>JAZKJV010002706.1:0-527117 GCA_037367405.1 Ottelia alismoides
TTTGCATTTTACAATCTTAAATCATTTTTTTTACAAATCTCAGATTGTTTCTTACAATCTGAGATTATTTTTACAATCTCATATTGCTTTTTACAATCTCAGTTTCTTTCTTACAAATTTCAGATCTTTTTTTTACAATCTAAGATATTTTTTTACAATATCAGATCATTTTTCACAATCTCAATTCTTTTACACTTATCTTTTTTCTCTTAATAATTAATGATTTACTAATTTATCTTTTTTGCAGTTCTTCATACGAATATTACAAAATATATATGCACTTTTACAATAATATTATTGAAATTACAATTAAAATAATATAACTATTACTAACTACGATTTTATTTTACAATACAGGATACAATTCTACAATATCAATGGGAATTTTACAAAGAGCTCTGCTATTCTGCATTGCGCGAAAATGCTACCACGTTGGCAAAACTTCATTAACTAAAAAGCAACAAAAAACCAAATCAGACACACTAAAAATGGAAGTACAAGGATGAAATAAATTTCAAATTCAAAACAGAAATGTATGGACTAAAATATCCTTTTAGATGAAGAACCACTAGATCAAGATCTAACGGATCTCGTGATGGGCTTTCCATGCACCCAGGAAAGGTGCACCTCATTGGAAGGGTCCTCTATAAAATTTATATATTTTTTCAAAAAAAAGGCTTACATAAAGTAGAGTATATGTTAAAAGTTTGAAATATTCATTAATTATTTTTATACGTTTTTATATATTTCACATTAGTTTTGTCTACGTTGCTAGTTGTACCCTAATTATATCAATATATGGTGATGGATTGTCAAAATGTACTTTAAAAATCCATAAGAATTTAAAGTAGATGATAAATAATATGTAAAAAATATAGATATAAGATTCATTCAATTAAATAAATATAAATAAAATGAAATTTACTATGTTTATGTCTCCTTTATCTCATAATATGACAGAAATAAATCAAATATGTGTACATATATTACATTTTAAAATTATTTTAATTATATTTTTAAGTTATTTTATTAAAATACATTAAAAAAATATTAAACTAGATAAAGATATGATATTATATTACTCATCCTTTTCATTATTTTAAGAATGTATATTTATTGAATTCTTCTTAACTGTATTAAATATTAAATTAGTTTTATTATGTAATATTTATATACTAATTCAAATTTAGTTTCTAAATTTTTACTATATCATTTTACTAGATTATTTTACTATAAGATTGGATCTAAGAAATTAGTTTTATTTTAAATTAATTGTTAATTACTATTGAATTATAATATTTTAACATCATAATAGATATATTTTAAATGCTTAAAAATAAAAATAATTTATTTTTAAAAGATAATCTATAGAGAGAAATCGAAGGAGAGTTAGAGAGGTTTTTTATTTTAGTTTCCAAAAATAGTCTAAGGAGAGAGATTTTTAATATTATATTCAACAAGATTTTAAAAAGTGGTATACTTTAAAAATCCATAAGAATTTAAAGTAGATGATAAATAATATGTAAAAAATATAGATATAAGATTCATTAAATTGATGGATATAAATAAAATTTAAATTTATTATTTATATGTCTCCTTGATCTCATAATATGATGGAAAATAAGTCAAATATGTATACATATACTATATTTTAAAATTATTTTTTATTATATTTTAAGTTATTTTTACATATATTATTATTAAAATATTTAAAGATTTGATACTATATCACTTATTCTTTCATTATTTTAAGTTTGTATATTTATTGAATTCTTCTTAATTGTATTAAATATTAAATTATTTTTATTATATAATATGTATATACTAATGAGAATTAGTTTCTAATTTTTTGCTATATCATTTTATTATAAGATTTGAATCTATTAAATTATTTTATTTAAATTAATGATTAATAACTTTTGAATTATAATATGTTAACATCATAATAGATATGTTTTAAATGTTAAAAAATAATTTATTTTTCAAAGATAACCTAAAAATCGAATGAGAGGTAGAGAGATTTTTATTTTTTATCCAAAAATAGTCTAAAGAAACAGAGATTTTTAATATTATATGTTAAGAAGATTTAAAATATTTTCTAATAATGAAATTGTAGAGAGAGAGAGAGAGAGAGAGAAATTGCATTGATAAAAAAGGGAAAGATGAATGGGGAGAGAGTAGAAGGTGGGATTTGTATATATGTTGTGTGTGGAGAGGGAGAGGGAGAGAGAGAGAGAGAGAGAGAGAGAGAGAGAGAGAGAGAGAGAGAGAGAGAGAGAGAGAGAGAGAGAGAGAGAGAAGAGAGAGAGAGAGAGAGAGGAGAGAGAGAGAGAGAGAGAGAGAGAGAGAGAGAGAGAGAGAGAGAGAGAGAGAGAGAGAGAGAGAGAGAGAGAGAAGAGAGAGAGAGAGAGAGAGAGAGAGATTGTGGGAGAGAGATAGAGATTTTGGGAGGGAGTAAATACGTTGGGGGAGAGAGGGGGATTGCCTAGAGAGTTGGGGGAGGCTAAAAAATGAGTATATACTTGGGCTCGTACTCAGTACGTGGATAGAGGGGGGAGGAGAGGTTGATGGTGGAATAAACCTGGACAATACATAGACCACATGCACCCACATGTCAATAGTTGGGTGAAAAATACAATTTTATATAGGTATATAGATGATAATGTTATCATTTGTTGTAAATGATTTTTTTTATTTTTGAAATTAAAAACAAATATTGTAAAGAATGATAATAGCATGCGATAAACCACAAGAAATCCACAAGAACACAGTTACGTGGAAAAATCCCGCCGGTGTAGAGGATAAAAAATGGATAAAGAAAGGATACACTATGACGAAAACTGGAATAGATGATGCAAAGCCATATGCAATGCCGTACTTGACATTTTGTGGGCTATAGGTAAAAGAAAAAAAGGGGCCCTTATAAAAAAAGTTTAAGAGAAAAAATCCCGAGTGTGTTTACCATCAAGTATAAAATGAAAGATTCTATTTTCGTGAACAATTGACTCTTATATAATCTCATTAAAATTTTGATTTTAGCACATTAAAATTTTGATTTTAGCATTAATTTTTTCACCGAAAATTTGAATCTATAAGGGCTCGTTTTTCGATGAGTCGTTTTACCAAAATTTCGATTCTATAAGGGCCACTAGGACATACTATTTTGTTTCTAAACTAAAAACTATATCACATTTAAAGCTGGACCCTTAAAGTTAATGGGACTCAATTACCATAGGCGGCGGGTGCTCTCCCATAATGGACTCTCAGATAACCCATGTCTTACTCTAAAATACATACATACATACATACATGCATGCATGCATGCATACATCCATCCATCCATCCATACACACACACATATGTATACACACACATACACATATGTATACATACATACATACATACATACATACATACATGCATGCATGCATGCATGCATGCATACATACATACATACATATACATACACACATATAGGATATCTTTTCAATGGGACATGGTCCTTCCATCCATAAGGAAGGCCAACAATCTCAACCCTCCTTAATTAATGTTGTGATTGTTATTAATGGTTTGTTAATATTATTTATAAATTAAGCAAAAATCCTTTTTGATCTTTATACATTATCTAAATATAATATCTAACCACCTCAATTATCTCCTCCATTAATATGTCCCCTTAATTGGCTATTCAAAATTAAAAATCCTAATTATTTTGACACGTTGAGGCGTCATTTTTGTGTGTTGAAGGGGGCGAGCGAGAGGAAGAGGACTAGGACGACGACAACACATGTGTGTCAACGAAGCGCTGCTGTGTCGACAAGGACGACTGCAACACTAATGTATCTCCTCCATTAATATGCCACCATTGAGGCCAACAAAGCATTAATTAGATCGACGACGATGAGTAGGAGGACGAGGACGACGATATCACTTGCACAGAGGAGAACACTACCTTAATGTTGGTGATGTTTTCCTCTATCGCATCGTTGTCGCGGTCCTTGCGGGTAATGACGACGATACCACAAATGATGGCAACGAGGGCAATCGTTAATACGAAGATGATGACCATGCGCTTCTTGGAGCGGTTCCCAGCGTCATGCGCAACCTCATCGGCAAGGCGGAAGTGGGTGTCACACGTAGTTGTTGGGGGATGACACTATGACTCTCTAGGAAGTTCTTCATACAAACGACGATGACAACATGTAGATCGGATGGCGACGTGTGTAGCATGGTGGTGGCAATGCAATGAGGTCATGCAACCATTATATCTTACATACTTCATGTGTATTATACAATTTTGATGTGTATACAATTTTGATATGTATTATACATATTTTATGCGTATTTTATATATCATTAGGATGCGAATGATAAATGTAATTTTTTATGTATCTTGTATATTTAATGTGTATTATATATTTTGGATGTGTTTTATATTTTAGATGTATTATACATATTTGGATGTATATTATACATATTGAAAACATGTATTATATACTTATTTAAAAAGTATTACAAATTTCACATAAATCACCAAAACGTAAAACTAACTAATATATTGCTAATATGAATTGTATTCTACAAAGAATCATACAAATTTTACAAATGACTTATGAATTGTGAATGAACCACATATTCTACAAAAAAATACAATCGTTACAAAAAGAACCGCAGATTCTACAGAAAAAATGCGTGAGGATACAGACATCTAGCTCACGTAATGTCGTCTAGCACAAAACTGGATATAATTTAAATAGAGTATTGAGAAAAATACCAAAACTAGATCTACCTAAATTCATTATTTCGAAATATTATTTGGTATGCATAATTAATGCAAAAGATCCTTTTGGACAAACAAATATTGATGCCGTTAGATTTAAATCTAGGGAGTCCTTCCAATAGGATGCATCCTTCCTGAGTTCAGGAAGGCTACCCTCTTCCTGTAGAAAACACACGTACTTTAGTAGAATACCTATACATTGTGCATTATAATTGCACATTATAAATACAAAGCCACAAACAAAACTACAAATTATAATACAAACATTAAAACTATACATTGTAATACAAATTATATACGTATTCTACTAAAGTCATCGTGCTTTTTACAAAAAAAGGGCGACCATCCTGAACTCAGGAAGGACCACGTCCTTTGGAAGGAAATCCACACCTACCTACCTACCTACCTACATACATACATACGTACATACATACATACATACATGCATGCATGCATGCATGCATGCATACATACACACACATACATACATAGGGGACCTTTCAAATAAGGTGGGTCTTTCCTTATATTTTAAAAGCCGCTATCAATTTAATAAAAACTCTATAACAACTTTTTAAAAGAATAAACTGCATATTGTAAAAAAATAATTTCGCAAAATATAGTATATTTATTTAAATAAATATTTTATAAAATAATATTTTCATAAATTATATTTCACTATACATGTGATTTTAATACTTATTTTAGAATCTATGGAATAAGAAATTGTAAAATACATGGAAAAAATGCCTAATTGACGGTGGCTAACCATAGATATGGTGAGACCACACCTCATTTGAAGTTTCTCCTATATATATTAGGGGTGCATGGTAAATGAATCTTAATCGGATCCTAAAATTCGGCATCATTGAGACCATAAATGGGCTTCAAGGCATATCTTAACAATCTCCACTTTGACTTGAACACCAACTGGAAAGTAACGCACGTGCTCCATCCTTGCTGTATAGGGCCTTTACACCTTGAAAAGACGAACCAAATTCACATAGGCTGTCAACCTGATTAGTGGAACTTGCAAGGTCATCATGTCTGTTGGATTATCTTCTATACCGATCTTCTTCATCTGAGTGTTGTCGTCCGTGAGTACTTCTCACTGTAGGCTTCCATATCATACGGGATGGTGGTGTACCATATGCTATGGTAAATAAACCATCCCTTCGGACCATGGGATGAACAGAGAACCATCCTAAAAGCATCGTCTCATTTGAAAGAAGGGAACCCAATTGATGTGTGTTCCCTATGGAAAGCTAAAGGGGATGCGTGATCATCCTCTATGAACTGTGCCTTCAGAGTAGACGACGTTCTTACAACATCCCCTTCTGGCATCCCAAAACTATATATATTGTAATGTCTTCGATGAAGTGGTTGCGATCATCGATGTGCTTTTTTCTTTCATGGTGCATTGATTCTTCACCTGATACATGATACTCTAATTGTCATAGTGGATGACAACTGGTTTTTGATGGGGATTAAGCTTGTCAAATAATCTTGTCAACCAAAGTGCTTCCTTGATTCCATCAATTGCCATCATGTATTCCGCTTCTATGGTAGATAAAGACGCACGTGCTGTAAGGTTACCTTCCATAAAACTGCACATATGCCAATACTAAACATATAACCTATCATAGATTTTCCCTCAACATAGTCACTTGCATAATTAGCATCGATAAAGCCAACTACTCCATCCATACTTCTCCCAAACTCAAGATAGAACCCAGTGGTACTTCTCATTTATCTTAAACTCCACTTCAAAGTAAGTAAATGACCTTTACTGACTTCCTGGATGATGTTTGGTCAAGTGCATATCATTGCACACATGATACTCTCAACAATACCGACATAAGGAACTCGTGGCATATACTTGGGCACATCTTCCAACTTCGCAGACAGCTTGAAACGAAGCCAAGTGGAATCTTGTCGGCTTTGGCATCTGTCATCCCAAAGTGCTCCAAGATCTTTTTCATGTACCTCTTCCGGTTCAAACATAACTTTCTTAGCTTTGAGGTTCCTGTGTATCTATATGTTAAGTATCTTCTTGGCTATACCAAGATCCTTTTCTCGAGTTATTCATTAAGTAAGACATTCAATCTATCCACCTTGGATTTATTTCTGGATACTATCAACATAAATAACCAGAAGAGGAAAAGATTTTGACTTGTTGCAATATTAGAACATGATTGAAGATATGAATCAACTTAGGTGATAGAATATCAAGTGTTATAGTAATGAAAGGGCATAGGGAGTAAAAATGAATTGCAAAATCTTCATCCAGAGGGTAAAGTTTGCATTTGCTGGCTAAAGAAAAGTCACTCTTTTTAGGTTTTGCATCATCAAAAGTTTACCATTGAAGAAAACCGAGGAGAAGTAAGATAATTTGAATGGCATAGTTTTGTGACAACTTTCATGAAGTGGATCCACATAACCTTCATTATGAGGCGATTGTAGACCTATTTGAATTTGAAAATGCCATTCTTGTTAAGGCTACACATGTAAGCTTTACATACAAATTATGTACCTCAGTTGTAATGAACATCTTTACAACAAAAAGCTTACAAGAAAGTACATTTTTGGGCTACCATAAAGATATACCTATCATATATCATGATCGAATATCTAGTCTCATTAATCAACACAATATCATGATCGAATAACATACCAAGGTATTGCATCCTGGATGTGACTTGTCAAATCTGAACCTTGATGCATACCAATGTTAATGTCAAAATAACCGGTTTTCCCAGACTGGATCCTTACAAAAGATGAATCCCTGTCATATATATCCTCTATGAGGTTAATGTACAGAACATGTACTTATCTCTTCTCTAAGACTCTCCATAATATCTCCCGTGGGATAGAATCATAAGCCTTCTCTGTGCTTTATTAAACGTAAGATTTCGAAAACTAATTGCCTTCAAAGTCCATATGCAAGCAACTTGTCTTAAATTCAAATAAACACATGTCTTGTTAGGACGACGACAATACAAGCTATAATGAAAAGATCGCTCTACAAAGACAAAAGGAAAGTAAGTGTAAGATGGGATTATAAAGTATCTTTTAGCATAGTTTGGATTATATTTTTATTTAGAAAATTGTTTGTGGTAATGTTTATATATATATGTTAATAATATATTTTGTCTTTGCATATTTCTTATTTGCATATTTAGTTTATTCTTCGCACGTTTTCCCTTATATTATACTTAGACTTTCTATGATTTTTGCTTTTATGCATTCAAAGAAGAGAATGAGGGAAGAGAAGAAGAATTTAAGATAAGAGAAGGTAAGGGAAGATGAGGATGGGAGTCCAAGATGAAGTAGAGAAGAACAAGAGGGAAGAATGTAAGAAGGTCAATAAAGAAAAAATAGTGGAGAAAATGGTAATTGTAATGGGAGAATGATAGAGAGGAAGATGATGAAAAGAAGAAAATAACAAAGCAATCGCAAAAAACATGTGGGAATAAAATTTCAAATAAATTACCAACAATAGGTACCTTAGAAATAAAGTTCACTGTAACATCCTAAGCTTAGGTTCTCAATCCGTTAACAGAGAAAACTAACCATGACAACTTGTTGAGTTCGAACCTGAATGGACCTGTTGACAACCACCCAAAGTGCTTAAGTCCAAGTTGTCTAGTAGTAATTCCCACCACTTATAACCCACTTTCACGTTTCACGAGTCTAGATGTGGAACTATATTTGGGGGTTGGGTTGTTACAACCTCTCACACTTTTATTCGCAACGTCCTCGTTGCGATACAACCCATCACTTATTCCAGTGACGGTTGCATGCTCTGGGTACCATTTTCCTCCTATCTCTTTGTAGGAGTTGCTCTATCCCTCGGGTATCCTTTTCCACTATCAGAGGGAAATTAAGCCTGATACCATTCGTGACGTCCCGAGCTTAGGTCCCTGAACCATTATCGAGAAAAAATGGTCCTAACAACTTGTTGGGTTCAAGTCCAATTGGACCTATTGACAACCAATCAAAATGCTTACGCCCAAATTGTCAAGTACTAATCCCCACCACTTCTAACCCGCATTCACACTACGTGAGTTTTAGATGTGAGACTATGTTTGGGGATTGCGGGGTTACAATCTCCCCCACCTATATTCGCAACATCCTCGTTGCAACATGGGCTATCACTTATTCCCAGTGACAGTGGAGGTTGTACGCTCTAAGCAGTCTTTTCCTCCTATCTCTTTGCAAGATCAGCTCTACCTCTCAGGTAGTCCTTTCTACTATCAGAAAAAAAAAATAACTCTGATACAATTTATAATGAATTACGACCTAGGTCAGAGACATTACACTTACACCCACATTACATCACAAGCCATGAAGTTCCTCTTAATCCGAAGTTAATTGTCGTTGTGGTGCCTAATACGACAAGGGATATGACTGAGGATAACTTTGCAATGTTACTTATTGGTAGTGAGTACAATTCTCTGTCATTCGAGGGATAACCATACTATCAAATGCAAGTCTGCCCTAATTTTTGGACATCTGCAGCTTCATATAGGAGTTGCAGCAGTACCATATGACTTGAGAGAGAGAGGGAGCTTGCACAAGTCCTCAGGGGTAAAGAAAAGTTTTCGCATAACGAAATCCCTAATGCACCATAAGGTTCATGCATGTGACTGTTCAGGCAGCGGGCACTCCTGACAGATTATATCATACCAACTGTCTGAATCCAATTGGTTCGTTGTTGTATCTGATTTGGCCCCTCCCCTGTCCTCTAATCAGTGTCTCCATCCATCCATCAATCAATCGATCAAACACGCCATCAACATCATATCGCACCTCACATCACGTCATAACGAAACGGGACATTACCATATTGCAACCGATCAGGTAAATCAGACGAAGATATAGACCACAGACAGAAGGCCCTGCAGCTTTAGAATCACACCCATCACGAGAGGAGGAGAAATGTGTGTGCATGGAAATATACGTAAGTTTCTAATATGGGTTCTATGCAACAGTGACGGAATCTGATTCCATTTTTCCAGTTACGCAAAATCAAATCTTTTGGATAGATGGACCAGTTTCTAATATCAGTGCTGTTGGTTTGCAGCATGGGGTGTTTGTTTTATCTTTCTTTTTTTAACTGATACTTAATTATAATATATGAATAGGTTGATGTGAAATGGACCGAGAAGGCAGCGAATAACGCCCAGAGTAGAAGACAACAAGAGGATGAGAAGACTTTTGTATATAATTGGCAGTTTTGAGGTGACAGTAACGGACGGATATGTGTTGTCTGTCTGTCTGCGTTCTTTTCTCATCACGCAATGTAGAGAGATTTCCCAGAATGGAGAGAGATAAAGAAATATCTCCCATTCTGGGTACGTATTCAAAAAATTTTCCAATATGGTGATATATCGGTAAATGGTTTGCCGCGCGCCTATGTGGCGCGACAAACCATTTGCCGTGTCTACGTGGATGGGGCGGCAAACGGTTTGTCGTGCCCAGTGGCACGGTCTACGAGGGCGCGGTCTTCGGCGCAGAAGACGGGACGGGTGCGCCAGGCCTGGTCGGCGACCCGCCATACACGGCAATTCATTTGCCGTGCCGCGACAAATGGTTTGCCGCTGGCCGCAGTATAAATATGCGGCCGCGGCTCCCCTCTCCCTCACACAGCCCTCTCCCATCCGACCCTTTCCCTCCCCTCTCTCTTCAACCTTCCCCTCCCACTCTCTCCATCCGACCACTTTCAACCCCAAGGTATGTTTTTTTTTCTAAATAATGTCAATTTATAGTTTAGTCTATTCACTCATTTTTATGTTAAAAAAATAATTAATTTTAGGAATTGTGTTATATTAATTAGATGCATCATTTTGTGTAGTTAAACTTGTTTATCATAGTTTAGATACTTAATATGTGTAGTGTTCAACATTTGCACTTTGTCTTATAATGTTTCCTAAACCTTGCACTTAGATGGTTGAACAAGTGCTATAATGTTTCCTAAACTCAGTAGATTGTAGTCAATATGACTAGAAACTCAACATTTGCCTTATAGTAGTATAATGCTTTTTTATTCACTAGATTCTTTATTTTGCCTATACATTAGATTCAAAATTGTAGGCACATAGTACAAAAATTGGATTTAAGTTTAAACCAATAAATAATGTTAGTAATAAATAATGTATATAATGTTGTTTAGTAATAAGTAATGTATATTAGAAATAATTAAGTAATGTATATTAGAAATAAATAAAATATATTTGTAATAAAGAATGTATATAATGTGTATTAGTAATAATAAATTTAAATATTAAATAATGTTTATTAGTAATAACTAATTTAGATTAGTAATAAAATAATGTATGTTTGTAATAGTAATCCATATTAGTAATAAATAATGTATATAATGTGTATTAGTAATAATAAAATTAAAAATTAAATAATGTTTGTTAGTAATAAGTAATTTATATTAGTAGTAAGTAATGTATATTAGTAATAATTAATGTATATTAGTTAGAAATTACGTATATAATGTGTATTAGTAATAATAAAATTACATATTAAATAATCTTTATTATTAATAACTAATTTAGATTAGTAATAAATAATGTATGTTTGTAATAAATAATGCATATTAGTATTAAATAATGTATATAATGTGTATTAGTAATAAATAATGATTATAATAATATAGATTAAGATTCCTAAGTAATGTATATTATAATTAAATGAAATAATGTTATTAAATAAAAAATTAAATATTAATTAATTATAATGATTATAATAATATAGATTAAGATTCCTAAATAATATAAATTATAATTAAATGAAATAGTGTTATTAAATAAAAAATTAAATATTAATTAATTACAATGATTATAATAATATAGATTAAGATTCCTAAATAATATAGATTATAATTAAATGAAATAGTGTTATTAAATAAAAAATTAAATATTAATTAATTATAATGATTATAATAATATAGATTAAGATTCCTAAATAATATAGATTATAATTAAATGAAATAGTGTTATTAAATAAAAAATTAAATATTAATTAATTATAATGATTATAATAATATAGATTAAGATTCCTAATTAAACTTAAACTACTTTTTACAATTAAAGAATTTATTAGAACTTCATTTTTTGTAGTTAAAAATGGTATTAACTTTTAGTTGTGAATAGGAAATGGGTGATGTCGCTGTCCTTTATGTGTTCTGGGGCGGAAGAGTAACCAACATAGACTCTGAGGTCGGTTACGAAGGCGGTAAGAGTGATATGATCGGAGTACCTGTATCATGTAGCTACAATGATTTGCTAGCTTACATATACGGTCTTACGGGATATACACCCGACTTGTTCGAGATAACTGTGACCTGCAAGTGGCCCACCAATGCAAGTTCATTCCGTCCAATCGTTATTGGATCGGATAAAATAACGAAGTTGATGTTGCAAGTATGTCGACAACTGGGGATGATGGAACTATTAATAGAGGCGGTAGAGATTTCTTCACAACAACGAGACGTGGGATCGTCATCGATGCAAGGTTTTGACCTTAATGTATCTCTTTACGATGAAGTTGACGAACATGATGAGAATGAAAATAATGAACAAGATGAAGTCCAACACGAGGTGGAAGAGGAAGACGATGATGAAGAGGGAGAGGAAGAGGAAGAGGAAGAGGAAGAGGAAGAAGAAGATGATGAGGATGAAGAACACTCCATGAGCAGAAGTAGTCATAGAGTGGGAGTCTTAACCGATCATGGTCAAGAGTCTCTTCTTAATTCGATACATCAGGAACCTATTTTCGATCCACCAGTAGACTATGGGATGGATTTAGATACGATGGAGGATCTTCTAGACTTCTTTGGATCAGATGATTGGATCTTCGGCACATTTGCAGAGGAGATGCCCTTTTTAAATGAAGTTGCGGAGCCAACATCCGAGGGCGCATCCGGTAAAGAGTTTTGGTTGAATCGTGCCTTCGACTCGAAGACATCATTAGTGGACGAGTTAACCACTTGGAGCATGGCAAAGCACGTCCAGTTCAAGGTGGATGCATCGAAGAGCTCCCGGTATACCGCACGTTGCATCTTCAATGATTGTGGATGGAGGTTGCATGCATCGTACAACAGTCACCGAGACAATTGGGTTGTACGTAGCTATCGTGCGGAACACACTTGTCGCAATGCAATATTACTTGTGGACAATCGAACATGCACTGCAAAATTTGTTGGAAGATTTATTCTTGCCACTCTACGGTCCAACTTAACTCTTACACCAAGCGTCATCCAGTCACTTGTTCAAGACAGATACAAAGTGCACATTTCTTATAAGAAAGCATGGAATGGGAAGCGACGGGCAATGGAAAAGATTTTTGGAGATGCTGTCGGGTCATACGCGGACATCCGACGATTCATGTGGTTGATGAGGCACTGCAATCCCGGTTCATTCTATGAGTTCGAACATCGACCGGCTATTCATCCCAAAACAGGGGCTCCGGTAGAAGGCATACATGCCTTCTTTCGTTTGTTCTGGGCTTTTGCTCCATCAATACAAGGTTTTGCACACTGTCGGCTAGTACTGAGTATTGATGCCGCACATCTGTGGGGGAAATATAAAGGGCACATCTTAGCAGCTACATCCGTTGATGCCAATGGACACCTCTTCCCAATTGCTTTTGCAGTTGTTGAGGGTGAAACTTTAGACTCGTGGGGATTTTTCCTCCATAAACTGTCTGGTATCATTGATCGTGAAGGGATATGCTTCATTAGTGACCGATTCGCAGGCCTAAAGAACTTGCTTCCACAATATTTTCCTCCTGAAAGAAGCCACTGCCATCGTTTTTGCCTTCATCACATGCAAGCCAACATGGACCGAGCCGGACACACGAACAAATGGGGATCGTCGATATTGGGCATGCGCATACGATGAGGGTCGCTGATGGGGTCTGACCACAACAAACCTCTCTGAAAGTTTCAACAGTGTTCTTAGAGGAATACGTGGTCTACCGGTGCTAACACTTGTCTTGGCCGTCTTTTATCGCCTCAACACATACTTCGTGGAAAGACGTAAGTTTGGTGATCGGATGACAGGTCACCTTATGCCGCGATATGAGAAATTAACAGATGGCCTTGTACAATCCGCGCGTGGTCTACTGGTCGAGCAATTCACACTTACGGATTTCGAAGTGCGTGCACCTGAGGGAAATTATACCGTTAAAATGAACGGTCAACAGTCATTATGTACATGTGGTTACATGCAAGCTATGAGGATAATTTGCCCTCACATAATTGCGGTTTGTGGGAACGTGAATGTCAGTACAGAGCATGTGAAGCTTTGTTCAGATTTTTATACATCAAGTGCATTCCGTGCCATATACTCAGTTGCCTTCGTTCCGATCCCTGCCATACGGTTCTGGCCACCATTAGAGCCATCACCCTTATTGCACCCCAATGTTGTTCCTACGCCTGGTCGACCTAGGAGACGACGGCTTCGCGGTAGCATGGATGAAATGGGAACTGTACAAGTGAGATGTAGTCAATGTAAGGAGCATGGTCACAACAAAACAACTTGTGACAGAAGGCACCGCTAATTTCTCTTTACTTTTTAATGTAAATGATTGTGACCTCTTATCCGCTGCTCCTTTCTAGTGATGTTGTTAATTTCTTATCTTGATGCATATTGTCCTGATGTTGTCAATTCCAAAAATTGGTTTGTAGATAATCATTTCCTTCATTTTATAAAGTGTTAAACTTATCTAGCATAGAGATGGAGGATTTTGCAGGACCTGCCGATGCATCGGTACTGACTAGGCAGAGGGATCATCTCTCTGCTCGACCACTCACAGATAGTGACACGGTTAGTAAAAAAATGCACATCGTGGTTCAAATAGGTTCAATATAGTCGCTGATTTGATTTTTTCAGGCTCATCGCTTTATCGAGCATGGTCGCACACTTAATCGCATACTGGAGGAACCACGCAGCGATGCCGTAAATCGGCAGCTTGAGATCGCTGGATTCCATTGCATTTCGAACCTGAGATGGGCCACCATTGATCAGGCCCTCATGAAGGCACTCGCTGAGAGATGGCGACCAGAGACTCATACTTTCCACCTTCGACAGGGTGAGACATCCGTCACATTGAAGGATGTTTCCATACTCACAGGTCTGAGAGTGGAATCGTTGCCTGTCACCGGTTTGGAAGAACACGCTCAGCTGGATTGGGGTGTATACTGCGCACAATTATTCGGTACCAATCCTGAAGATAGCGAGGACCAGGAACTAGTGGGGGGGAAGCTTAGGCTAACGTGGATATCCAAGACTCTTCTAACCACCACTGCTCTGCAATCGATGGATCCCGTTCGAGCTGTACAAGTTGCCCGTGCATTGATTCTATTTCAAATTGGCACAAGCTTGTTGCCAGATGCTAGCGCGGACAAGGTGCATCTACGCCACCTTCTGCTCCTGAAGGATCTCCAGAGTTGTGGACGTAGGGCATGGGGTGCAGCTGTACTAGCACAGATGTACTACCAGCTGGACCAATTTTCTCTCATGAACATTCGGAGAGCATACGCATTTTGGACCCTGCTCCAGGTAACAACTCTAAATTGTTCTAATTTGCATCTAAACTTATATAATACGATTTATTTCACCATATAGGCCTGGTCTTGGGAGCATATCCACATTGGTCGCCCCCGACCGTACCAGCTGGTAGAGGCTACACTGCGCTCTGCCCCTTACGCAGCAAGGTCAATATAACTTCATAACTGCTTATGTGAATTCATTTCGATGTCGACCTTATGATTTATAATTTTTCATTAGGTGGACGGGCGGAAGGAGGTCACACAGAGAGAATGTGTCGACCACTCACCTTTCATTTTATCGTAATGAGTTGGATTTGCAAGAAGAACATCAGGTACGTAACCTAAATAATTCCTCAAGAGAAATTTGGGTCTGAACAATATTAACACCCTCCTGATAACAGATGCGGTGGACACCCTACGAGGCCCAACATGTGTTGCAATTACCAAAGATTTGTCGTGAGGACCAAGCTATCTGGCGTTCGCAGACAGTACTTATATACTTCAACGTCATTGTCATGCATGCACCTGATAGGGTAATGCGACAGTTCGGGTTGAGACAACACATTCCTGATGTAATGCCGCAACTCCCCTCAGAGGACAGACGGGCTAGAGCATGAGACGATCATCCCTATGATCGGGGGCTACACCACCAAGAGCGTCTGGCTCAATGGCAACAGCGACTGAACGATGTCGTTGAAGAGAGGAATTTGGATAAGACACCTGCTGATGTCTTGTCCGACTGCCTTACTTGGCATTGGCAGATTACGCGACGTTGGATTGCTACGGCCATACCACCACCCCGCCAAGCGTATGAACCACACGGGTCGAGGTGGAACCAACTGGTAATTTCGTACCTAATACAAAACATTTTAAAATAATTTCTTCGTAGTTTACAATTTAAACTTCTCCTCTATAGGTGAACTCCTTGTTTCGTGTAAGGGAACTAATGACAAAACATCGAAGGAGCACGGAATTGCAACAACTGATTGGTTATGTGGACTACACCATCCACAATATGTCACTGGTGGATCCGGGAATACATGATGTCCCCCCCATCTACACTTCATACACTGAACCCACGACGTTTGCTTCCCAACAGTGGGGTGATCAATACACTTCCGGGGCAGAGGAAGTTCGACCGTCGTATCAGGCGACACAGTCCTACACCCAGCCTACATGCCTCAGATGCAGCAGATGGGTTCCGCACTACCACCATTTGACTTGCTTTCCACACAGGAAGCTCAGCCCTCTCAAGCACATCAATTCTTCTGGCACATGGGGCCAAGTCAAAGCCAGCCCTCTTTCATTGGGCTCCCGGGTTATGGTGCTGAACAAGTCACTTAGGGTATACAACCATCAGCAACGGATCTTCCCAGGGTATCCACTGAATCGTTACCGGTGACAATACAGGAGCCACCTCGTGCTTCAAATGTATCAAGTCAGAGAGGGGGTGGTAGATCTACGACTGGAAGGGGACGCTCAACCGTGACTGAACCTGAGAGAAGAACCGTTGCAAGCCATGGTAGGGGTCGGGGTGATGCGGGTAGGACAGCAACATCGGGAAGGGGGGAGGCAGTCTCAGCGACAACAGAACAAAGGAGGGGGGGGAAAGGGAAAGCATCTTCATCAAAGGGACCACTATCACATATTGTAGAACATACAAAAAAATGGTTTCATTAATTGGACCCTTATGTTATCCCTGTTTAAGTAATAAAATATGATGTTTTGGTTTCATTGATTTCTTTAATGTTGTTATGCAAATAGCTGCAAATTATTGTTAATTATATGATTATTGATGGTATTAATATTGATTTCTACATTACTTTTTCAAATGAATTAACATCCGAACAGGACATGACCAAGACATGTATCACAGCTCGCAAGTCGGTGCGTCTGCCCGACAATCGTTTCTTAGCAGCACGTGCTCCACCGAGTCGGTCCTCCAGCCGTGTACCATCTCACGTTCCACCGCCAGTGCATCCACCGCCAATCACAACCCCAAGCAGGGCACCAACCACATCAGAAACAGAACCAGTGGAGGAGTTCGAGTCACAGTTCACCCCGTATTCTCCGCAAGCCAGTCCGATCCCCAACTCACCCCATGGCGAGACGTCACCGCTTTCAGAACCTGTGGACGAGGAAGAAGCCTTATACGCTGACTTAGCTGATCTCCATTACACCATCGCATTGAAGTATGCACGTCTGAGTGCGCTGCGTGGAGAGCGAGTGAGGTCGGGTCGTCAGTAGAGTTAGTACATTTTGTTGTTTTGTTTGAAATCTAGTGATATTTATGTCTACTTTAAGGGTCTCTTGCGTATGTATTCTGCATGTATCTTTTTCAAGTAAATGAAATATTTCAGCTTCTACTACTTGGAGAATTTATGACTGTATGTGCATCCCAGTTACATGTTAAATATATTTCAGATCCCATGTTAAAAATGTTCACTTAATTTTAATATAAGTTAAAGAACTTTATTGTTAACTCCATGTTAAAAAGATCCAACATTCATCTACATATAAAGATGTTTATTATAATAGTATACAAATATCTAATATAGAAAATATAAGTACCATAACATATTAATTATAAATATCATAACATATTGATTGCTAAAACTATACTAATTATATTTTTAAATTAAATAATAATTGCTTAATAAAACATAACGTTTATATAAATATATTTTTAATTATTACATAATATCTATTATTAATGTTTTAAAGTTACTCATAAATAAATACCAAATACACTACTAAAGTCTTACTTAAGTTATATCATAACATAATAATTGCTAAAAGTATACGAATTATATTTTAAAATTAGATAAATATTAGTTATTAAAATATCACATTTATATAAATGTAATTTTAATTGTTACATAATATTTATTATTAATATTTTAATTTTATTCATAAATAAATACCAATTACACTACTAAACTCTTACTAAGTTATATCATAACATATTAATTGCTAAAACTATACGAATTAAATTTAAAAATTATACAATCATTATTTAATAGAAAATCACATTTATATAAATGTATTTTTTATTGTTACATAATATTTATTATTAATATCTTAACTTTAATCTTAAATAAATACAATATAAACATGTAAATTGTTAAGTTAAGTAAACTTGTAAGCTCTTAACTTGTAAGCTCTTAAGTTTTGGGCGGGAATGGCAATGTTCGCAGCAAATGGTTTGCCATAGGCGGCAAACCATTTGCCGCTCTGTCCACGTGAGCACGGCAAATGGTTTGCCGCGCCACATAGGCGAGCGGCAAACCATTTGCCGATATATACCCAGGCCGGGAAATATTTTCAACCAATACCCAGAATGGGAGATACTTTTGTCTCTCTCTCCATTCTGGGAAATAGCTCTGCAATGTATTGTATTCATTCATCAGTGTTGATGAACGTCTGCTTCTTTCGATGGGATGCACATTGTGTCAATTGACGTCTGGGATCTTTGGCACGTACCTTGAAACGATAACAACATCAGTGCTGATCATGGAAAGGACACCAGATTTACATGAAAAGTAAAATCTGAAGAACACAACTCGTGATCGATACCGCAAGGGCATGCACAACCTGAAGCTTTGCAAACCTGATAAAATGGTGGAGCCTTCAATGCATGATCGCCTCTCACAAGGTAGATTTGATCGTCGATCAATGATCATGCTTACCCTTCCTTCACAAATTAGCTCGCTGACAGGACAACGAGATTCCTCATTTGAAAAGATGTGCTTCGTCACTAACAATGCGGAAAGGTCATACAATGAGTTCTATCAACTATTTCATCGAACGGATTCATTAGGATCCATGCATCTATTTAACAATCTCCGCTTTTAATGAAAATTTTAAAGTAAAAAGACTACATTGGTATTTTTTTAAAATGCATCACTTCTTAGTGTGTTGTCAATATATAATGACGATATTATTCGTAGAGAGATTATTTTTAAACTTGATATTAATGTTAAATGCCATCTCAGGTGTTATCTAAATAATGGCATTCCATATATCGATGTTTGTCAATTGTTATTTTTCAAAATATTAACTAATTATCGTTGACTTTTCAGTTCAAAATTTAGCGATGACTAGTTAAAATTTTGAAAATAGATATCGATAAGCATCGCTACATGGACTGTTGCAAATAATATAGCAACCAATATGATATTCATTTTTTATTTCAAGTATAAAAAATCATTTAGCAATGAACATACTCATCATTATACGTTTAACAATGGACGATTTAATGATAGATTTTGAAAAGAAAACGTCACTATAGCTCCATTTTATTGTAGTTTACATTAAACAAGTTAATGCATTGTTTGAACATGACCTGGTGATACATTATTTCCAAGGTTTGTTAATTAATGTGAAATTTATCGAAAAAAATGTTAATTAATGTGAATTAAAATGAGTAGTAAAATAGAAGAAAGGAGGTAATTGTTAGATATTATGGTGAAGGGTAGAAAAATATGTAGTGCGTGTATGTGTTATATTTTATGAGTATATTCGTGTTTTCTCTTTTGTTTTTATATATGTTGTTTTTATATTTCTTGTGGAATCTTAATATGAAACTTATATTTTTAAAGATTATTTTCCCTTTTTATTATTTAATTTATTTTTAAAGAATATATTGAATTTTATAAACTTTTTATTTATCAAAAAATTTAATTGTTGTTTATTTATTATACCTGATTCAAAAAAAGTTAATTTTTTGGATCATGATATATTTTTAGAATTTTTGGTATTTTTAGTGTTTTATATTTTTGAATCGATTTTGAAAAAAGTAAAAATGATATTCACTTAATATAAAAGTAAGTATTAATAGGCTAGAAAATATGAAACAATAGTTAATTCTTTGAACGTTACTATATATAATATCGTATTATCTACAAAATGAATATTTATTTGTATTTTTTTATTTTTTATGACTAAAAAATTAAGTGATTTTTGATTTTTTGGTGTAGCTTAATTTTTTATGTGAATTATTGATATAATGCAATGCTCGATAAAATCTAGGTAAAATATTTTAAATTTTTAATTATTTTTAAATGAACATTAAATTTCATTTTTCAATTTGTAAGGATTTTGTATTTTAAAAAAAGTAATGCCATGGAAACTAATTTTTATATATGTGGTATATATAATGGAATATTATATTTTTTTAAAAAATTGATATTGTGGATTTAATATAAAATTTCATGTAAATTTAAAGATTCACTACCAAAATTTCATGTGAATTTCCATGTAAAGATGGGATTTGTCACTATCAAGGTGGAAATGTCAAACAATGAGATCTACCATGCATTTCATTGAATGGACTGTTAGGATTAAAGGCATCTCATCAATCTCCACTTTTAGTGGAATCTTCTAAAAAGTTTAAAAAAAGATTACCACTAACAATAGGCATTAAGCAAGTTCATGCATTTTTTAAACACAATACAAGTAATATGCTTTTCCCAAGTTTGTTAATTAATGCGAATTAAGTACACATTGCGGTACTCTAGAAAAAGGAGTGAAAATAATATCTCTAGGTTTCTTATTTATTTTAATTGAGTACCGAGGAATCCCTGATTCTCTCTCTTTATTCTTTTATTTTAGCTACTTATCTTGGCAAAGCATCATGTAAATAGGTGTAAATACAATAAGTTAGCATTCAACATGCATGCGTTAACGTTGTATATTTAGCATGTATTTGTGCAAAAATAAAAGAATAAAGGAAAATAAAAAGGAAGGTGGTATTTAGAATAAATACAGAGTGACCCGAACCCCAAGAGAAGGTCAAGCCTTGACTTGATCGCCAAATAAAATAAGTAAAGAGAGATAGGGCCTACTCTATTTTGTACATATTACCTAGGTATGTAAATAATTATTTTTAATAAAATAAAAATAAGATATTCTTTCTACTTCCTTGTATATATTCCTAAAAATACAACAAAATAAAATAAAAATCTGAAAAATAAAAATAAGAATAAAATCCTTTCTCACTTGTACAAAATACATGTATACATGTTTCACCCCTATTTATTCTATACCTATAAATAAATCATAAAAATAAAATAAAAATTATTTTGTACCGCTAAAAATATTTGGAAAATAAATAAAATACAAAATTGGGGTATTTCTTTTAAAATAAAAAATAAAAATAATTGTACAAAATACATAGGTATATTATACCTGTATATAATACTATATACTGTATATAGATTAATTTATTTTTCATAAAAATAACTAAAAATCACAGAAAAATAGTTGAAAAATATTAAACATTTTTACTGTATACACTTTTTATTTTGAAGTCATTTACTATTTTTTATTGATTTTAAATATATTTTGTAAAATCTAATTTTCTGATTGGTCCAGCTCGGGCGATGACCTCTGGTCAACGTCTTCCCCTTCCCGGGTCAGACCCGAATAGTGTTCGCTGGACCTTCTTCTCCCCCTTTTCTAGCCCGATTCCAGCCACCTCCCGCCCTGATTTCTCACCATTCGTTTCTCCTAGGATCCGTGATCCTCACGGATCCCTAGGAAGGCGCGGATCTTCCTAAGGTTACGCGCTACTGATCGATCTGTGGAGATCCCTGAAGACGGCTATAAATCATCTCCTCCGCCTACCCAGTACAGCAGCTCGTGCCTCACCCCTTCTCTCATCCCTAGGAATCTTCAGTGGAGTGACAACATTCGGAGGAGCCCTTTGGATCGAGCTTTGGTGGCCTGGAGCTGCAGCTCAGCTACGTGGCTGGCGAGCGCCGCCGCGTCTAGCCTCCCCATCTTCCGCAACGAGGTTGAGGCCACAATCCCGACTCCCATCTTCGTCGAATGTTCCTGAGTAGTTCCAGACCCTCAGGCACTGCCCATTTCGCCCTGTGTTCCCAGTTCGATTCAACCTTCCATTTAGCTCCGTCGCACGTTCAGTTGCTCCGACCAGTTGGTCGGAGCCCCGTCATTCACATCCCCCCGTTCCGATCGAATCTACACATCACCCTCCACCTCGCACCACAATCTGATCATCCTTAGTCTCGACCCCTAGGTAGAGATTGAGGCCAGATCCCCTCCTTCCATGTATGCCGGAGACCTAACTCCCGTATCACCCTCGCTTCTTTCACTTCCAGCTTCCATAACCCGGATCGGAGCTTCAACCCGAGTCCTTCTATCCTTTAAATGTACCCCAACATGATAGGAGCATCTGTTGGAGGTCCAGCTCCCTGACGGAGCAGCTCCAGGCGGAGGCCACCTCATCCAACACATCTGACTGTTGTCTTCTCCTCCCACTAGACGCGGATCACCTTCACGATGATGCAGAACTCCTCTGATCCTTCATCGAGTAGTGGATCTCGATCCCTCCTCTATTGAAGCTCAACCCCGATGAGTTCTTCCAGCTATCCTCTCCGCCGTCGATGAGGGGATCTGCCTTCCAGATCTGATCGTGGCCGTACTCCCATACATTGTTCTTAATTGTCGATCAGAGCAGGCGTCAGATCTGCACCGCACGTCCTCGCCCTTTTTAGAGCCTACAGATCTGCACTGTAGTAGAGAATCGTCTCCACACATCCCTGACACCCCCTTCACCGTCAGATCTTTGCGCAGAGGACGATCAAGACAGTCAGAGTCGTCACACATGCCTCACGTGCTGTAGGGTATCTTGTATATTTTATCCCGCACTTTTATGCTTTCTTAGTTAGTCCAGAGAATAAAGTTGTAGTATAATTTTATAGCTGGAACATCTAGTTTTCAGTATTTGCATTTCGATCCCACTTTATGTGTTGCACGTGGCCTGACACGTGATATTGTGGCGTTATTTGCATGCTATGCCTTGAACTTCTGAGTTGTTAATGGTTGAATATTTATTTAGAGCATTTACATTTATACCCCTCTAAGTCTGACTCACGTGAGAGGTGTGTGTTTTCCTGGGATTTTTGCAAATCGGGTCCTGTGCTTGTAGTCCCTATTAATGTTTGGCCCCTGAGGTTTCTTATAAATGCATATAGGTGCTTGTGTGTTGAGTGCTTTGTTTTTAATCAAATAATTACTAAATCAAGTCCAAAAATTCCATAAAAATTACATTTAGCTCATGCTAACACGTAATATTTATGGTTATTTTTGTTAATTAATTTAGCTTTATTTGATATCTTCTACAAATAAAAAACACCCAAAAACTGTTATGTCTAATTTCTAAAATACATAAGAATTCAAAAAATTGTCTGAAAAATTCTATAAAAATTTATGAGTGTGTTTTTATATGCTTTGTAGTTAGTAGCATTTTTGTTTGAAAATCCTTTAGAAAATCCTAAAAAGCTAAAAACTCTAAAATTCTTATAAAAATCATTAAAAATTCCAAAAAATTCAAAAAAGGGATTTCAATTTCTGTAGTTAGGTAATTTTATTTACTTCTTCATAAAATTGCATCCCAGAACAATAGGGCATTTTAAATATTTTTAACTTGTAATATTGTCCTGGATGTGCACTGTATGCCCTGTTTTCCGTTCTTTCATTATTAGAATATCATTTAAAAAATTGGAAAAATCCCCTAAAATCACCAAAAATATATGAATATCTTAAAAATATAAAAATATTTTTGTTTCCTATTTTTGAGCATTTTTACTCTTAATAAAAATTGTGGAAGCTCGCTTTTACTTTGTTCTTTTTATTTGTGTTGTTTGTTTCCTTAGTTTGAAAATATAAAAAAATTGCAAATTAAAAACCACAAAAATATGTTTTTATTCTCTGATTTCCAACTACTTCGTACATTTTTGTGCTCCTTGTGTTCGACCCTGGTCGCTATACCAGGTTAAATAAATAGCGGAGATCGCTGACATTTCCTTGTTTTGATTGATTTATTTTTGAGTGGTTTCTATTTTTCTTGTTGATTGCGCTTCGCGATTTGGGTCACAAGGACCTCTCGAGATTTATCTAATACCTTAACCCGAGTCGCGAGGTGAGTCATCAGAATGGCATCGTTGCCGGAGAGCACGGCTTAGTAGTCGATTTTCAACCTTTTGATTTATTTTGATATCTATCTTTTATAACTGTGTCCTAACCCATTTCTATTTCTCTTTTTGTGCGAGGAACCGCCCGAGGACGCTTTGGAGGAGACCCGCATCCGAGGAGGAGCATGAGCTATAACAGAGATAGTTATAATCGATAGATTAACATAGTTAGTTTCTTTTCAACAACCTCTCTATTATTGTTGTAACAATACATGACCTTGGACACTTGGACTTGATCATATATCGGGGTCTGTTTCGCCAAGCTCCGGTGTGCTCGGCGGATCTCACTGCGAATTTTCGCCGGTTTTGTTTTTTTCGCATTTTCTTTCCTTTGATTCTCGAAGAATTTATCCCCTAAATTTAGGAATTTCTTTGATTGCGATGTAAATAATTAAGGCCCAACCCTAATATCTTGCCTGCACCTATAGATTCGTAACTGAACCTTAATAAAAAAATCACAATAAAAAGTTAATCTGATTGAGTGAGAGATCACATGCTGCTAGAGGCTGTATACAGTGCATGCAAGATCAGTTGTAGCGGACACCGATCAACATCCGAGATCGGACATCGATCTCTCTCTCTCTCACTAGTCAGTTAACTCTTGTTCTTCGTGATTTTAGAAATTGCTCATCTAAGGCCGTTTTCTTCTTGCGTCATTTAGATTAGTTTAAATTCCACCTTTAATTTTTGCACGAATTACCCTGCATGTAGAGTGCTGGCGGTAGGTACACATTTCTGACTTTGCATGCATCACAAGTTTTGATCGCGCATCAACTTTTTCGACTTCTCCCCCGTTTTTGGACTTTATATAATCAAGAGATCGAAAAAATCATTAGGAATTTGTTTGATTATTGAAAAATATCATAAAAAGAGAAATCATAAAATTGAGACTGCTAATCAAACTTGATCCTAAAAGACACTTCACGTAAAAATCTCTCTTGGGAGAGTCATCCCCTCATTGTTTGGTTTGCTTGCACGAGAGAGTGACCCACACACTAGGCTAGAGCCATACCCGAACTCTTGTTTGACTACTGATCTTGGGGTTAGTCGTTCTGCAGTGAGGATCACTCCGGTCTTCGATAAAGCGGGCCGCGATATCCTTAACAGAGCGAGTTGACCGAGTAGCCGGTCCAGTCTGCAACTTGTACTAGCTGGGAAAGATCTAGCTTTGGGATTGGGATAATCTCTTGGGAGCATCGGGTCCTAACAACTCGCTTAATTGCTCTGCAAGACTGAATTATCAACTAAATAAAATTGACAACATAAACGACCGAACCTTCACGGTCATCAGCTCCGCATTGCGTAGGTGAAATTGGGGTTTGACCGTCGATCTTATTTGTTTCTAGATCCCATACACATTTCTTCCATATCACGATGATGGGCCAGAGGTCCCTTAGGTTTCCCCTAGCAGCACCGCTCTCGAGCACTCTGACCCACTCATCTAGGCAGGTTTGGGAGAGCCTAGACCGCTCTCCAAATCCGAGTTCGATTTCGCCCTGTTCCCCCTCAATCGCCCTTCTTCCGGTCTCAAGGTTCCCGAGCAGAGACCAACATAAATATTTGTTCATTTGATGGCACCTGAGTTGGGGTCTTTTGCCTTTGCAGAGACCCACGAGATGACCAGCAGTGAGGAGGGCACCGATGGACAACCCCAGGGTTCTACGTATGTTTTAGAGCTGGACGCCATCAACAATACACTTTTAGCCTCCCTGGAGATGATGCAGAGGCAGATTAGAGATCAGGGAGCCTTCATGGCAGAGGCGCACCGAGAGATAGCCCAGATGCAAGCTGATAGAGAGGAGCAACAGAGAGCAGGCGGTGGAGAGATTCCAGAGGGTGGAGGAGTAGATGGAGGACATCCAGAGGACCCGCAGGAGCCAGCCAGACCGATGAGGGAGTTGCACAACCCTTGTGCAACCCTTACACACCGTTGGATCCAGCTTCCGACGATTTTGGGAGACTTCAATCTACCTCCCCAGACCATTCAATTCTTGCCCAAGTTTCATGGGCTTGCCACCGAGGAGCCTCATCTACACCTACAACAGTTCGAGATGATCTGCAGCACTGTCCATGATAGATACGTGGATGAGGACACCATCAAGATGATGGCATTCCCTTTCTCCCTAGTTGACAGAGCAGCCTACTGGCTGAAGCATTTGGGGAGATATGTCACTTCGTGGAAGTTGCTTTGGACCGAGTAATTGAACACGTACTATCCACTCGGCCGGACGAACGCAGCGCGAGCTATGATCAATAATTTCTCTATGATCCCCAACGAGTAGTTACATGAGGCGTGGGATCATTTCCGTGAGCTCATCGACCGGTGACCACATCACGACATCTCCAAGCCCAACTTAGTACAAATTTTCTTTTGTGGGCTGACACCAGAGCTGCAAGGGCTAGTAAATGCTTCTTGTGGGAGCTCATATTTCACCAAGGACGAAGACCAGGTCTAGGCCATCTATGAGGAGATGGCTGAGAATTACATAGTGATGTCCCAGACCCGACTCTACACTCAGGGGAAGCCATCACCCCATGCCGTGTCCTATTATCGGATAGCACGAGTTGATGTGGGTTCATCCGCTTCTTCAACATCCACATCACAAGTAGAGTCGTCGACAGCTGACATGGGCATTATTAGCGAGAAGCTGGACCACGTCGAGATCAGTGAGAAGAAGCAGTGCCAGAGCTTGACTCAGATTGATCAATTGGCACAGATCTTGAGTGACCTGAAGACCCAGATCATGTGTCTCTAGGAGGCACAAACGACTCCTCAAACCCCTCTCAGGTCACGGGCTGATCCTAGTACCAGCAGCTCGTCCCAACACTCCACCCATTACCGACAAGTTCATGACATCTAGGCGGAGACGGTCCAACAGTTGCAGCACCGGTACTCTCAACCACCACCATCTCAGGATACTCAAATGGTGGTGTATCAGCAGGATCAGCCACTAGCAGTTCTTCCCCCATCCCTCTACAAGCAGGAGATGTTGATGGAAGTCAATGGGATTTGGTATGACCGGCAACTGCCCAGGATCCGCAGAGATCATCCCGGATTTAGGCGGTCTACCGAAGGCGTCTCGTCCCAGCAACGGCCTCCAGCTCAGGGCAGGCAGTCCAGCCAGCCTCAGCAGCAGCCCCATTACTTCCATCAGCCGTCTTACCAGTACCAGTCAGGTCTTCATCCCTACCAGCAGGGACAATAGTGGAGGCAACACCAGCAGCAGCCTCAGCAGCAATATTCTCAGCCTCCTCCTCCTCAGTTCCAGCAGCAGCCTCATGTCCAGCGAGGCAACCCATCTGGTTCTCATGGTCCAACCTATGAGAACCCAACTCTTGATGATCTAGCCTGCCTACTCTTAGACTAGCATGCATCCTTTAGGTGGGAGATGGTCGATTTTCGCCAGGAGCGAGGGAGATCATCAAGGGAAAGGCCGCCATACCCGCTCAGATTGAGCCCAACCCGAATAACCTCAAGAGGAAGTCTGAGCAGGTGATGAAACTCGATTTCATCATCTTTATTTTCCATAATTAACCCCCTTACTTAAAGTTGTGTCAATAGAATCCTGTTAAAGTCTTGTATTTATCGGAGTCCTTAATAAATTAAAAATCACAAAAAATATCAAAACAAAAATCTGTGGTATTTTTAACCTTAAAAATACCTTCAAAAATATTTGGTGTCTACAGATGATCTCTTCTCTAGTTTTGGTCAACATGAGACTTGTAGATCTTATCGAGATCTACGACTTTCATGTTTCGAGTTTTCTCAAATTCGGCCATCTTGACTTTCATATTTCATTTTCTTTTCCTAATAATCTGATTGGGCCACGTGGCTCGTTCTGGGTGAGCCACGTGGCTCGTCATCCTTGTCTTATCCACCCGCGATCTGGGCCGTCAGATATCCTCCTGAGATCCAACAGCCCCAAGCTCTCCACGTGCGCCCTTACTTCTCTACCATCAGATCATATTCTGCCTCTCATTTGCACCGCACATTCGCACCTTAATCTCCTCGCGCCATGTGGCGGTTTGTAGACCGCTCGATCACGCCCCCAGCTGTTCCATCCTAACCGCTCAAGCCGCATCAAGTCTCGACCCTTCTATCTGCAGCCACTTCTCATCGTACCCGTCCGTTAGCACTGCTGCCTCACTGCGACACGCGGCACCCTCCTGACGCTTCGATCGCATCGCCTTCGATATGATCCAAACCGTCCCTACGCGACCTCATCAGGACCGTTGGATTTCACGATCCAACAGTCCGGACCTCGTCTTCCTCCTCCCGCAAGCTCCGCCCGAGCCCCGTGCCTCGCAGACCTCCTCCATCCTTCTAAATTTGTCCGCTTCACCTTACCACCTCTCCTCTCCCTAACCACCCCACGTCCGAGCCCATTTCTCCATGATTTTCGCGCATATCTCCACTAACCTCGATCCACTCCCAGTCATCCCATGTGCACCCTTGAAACCCGTGACTCCACTCATCAGCTCCTCCATCACCACCTTTAAATACTCCCCTTTCACCGCATGCCATCTCCGTCTATCAACCAAGGGGCTGAGGCCCAACCCTCAAGCTCCTCCCTGTGACAGGGGGAGGAGCTCGGATCGAGCGACAACGACCTTCTTCCCCGATGAGACCCGCCGACCTCCAGGCGGCGTTGCGGTGGCTCAAAGCCCCGCCTGAGCTCGCTGGCACAGCCGGCCAGTATGTGCGACGACCCGGGCCTCTTCTCCGATGCCCAACCCAGGCCACTACCTCCATCTCCGGCCAGGTAAGCTCTCTGATCTTCTCTGATTTTTCGTCTTATTTTGCGTAATTTTCCAGGTCTCTACAAACATCATTGATCCCAATTGCTCACTCCACAAGCTCCGCCACCGTCCCATCATTCACGCCAGCTACTTCGATCATCTCCGTCCTCCTTCAGAACCCCTTCACCCTAGGCTTTCTCCTCCGCCGGAGGCGGAGGAGAACCCACCACGGGCTCCGCTTCTCCGTCGCTTAAGCCCGTCGCTTACCTCATATCGCACGCACGCACGTCTTTCACCTAATCCCCTTTGCAGGTCTTCATCTTCATTGGTCGGACTTCGGGCGGAGCCATATTCTAGAGCTCCGCCTCCGGCGATCAGGCGTCAATAGAGCATCCCAGGTACTCCCACGTCTTCTCCAACCTCGGACCTTCATCGCCAGAGCGTCAGCGTTCTTCCCCGAGCTTCACCGAGCAAGGCGAGGCGCGGAGGAGCTCCAGGCCTCACGTCGGAGCTCCAATAGAGCCACCACCTTCGAGGAAGAAGGAGAAGCAGCTACCGTTGGATCTTGCCCCACGGCGGAGATCCAACGACTCTGGAGGTGCCACGTCGACATCCTGGAGTGCGGAGGCTCGGTGGGACCGAGCCTCTCCCGAGGCAACCTCGAGCCACCACGTGGCCCGAGCCACCTGCAACGGCCGTCCGAAGCAGCGCCGAACCTCGCCCCCACCCGAGCCTGAGCTCACGTGCCTCACGCACGTGAGTTCTGGGCTTTTTGCATCGGTGCCCTCGCACCTTCCGCATATTACATCCAGGTCCTGATACCACGTGGCAGTCCCCGAGACCACGCCGAGCCTCATCGCCACCAAGCCTGGAGGCTCGTGTACCCCGAGCCAGCCCAAAGCTATCCCGAGCCTCTATCGAGCCCGAGCCGCCCTCCGAACCTAGAGTAGCACTTGCCTGGCACGTGCTTTCTGGGTAATTTACGCAGAAGCCCCGACGACTTCTCCAAATAGCAAACAAGTCCAGATCACGTGCAGGCCATGCACACAGTGGGAATTTTACACTTTGGCCCTCGCAGGTTTTAATATTTGCAAAAATACCCCTGTGTGTGAGGGTAATTTACAGGGAAGGCCCCTCTTCTTATTTTTATTACATTTTAGTCCCTCCCAGGGACCAGTTTGCAATTTTATTTCATGTTTTCTTTTAGTTATGCTCCTGTCTTCTTTATTGTATATTTTGAGCCTTGTATGTCCGATTAAGGTGATTTCAGTTTCATTTCGAAGCTCTTCTCGTTGTCTTTCTAATGGTATGCTTAAATTTGAGATTAGACACTATGAACTTTAATGCATTATTTTATTGTCTAGATGCCTGGCTTTCCATGTAGCTCATGCCTAATTGCCACTAAATGAATCGTGCTTCTTTATTTGACACTGATTTGACTCATCTTTTTATTGGCTCAAGTAATTATCATCTCGGGTATATTTTCATTGCATATCTTTTAATTAAAATAAAAAAAATTGCATGTTTATTCTTTAATACATTGTTGTGTCTCTTTGTCCTTCATGCATAATTTGACCTTTATTGTCTCTCACTCAACACTTGATGAAATAGATAAAAATCTGATGAATACAAGAGAGGCACGTGTCCCTGAGTTCGACCTTGGTATCTTGCCAAGTAAAAAAATAAATCACGACCATCTCATTCTTATTTGATATATCAATCAGATGGTCTTTGACGAGTCCATCTCGGCCCGACTGCGATGACATTATCAAGTGCTAATCCAGCACTGTTAAAGGGCCGATTTTGCGGTTTATCAAATGGCACCGTTGCCGGAGACACGGCTCATTTCTTATATTTTTTGGATTTTTGTTTGTTTAATTTAGTGTTCTTTTTTTATAGGTCAAATATTCACATATTTTGCATTATAAAATTTTTCTTTTTTATTTGATCTCTAATCCTTGTTTCTGTGGTAGGGCCCTTGATCAATCAAGGAGGCGAGGAGCTGGTGTCTCCCGCTGCGAGGAACCGCAGGAGCATGCTTGGAGCACATAAAGAAGAAAGAAAAAAAACGTATCGCATTTTTATTTCCATTCCATACTTGTAATAATTTGTCTTTTACAACGGTCTTCAATTGAAGACTCGCGGTTGTAATCAAACGAATGTGGTTGTGTGGGGATCGTCCCCACTTGAGTGTCGACCTAGGATCAGGCACGCGGCTCTCTGAGCTCATTTTATTTTTTTCATCTTTTACATGCTTGCTCGTAGGTAGGACACACTCAAATATAGACGCACATAATCTCGCCTCACTTAGCCAAAATTAATGGATATCATTTCCCGCTAATAGAAGCATGATTAGGTGCGGCTTTTATCGACTTGCATACATGAGTTTTTGTTCTTCAAAACAACCCAAGTTTTTCATGGATTTTCGGCAAATCGCTGCATGTTTTATCGCTTAGCCTAGATCGCGGTTTTTATCGAATACATGTTTTTTCTCGATTTCTATTCCTAGCTCGATCACCTAGGACTAATGGAAAATGGGAATGAACGGTAGACGATGGATGCTTGGTTTATGTGCTAACCTTAATTCAGTGACAACCACAAATAATAACTGGGACTGTTAATTGCAAGTCAAACCAAAATGGAGTAAAACTTTGGTTTTGGGAGAGCAACACCCTCGTTTACGCATTGTTTTCACTTAACATTCTTCTCTGCGTAAAATATCAAATGTTTTATCACCAATAAAACAGACAAGATAATAAACCAACTTCAGTTGGTTTCATGTGTGAGTTGGTGAATTTGAGGGTCTTGCTTGCTTGATTGAGCCTTGTTTGCTTCGATACACCCCCCAAAACCTTAGTCACTCCATCCATCTCTGAAGATTCACTCGCTCATCTGTACATCCAACCATCTTCTTCGTTCACCATGGGTCCCTCACAACATCAATTCCATCTTTATATTTAGGCTTATCTCAGCCTAAGTATAGGGGGGACCCGAGTCCCCGTGATTTTCTCTACTCTCCTATCCTTGCCTTTATACTTAGGTTATTTCTAACCTAAGTATAGGGGGAGCCCCTCTTAGCTCCCGTATATTCCTATATATTTGAATGGACCTATGTACTTGTAACATCTAGTGCTATGAGGACATAGCAAAGTTTAAGTATAGGGGGGTATACCATATATACCATATACTTACTTTAGCTATAATCTGAAAAATTTGAAAAATTTAGATCTTTTTGGCTAAAGTAAATTCTTTGGACTAAGAGAACTCAAATGTTTTTCACGGCTTTTCGATATTATGTTATGCTATTTTAATAAAAATATTTTCGAAAATGATTTTTCCTTGTTTTGAAAAATTCTTTTAAAAATGTTTTGAAAAGTTTTTATTTGTGTGACATGGTTTTGAAAATCTTCTATCTCTTCTCAAGGAAAGTTGAGTCTAACTTGTGTTTTCACCTTCAAATTAAAATCCATAAAAATGTGAAAAATCCAAAATCCTTTAGGAGCCGTTAGTGACTACTAAGCCCAATTAAGTAAGCCGCATTCAGTGAGGGTTCACCCTTAGCAGATTGGATGGTTTAGAGGACATCGCGCAAGGCCCCGTCCTCAGGCAACGGGTTTCGGCCTGTACTTACATCCATACTGGCTGAATTGCAGATGCTCAATTGAGTTTAGGCAGTCTTAATATCTCTTGAAGTCCAAAAAAAAGTCTTGTTTTTGAATGAAGAAGTTGGATTAGTCCTCTACACTTACACTTCCACCCAGGATCTGAAATGATCAAGGGAACTTAGCTTGATGAGGTCTTTGAGATTTTAGGTTAACTAGCCTTAGCCATCAGGGTCATAGACTTAATCATCCACATTCCCCTAGGTTTTTAGATCTGCATGCTATATTCCATGCTTAGTCTCAGACAAAAAGAATATGATCAGCACATCACATGCACGACTGCGGTTTTGATGAGATGAGTTGACTTTTCACCTGAGGGATTGGGATGAGGAATTCGAGTTTGGATTTGATCTAATGATGCTTGAGGATGGGATAAAATCTTTGGAGGCTTCATGAAACCCGAGTGTCAGCATTATAAGCCAATATGAGAACTTGGTTCTTATAATAATCTCTTGATATTGACCTAAGTGCCAGGGTGTGAAATAAATAATAAATTGTTGATCAGTGTGCGCCAACTCTTGGTAAAAGCAGTGGAGCTAGCCAAAAATTATACAAGTCAATGAAGTTTCAAAGAAAAAGCTCTCATTCCACAAAGTCAAATATCAAAGAGCTTCCACCAAAGGCGAGCGCTCCCAAACTTTTCAAAATGTCCACTTGGACCACCGCTATTAAGACCATGAGTCGGGCTTGCACCAAAAAAGGGCTCTGCATCGCAAATGCTAAAAGTCTGGATGTAGAAGGTATGATAGGTACTCAAAAGAGACACACCCCGGTGTACTCCAAGGAAAACAAGTGCAGACGGCTCCAACTTCTCTTGACGGACGCACTGATCAAGACCAAAAAAATGTGTTGCGTAAAAGGCACTAGAGAGAATCCTTGTTCCAATGAGAGGGAGAGAAGAAATGACACAAACCCATACCCTCCATTACTAGCCTGCCATCTACATTTTCTAAGTCTGACAACTAAAGAGACGGTGGAATGGATGCAAGATTTGATTTATTCTCTAGTGTTGAGGATTGGGTCCTTAGGAGATTTTCTCGGACCAAGACTTTGGGTGACGATTTGACTCTACTCTCAGAATCGCAGTCAACACTAAAATCTCATATCCTTTAGATTATATGTACATCAGAGAGAGTCTGGAGAAGTAGAGGAATTGGATGCCTTCTGATTAAGGCTGGGTTGAACTCTACGATTTTGTACCTCTAAAGTCGAGTCGACTTGATCAGATTGGATCCTGTACTCACGTGCACAAGGGGGTTAATCCATCTTATTCATTTGTCTTCGGTGCTCGAGGACGAGCATAGTGCTCGAGGACGAGCATAACTTCAGTATAGGGGGGTGATGAAACTCGATTTCATCATCTTTATTTTTCATAATTAACCCCCTTGATTAAAGTTGTGTCAATAAAATCTTGTTAAAGTCTTGTATTTATCAGAGTCCTTAATAAATTAAAAATCACAAAAAAATATCAAAACAAAAATCTGTGGTATTTTTAACCTTAAAAATACCTTCAAAAATATTTGGTGTCTACAGATGATCTCTTCTCTAGTTTTGTCAACATGAAACTTGTAGATCTCATCGAGATCTACAACTTTCATGTTTTGAGTTTTCTCAAATTCGGCCATCTTGACCTTCATATTTCATTTTCTTTTCCTAATAATCTGATTGGGCCACGTGGCCCGTTCTAGGTGAGCCACGTGGCCCGCCATCCTTGTCTTATTTGCCCGCGATCTGGGCCGTCAGATCTCCTCCTGAGATCCAACACCCCAAGATCTCCACGTGCGCCCTTACTTCTCTACCATCAGATCATATTCCGCCTCTCATCTGCACCGCACATTCGCACCTTAATCTCCTCGCGCCACGTGGCGGTTTGTAGACCGCTCGATCACGCCCCCAGCTGTTCCATCCTAACCTCTCAAGCCGCATCAAGTCTCGGCCCTTCGATCTGCAACCACTTCTCATCGTACCCGTCCGTTAGCGCTGCTGCCTCACTGCGGCACGTGGCACCCTCCTGACGCTTCGATCGCATCGCCTTCGATCTGATCCAAACCGTCCCTACGCGCCCTCATCAGGACCGTTGGATCTCACGATCTAACGGTTCGGACCTCATCTTCCTCCTCTCGCAAGCTCTGCCCGAGCCCCGCGCCTCGCAGGCCTCCTCCATCCTTCTAAATTTAGCCGCTTCACCTTACCACCTCTCCTCTCCCTAACCACCCCACGTCCGAGCCCATTCCTCCATGATTCTCGCGCATATCTCCACTAACCTCGATCCACTCCAGTCACCACCCCATGTGCGCCCTTGAAACCCACGACTCCACTCATCAGCTCCTCCATCACCACCTTTAAATACTCCCCTTTCACCGCCTGCCATCTCCGTCCATCAACCAAGGGGCTGATGCCCAGCCCTCCAGCTCCTCCCTGTGACAGGGGGAGGAGCTCGGATCGAGCGACAACGACCTTCTTCCCCGATGAGACCTGCCGACCTCCAGGCGGCGTTGCGGTGGCTCAAAGCCTCGCCCGAGCTCGCTAGCACGACCGGCCAGTATGTGCGACGACCCGGGCCTCTTCTCCGATGCCCAGCCCAAGCCACTACATCCATCTCCGGCCAGGTAAGATCTCTGATCTTCTCTGATTTTTCGTCTTATTTTGCGTAATTTTCTAGGTCTCTACAAACATCATCGAGCCCAATTGCTCACTCCACAAGCTCCGCCACCGTCCCATCATTCACGCCAGCTACTCCGATCATCTCCGTCCTCCGTCAGAACCCCTTCACCCCAGGCTTTCTCCTCCGCCGGAGGCGGAGGAGAACCCACCACGGGCTCCGCTTCTCCGTCGCTTAAGCCCGTCGCTCACCTCATCTCGCATGCACACACGTCTTTCACCTAACCCCCTTTGCAGGTCTTCATCTTCATTGGCCGGACTTCGGGCGGAGCCGTGTTCTAGAGCTCCGCCTCCGGCGATCAGGCGTCGATAAAGCATCCCAGGTACTCCCGCGTCTTCTCCAACCTCGGACCTTCATCGCCAGAGCGTCAGCGTTCTTCCTCGATCACCGAGCACGGCGAGGCGCGGAGGAGCTCCAGGCCTCATGCTGGAGCTCCAATAGCGCCGCCACCTTCGAGGAAGAAGGAGAAGCAGCTACCGTTGGATCTCGCCTCACGGCGGAGATCCAACGGCTCTGGAGGTGCCACGTCAACATCCCGGAGCGCGGAGGCTCGGTTGGACCGAGCCTCACCCGAGGCAGCCTCGAGCCACCACGTGGCCCGAGCCACCTGCAACGGCCGTTCGAAGCAGCGCCGAACCTCGCCCCCACCCGAGCCTGAGCTCACGTGCCTCACGCACGTGAGTTCTGGGCTTTTTGCATCGGTGCCCTCGCACCTTCCGCATATTACATCCAGGTCCTGATACCACGTGGCAGTCCCCGAGACCACGCCGAGCCTCATCGCCAGCAAGCCTGGAGGCTTGTGTACCCCGAGCCAGCCCGAAGCTATCCCGAGCCTCTGCCGAGTCCGAGTCGCCCTCTGAACCTAGAGTAGCACTTGCCTGGCATGTGCTTTCTAGGTAATTTACGTAGAAGTCCTGACGACTTCTCCAAATAGCAAACAGGTCCAGATCACGTGCAGGCCATGCACATAGTGGGAATTTTGCACTTTGGCCCTCACAGGTTTTAATATTTGAAAAAATACCCCTGTGCGTGAGGGTAATTTACAGGGAAGGCCCCTCTTCTTATTTTTATTACATTTTAGTCCCTCCCAAGGACCAGTTTGCAATTTTATTTCATGTTTTCTTTCAGTTATGCCCCTGTCTTCTTTATTGTATATCTTGAGCCTCGTATGTCCGATTGGGGTGATTTCAGTTTCATTTCGAAGCTCTTCTCGTTGTCTTTCTAATGGCATGCTTAAATTTAAGATTAGAAACTATGAACTTTAATGCATTATTTTATTGTCTAGATGCCTGGCTTCCCATGTATCTCATGCCTAATTGCCACTAAATGAATCGTGCTTCTTTATTTGACATTGATTTGACTCATCTTTTTATTGGCTCAAGTAATTATCATCTCAGGCATATTTTCATTGCATATCTTTTAATTAAAATAAAAAAATTGCATGTTTATTCTTTAATGCATTGTTGTATCTCTTTGTCCTTCTTGCATAATTTGACCTATATTGTCTCTCACTCAACACTTGATGAAATAGATAAAAATCTGACGAATACGAGAGAGGCAGGTGTCCCTGAGTTCGACCTTGGTATCTTGCCAAGTAAAAAAATAAATCACGACCATCTCATTCTTATTTGATATATCAATCAGATGGTCTTTGACGAGTCCATCTCGGCCCGACTGCGATGACATTATCAAGTGCTAATCCAGCACTGTTAAAGGGTCGATTTTGCGGTTTATCAGTAGGAGTGGTAGGATGCCAGCCGACGGTGCCTCGTCTGAGCGAAGACATGATGAATACTCATTCATCACTCTTTATTCTTATATTTTAGCTACAAAAACCTTTGCAAATACAGGTAGATATGTGTAAATACAAATAAGTAGCAAAAGGCATGCATTGTGTAAAAAATAATAATTAGCATGTTTTTGTGCAAAAATAAAAGAATAAAGAATTAAAAGAAAAAAAGGGAAATATTTAGAATAAATATTGAGCAACCTAATCCCAAGGGAGGGCTCAGCATGGGCCTGACCGCATAAAAGACAAAGTAGGGAGAGATAGGGAGCTCATGTGTGTAAATATACCTGTAAATATGACAAAAATATTTTCCTCCAAAAATAAAATAAAATTGGCTTGTATATATTTGTAAATATTTGTAAATATAAAATCCAAATAAAAAAAGAAAAATTAAAAAGAAAGTAAAAATATTCACTTGTATATATTCACCTTGTACATAGAACACCTATCTATTTATTTAGCCTTATAAATAAATAAATTAAAATCCCTAAAAATTTGTATATACTCCTTCTTTTATGGTGTAAATAAATAAAATCAAAACCATAAAAACAAAAATAAAATAAAAAGAACAAAATTAAAAATAAAAAAGAACATTGTACATATACCATGTATATATATATGTATATATCTATTTATTTAACCCTTGTATATAAATAATAAAAATAAAATAAAATAAAAATACCTTTTTATTCCTAATTTTATGCTATAAATAAATAAAATATAAAATGGGAATAAAAATGCATAAAAATAATTAATTAAAAATCAAAAATTAAAAAGCCATATTGTATATATACCTATATATAGCACTATAGTGTAAATACCTTATTTTTATTTCAAAAAAATAATTAAAAATCACAAAAAATAGAAAAAATTAAAACAAATATTTTTCATATTTTGAATTTTTAATAATTCAGCCATTTATTATTTCTTTTCGAATTTTCAAATCTTTTCCACATGGCTGATCCTAATTGGTCCACGGGGGACGTTGTCCCCCCGGTCAACTCCCCCCTTAGACCACTTCCCACGGGTCCATGACGCCCGACCCGATTTCACCGAATTTTCGCGTCATGACCCGACCACCAAATCCACAAACCCCGAGCTCTTCTTCTTCCTTGTACATCCGAGATCCACGCCCGATCATCCGCGTGGGGATCCGCGCTTCGTGGAACCCTGCCCGATCCTTTCTTCTCGGACCTGCACTCGCATATAAGCCGAGCTCCGACTCCAATTTCAATCATCTTTGGCTCACTCGTTCTCCACCCAAGGACCTCCATCGCCTCCGCGAGAGTGACAGCTCGCTTCCGATGGTGTTGCAGCGAGGAGGGAGCGTGTAGACCATTGATCCGTCGACGTTGCGTCGCTGTGCGCCGCCTGGAGGTGACGCTCGAGCCTCAGACACTGACGGTCCTCGAGGCAAGGACCTGGAGCACCCCCAGCTCCTGCACAGTCGACAACATCCAGTAGGTAGCCCCTTCCCTTTCTCTATTTCCCGAATTTTCAGTTTCCCCCAAATCGCCCCATCGCCGTTCATCAGTGATTCCGACCACTCTCGCCTTCGCCCTGATCATCGAAATAGCTCATCATCTCTGCCGTTCCTCCACACATCTTCTCCACCCCTTCATCCGACCCAGCTCGCACATGAGTTGGGATTGGGGTTCCTTCGCCGTCGCCTCGCCAGAACCCCTTCGCCCCGACGAGCCGACCACCCACACCACTGCTAATCGGGTCGAGGCACTTTACCCTCGACCCAGGAGCTTGTTGCACATCTTTGCAGGTCCAAAGAAGCCCGTCTGAGGGCTTCGACTCTTTGGAGCAGCAGCTCCTCCTCCGCCAGTGCCGCCGGAGCTCTCCAGAGCTCCTCGTCACCATCGGAGGGGACCAGTCGACGTGGGAGGCCAAGGCGTAGCTTCTCCGATCTTCAGCAGCCCGCGAGGAGGTCTTCAGCGCGTACACGAGCCCAGCGAACCTCGTCGGAGTCCTGTTCTTCGAGGAACCTCCGCAGCCGTCCGATAGTCCTCCAGCTCCAGTTTACATCGTAGCCGTCCACGCCAGGAGCAGCCGTCACCGTTTGATCAGTGGAGGAGAGACCGCAGCCGTCTGATCGTCAAGGGTTAGCCACGTCACTTCCTAGCCGCCCGATCTTCCACGTGGCAAGGCCCTAGCCGTTCGATCAGGACCGAGGATCCTTGCTGAGGTGCCAGCCCACCCTGACCGTTGGATCTACACGTGGCGCCCATCCGTCCCTCGACTTAATAAGGGTAAACATCTCTTAGGCCCTTAGATTTTTAGGTGTTAATTTGTAGTCCTGTAAATATTTTAGACATTTTATTTGCGTGTGGTAATTTGCATAGAGGACCCTGTCGTTTCTGGTATTTACTTTTATATCCCTATTTGTAGTGGGACACGTGCGTCGACACGTGCTTTTGTGGGTTGATTGCATGTATGACCTTCATGTTTCTAGGGTGTTCTTGAATGAATCTACGTTTTTAGTAATTGCATAAATACCCCTGTGAATGGTTTAATTGCGCATGTGCTTGATTTAGTGGGTAATTTACACTGAAGCCCTGGACTTTTAGTACGAGTTACTAAATAGTCCAGGGACCTAAGTTTTCTTGCAAATAGGTCCTTGAGTGCCCAGGTCAAGCGCCTCGCGCGTGATTTCATGGAGAATTTGCACCAGACCCCCCTGGAACTTGTTCTATTTGCGTACAGGTCCCTGTGCACTATACCCTTATTTTCATTTTTAATAAAATAGCAAATTAACTCCAAATTCGATGAAAATTGGACACATGGCTCCTGCCATGGTGTAAAATTTTCTCTAATTTTGGAGACATTTTTGACTTCATTTATTATTTTTAAAAATTCTAAAACAAGCATTTTTGTTACTGTCTAACTTTAAAATTCACAAAAAAATAAAACACCTCTAAAAATTACAAAAAAAATTATATAGTGTTTGTTTTGTCTTGTTTGATTTTCTGACCAATTTTGGTCATTTTTGGATTTCTAAAACTCATAAAAATCACAAAACCCCTAAAAACTCATAAAAATTCTAATAATTAAAAGAAAAACCAAAAATTAATAATTCTAGTGGCCATATCTTTCTTGTGTTTTGATCTTTACAGGAAAATTACCTTCATGTGTTAATAGGGCCGTTTTGCATTTTAATTTGGCCCTTGAACCCTGACTGGATAATACCTTTTATTTTCCGCCTTGTTTGATTTTTATAAAATCCAATAAAAATCAGAAAAATACCAAAAATTACCCAAAAAACAGTAAAAAATATAAAAACTTAAAAACATTTTTGTTTGATTTTTGGGTGATTTTTGAATGGCTAAATAATTGGTTGTATTGGCTTGTTTATTTGTTTTCTTATTTCTTTTAATGATTTAAAAATCCAAAAAATATAATTTTTTTTAAATCCACCAAAAAGACTCTTCTTTTATTTTATTCTTATTTTAGACTACTTCGTAGGCTGCGATGCCATTACATGCTCCTTGTGTTCGACCCTGGTCGCTATACAAGGTTAATATAATAACAAGACCGCTACTTAAGCTTGTTTGATTTTTACATTGTTTTGGTGGTCTATATTTTTCTCGATTGACACCGCTTGGTGACTTGGGTCGCAACGACCCTTGATTACCTTTACCCGAGTCATCGAGCATGTCATCAGAATGGCGCTGTTGCCGGGGAGCACGGCTTAGTAGTCGTTTTCTTTATTTTTCATTTTCGTTTTGTTTTCTTTTTTGCGGCTTTCCGCGGCTCTTTCTGAGTCCGCGGCTTTTCACGGATTTTTCTTTTTCTTTTATTTTCATTGTATTTTATTTTATTTTATTTTCTTTTATTTTTGTTTTTGTTTGATTTTTATTGTTTATTTTATTTGCCATTTCTGCACATATACCCCTGCTTACCTTTCTTGCTTTTATTTGATTATTTTTGGGTCTGTGAAACTCTGTTACTTTCTTGCGAGGGCCTGAGGACCGAGGCGACGACTCTCGAGATGCCGACGCAACCGTAGGATTCGGAGGCAGCTCCCTTCTGTACGGAACCGTAGGAGAGTGTGAGAGAGTAGCTGAGTGGGAGAGGTTTAGATTAGTTTAGACCTTTATTCATTTGAATTATTGTAATAATACATGGACAGCTTGGACTTGGACAGTTTCTAGGGTCTGTTTCGTCGAGCACCGGTGTGCTCGGGGGACCCTTAGGTTTTTCGCGGCTTTTTCGCGGTTTTTGTTTTTCGCTGCCTTTTACGGTTTCACGCAGTTTTTCTCGAGCCCCTAGACTTAGGACTTTCTGTTTGACTGTGCCGTACTGAGTAGGATCTAAACACCTAATAGACTGCTTGTGCCTATAGATCGTTAATTGGACCTATCAATAAAAAGTTAATAAAAATAGCTGATTCACTTCCTTCGAGCCTACGTACCGCAACCTGCACTTCCAAGCACTACTCCTGAACCCGATTTGTCGGGAGGAGGAGGGGTAGACCGAGATCGGACTCTCTGGATCAAAGCTGGTGACCAGCTAGACGGTTCTTTCGAGTAGAAGTTGCCTGCTTAGGGACTCGGCTTTTTCCGCTACACCATATAGGTAGTTTACTTTCTGTCTTTCAATTCTGCGCAGATCATATTGCATGTAGAGTGCTGGAGACAGGTACACATTTCTTACTTTGCATGCATTATTGATTTTATCGCGCATCGACTTTTTCGTCTTCTCCCCCTGTTTTTGACTTAATAATCAGGAGAACCGAAAAATTCGTTAGGCATTTTTATTTTTATTGAAAAAGACCTAAAAAGAAAAACAATAAAATTGGGACTGCTAAAACTATTGACCCTAAAAGATACTTGATTTAAAAAATTGTATTGGGGAGAGCAACCCCCTCATTGATTGGTTTGATTGTGCGAGAGAGTGACCCGAACACTAGGTAGAGCCCTCCGGTACTATTCCTGACTGATTACCGACTACTTCTGTGCGGGACAGTCGGTTGGGAAAGTATCGGGTATCCCAACAGGTCACGTAATCGTTCTGATATCTTGATTGTTCACCAAAATAAAATTTGACAAGATAAATTGACCGAGCCTTTACGGTCTTCAGCTCGCGTTGCGTTGGTGAACTTGGGGGTTTGCTTGTGATCATAGTTTCTCCAGATCTCATCCGCCTTACTCGCCACATCAAGATGATGGGCAGACGATCTCTTAGGCAGCCTCTGGCTGCACCTCTTTCGGGCGCGTCTACCCGTTCATCTAGGTAGGTTCGCGAGAGCCGAGACCCGCTCTCCGAACCTGAGTATGATTCCACCCTGTTCCCCCTCGACCCCCTTTCTTTCCGTTCCGAGAGGCCAGTGCCAGAGGAGAGACTTTCAGATTTATCGGCACCTGAGTATCGATCGTTTGATTTTGCAGAGACCATGGCCGACAGTTCTGATGATCGCTCTAGAGGTCCACAGCCCGAGCATTTTGTTCTGGACCAGGGTGCGATCAACTCCACCCTGATCGCCTCCCTCGAGACAGTGCAGCAACAGTTGAGGGATCAGGGAGCTTTCATGTTAGATATGAGGAGAGAGATGGAAGATGAGAGCAGAGCGAGAGCAGTGTAGAGACGGGCCGAGAGTTCCAGATGATGCAGCAGCAGCAGCCACAGCAGCTGCAGCGGCGGCCGCCGCCGCGGCAGGAGCAGGAGACCCACCGAGACCGATGCCGGAGTTGCACAACCCCGAATCGACTCAGATGCATCACTGGGTTGTTTTACCAGCCATCGTGGGGGACTTCAAGTTCCCTCCGAACATCTTGCAGCTCCTCCCCCGTTTTCATGGGCTCGCCACAGAGGAGCCCCATCTCCACCTCCAGGAGTTTCTCATGATTTGCAGTACTGTCCACGACCGTCAGGTGGACCAGGACACGATACAGATGATTGCCTTCCCCTTCTCTTTGGCAGACAGAGCAGCCACCTGGCTGAAACATCTGGGGAAGTTTGTCTACACTTGGGAGCAGCTCTGCACCGAGTACTTGCATAAGTACTATCCACTTGGGCGGACCAATGCCGCGAGAGCCCTGATCAGCAACTTATCCATGCTCCCCAACGAGCAGTTCCATGAGGCATGGGAGAGGTTCAGAGAGCTGACTGATAGATGCCCGCACCACGACATTTCCAAGCCGAACCTCGTGCAGAGCTTTTTCAGCGGGCTGACACCAGAGCTTCAGGGCTTGGTGAACGCTTCTTGTGGCGGGTCTTACTTCGCCAAGGATCACGACTAGGTCTGGGCCATCTATGAGGAGATGGCTGAGAACTACATGGTGATGTCTCAGACCCGATTATACACTCAGGGAAGACCCCAACAATCACAACCCGTGCAGTACCAGAGGATAGCACGGGTAGACACCGGTCCTTTCAGTTCGTCCGCGGTAGCAGTAGCACAGGCTGAGTCATCAGCCGCGGACATGGGGATTATCAGCGAGAAGCTGGACCGGATGGAGATTATCGAGAAGAAGCAGTGTCAGGGCATCACTCAGATGGAGCAGATGGCACATACTTTGAGTGACTTGAAGACATAGCTCATGTGTCTCCAGGAGGCACAGACGGCTTCCCAGCCCCGTCTTCAGTCACGAGGCGATCACGGCAGCAGCAACAGCTCGTCCCAGCGCTCCAGCTCTCATCAGCAGCCTAGACAGGTTCACCTTGTACAGGCGGAGCCGTACCAGCAACCGCAGCCCACCTACCAGTCATCACCATCTCCAGACTTGCAAATGGTGGTATACCAGCCGAATCAGCCTCTGGCAGTACTCCCGCCACCCAGTACGTTGCAGAGCCGTTGATGGATGTCAACGGGATTTGGTATGACTGCCCCTAGCCCGATATCCGACGAGACCATCCCGGATTCCGTTGGGGGACTGGAGGTGCCCAGCCCCAGCAGCAGCCATCAGGTCAGGGTGGCCAGTACGACCATCAGAGGGATCACCAGCTGCAACAGCAGCCCCCAGTGTACCCACAGCCACAACAACATCAGTCATAGTATGGTCCTCGTCCCTATCAACAGGGACAGTCTTGGAGGCGAGATCAGCTTCACCAGCAGCAGCATCAACCACACCCGTACCCCTCTCAGCCACAACAGCAGTTCCAGCAGCCTCACTACCAGAGAGGCTACCCGTCGGGCTCTCATGAGAGCCCCGCCTTGGACGATATAGCCCGCCTTTCACCGATCAGCAGGCTACTTTCCGACGTGAGATGGACGAGTTCCGCCAGGAGATGCAGAGCATTGTGAGAGGGAAGGCCGCCATCCCTGCCCAGATTGAGCTGAACCCCAACAGACTAAAGAGGAAATCTGAGCAGGTAGCTTGTACTGAGTATACCACTCCTAGTGATGTATTTGGTGATATGACTGGATATCTTTTTGATACTGATTTTGTCACACTTAGGAGCGGTAGGATGCCAGCAGGCGGTGCCTCGTTTGAGCGACACCATGAGGACCCACCTAGAGTGCCCGACGAGGAGGAGGAGAGCAGTATTGAGGCCGCTAGAGATGATGACGGTGGTACTGATGCCACCAAGGATGCTGATTCCACAGGCGGTGCTGAGGCCGCCGTTTCACCACTTCGAGGAGGTGGTACTGAGGCCACCAAGGATGCCGAGCCAGAACGTGGTACTGAGGCCGCGAGTCTTCCAGTCGATCCAGCCGATGGTGGTGCTGAGGCCACCCGTGTTCATTCTGAGAGACCTGTTGTTTTTCCTACTTTTGATGTATCTCGGAACTCTGTTGTGAATAAAGGGAAAGGTTTGGTTTTTTCTGATCCCAATGTAGTGCATGATGTATGTGTGGATCCGGCCGTCGAGCCGTCTAGACCTTTTCCTAGTCCTTCATCTGAGAAGGACCCTGTCATCCACTTCCCTAGAGCCCTTCAGATGGGGAAGGGGAAGAAAAAAGAAAATCCAAAAAAGAGAGATCAGGAAGAGTTCAGCCAGCAGATGATAGATCGGTTTCACATACAGCTGACTCTTCAGGAGGCTTTGCAGCACATCCCCCTTCTTCAGCGTTCATTGAGAGACAGAACCACAGTCAGGAGGAAGAGGAGGAACCACCATTCAGAGATCCACGTGCTGACGAAAGTCACGTGTTTCGTGATCCAGAACTGACTGCCGGCCAAGAGGCCAGATTTCGGAGCCCCTTATGTCAGATGCCACATCAGCGAGCAGGGGTTCGACCGCACTCTATTAGATATCAGATCGTCTATCAACCTACTTCCGACAGCCCTTCTCGACCGCTTCGAGTTGGGCACTCTTAGACAGAGCAAGACAGTCCTTCAGTTTGCTGATCGATCTGTCAAGAGGCCGAAGGGGTTGTTGCGAGACGTTGTCGTCACGATTCAGGGCCTGCAATTCCCCGTGGACTTCGTAGTGTTTGACATGGAGATCCCTGAGTCTGTGACCGATACCCCCATCATTCTCGATCGTCCGTTCTTGGCCACAGCCAAGACGATGATTGACCATGATAGCGGGAAGGTATACTTTCGCGTCGAGGGCGAAAGTGTACAAATAAAGACGGTCGAGGACAACCGAGCCAGAGACAGATCATGCTTAGAGACTACTTCAGACATAGAGCAGCTGACAGATGCCGGGCTAGACATCCACCAGGACTGTGACTTTGTGATCACAGACGATGAGGCAGTTTGGGCAGACCCAGCAACATAGGCTATCCTCTCATTTTCAAGAGATGATAGCAGAGGAGAGCTTGGAGAGCACATTCCTGTTTAAGGATACTTCAGAGGCAGCAGAGCCGGTTCTCAACCGCGACACTGATTTTTGTGATGAGGGTGGTACTGATGCCACCTTAGATGATACAGATCCCTCAGAGTCAGATTCTGAGTGGGCAGATTGTGATGATTACATGCCAGATCTGATTTCTACTGAGCCTACAGCTGAGGAGGAGGTAGATGCCGAGCAGAGCAGAGACAGTCCATCAGGGCAGCCTTCTCCAGTTTCTGAGAGTGACAGAGAGTTTCAGCTCTCCCATGCAGATTTGGCAGCGTTTACGCAGACTTTTCAGAGACCAGATCCACTAGCACCCAGTTTTCCAGAGCTGAAGCCGCTTCCTACTTCGCTGAAGTATCGATTCCTTGCGGGTGAGCCTGAGATGTACCCAGTCATCATCTCCACCAATCTGACTGGAGAGCAAGAATATCGTCTGATGGGGGTTCTTGAAAAGAACCGCAAGGCAATCGGATGGAGCGTAGATGATCTCCAGAGGATAAGTCCGGCCCTGTGCTCCCACCATATCTATCTCGAGGATGAGGCAAAGCCGTCGCGTGAGTTCCAGCGGCGGCTGAACCCGAATCTGAGAGAGGTTGTCATGAAGGAGATTTTGAAATGGTGGAGCACCGATTTTATCTACCCCATCTCCGACTCCAAGTGGGTCAACCCCTTGCATGTGGTGCCCAAGAAGACGGGCATCACTACTGTGATCAGTGAGTCTGGAGAGGAGATTGCTACACGAGTACCCACTTCTTGGCGGGGCTGCGTTGACTACAGGAGACTCAACCAGGCCACCAAGAAGGATCATTTCCCCCTGCCCTTTATAGATCAGATCATTGAGAGACTGGCAGGGAAGAGCCACTATTGTTTTCTGGATGGGTACTCGGGCTACAACCAGGTGGCCATCGCTCCCGAGGACCAGGAAAAGACCACCTTTACCTGTCCCTTCGGCACATACGCCTTCCGACGCATGCCATTTGGGCTATGCAATGCCCCTGCGACCTTTCATAGATGCATGCTATCGATCTTTTCGGACATGGTAGGGGAGTGCTTGGAGGTCTTCATGGATGATTTCTCGGTTTACGGCGACGGATTCGACTCCTATCTTGACTGCCTAGACCGAGTGCTTCAGCGATGTATAGAGGTCCACCTTGTGCTATCTTGGGAGAAGAGTCACTTCATGGTGACTCAAGGGACGGTTCTTGGCCAGATGATCCTATTTGTGAGACCTTCCCAGATGAGGCGATCCTTGCTATCTCCTCACTCCCGTGGTATGCCGATATTGTGAACTTTCTTGTTGCTAAGAAGGTCCCACAAGGTTGGCCCAGGTAGAGGCTTGAGACCTTCCTTGCGAAGGCCAAGTCCTACCACTGGGAGGATCCCATCCTTTACCACGAAGGAGGGGATAGCGTCTGGCGTAGGTGCATTCCTCAGGAGGAGCACCATAGCGTCCTCACTTACTGCCACAAGCTTGAGGCAGGAGGACATCATTCTGGGAGGAGAACGACACAGAAAGTGCTTCGATCCGGCTTGTGGTGGCCTACCCTCTTCAAGGACTCTGATGAGTTCGTGAAGAGGTGTACTGACTGTCAGAGGATGGACACTTGTGGACAACGTGATATGATGCCAATGCAGCCCATTCACTTCTGTGAGGTTTTTGACGCATGGGGCATCGATTTCATGGGTCCATTCCCTAAGAGTCAGGGATTTGAGTACATTCTGCTAGCCGTTGATTATGTGAGTCGTTGGGTTGAGGCCATCCCTACCCGAACCACTGATGCCAGGACAGTTTGCAGATTTTTGAGGAAGCACATCATCACGCGGTTCGGGGTACCTCGAGTATTGATTTCAGATGGGGGGTCTCATTTCATCAACGACCAGGTAAAGGCCCTTGCTAGCGAGTTCGGCATAGACCATCGAGTTACCACTCCATACCATCCACAGATGAATGGTCTTGCCGAGGTGTTGAACAGGGAGATCAAGACTATTTTGCAGAAAGTCGTCCGCCCTGACCGAAAGGATTGGTCACAGCTTTTGGACTCGGTCTTGTGGGCATATAGGACATCTTTCAAGACACCTTTGGGCACATCTCCCTTTCGCCTCGTATATGGCAAGCCGTGCCATTTACCTGTTGAGCTGAGACACCGGTCACTTTGGGTAGACACTGAGATACTTGTGGATCTAGATAGTGTAGGAGACCACAGGAGGGCAGAGTTAGCATCCTTGGAGTATCTTAGAGATACCGCCTTCTCAAACAACCTACAGTACAAGGAGAGAGTGAAGGAGTGGCATGATTCTCACATCAGCCACAAGCATTTTGAGCCAGGACAGAGAGTATGGATGTTTGATGCGAGGCTTTGTCTATTTACAGGGAAGCTACAGAGCAAATGGAAGGGACCCTACTTGGTGAGAAAGGTACACGACAATGGTAGCATTGATATATCCGAGTTGTCTTCTGAGAGTACCTTTCGAGTGAACGGCCAGCGAGTCAAGCCATTTCTAGATCATGAGCCGTGGGTCGTTGATGTTGCCCCGATTCATTTTGCGTGAGATGTGGTCTCTTGACTCACATCTATTGCATCTCACGCCTGATTATCACTGTTCTTCCGACCTGTATAGATCCAGATGTCCATATCATCACATTCTTTAGTCCCACATCCCGTTTGTCATCTTTGATTATGCTATACTTTGGGTGTACTTTACCCTAAGTATAGGGGGAATGTAGGACCTTTGGGTATTTCTTTTGTTTCTTTCTATCCCTATTTTGCTGCCTATACTTAGGGATATTTTACCCTAAGTATGGGGGGGTAGACCCTGTACATTCTCCACTCGATTTTCCCTTTGTGTACAGCCTACTATACTTAGGATTATTTGATCCTAAGTATATGGGGAAAAGCCGGGATCTTCTTGACTTTCTATTCGTTCATTCGTCTTTGTATATAGCCTTCCTTTTCACTTCCCTATACATAGCACGAGTTATGTCTTCTTCATCGCTCTTGACTCTGAGGACATCATTCGAGCTAAGTATAGGGGGGTGTGTATATATTTCATATATACTTTAGCCATAACTCGTACTTTGTGTGAGTGTGTTAATAAATAAAATGGCTAAAAACCTTAAAAACCACAAAAATTAAAAAATTTTCTTGTAAATAATCATTCTTTTATTGCACATACATAGCTAGTGTACAAATTATTTTTGTAAAAATGTTTTCAAAAATCTTTTTGTGTAATGTTTGTGTAAATATTTTCTTATCAAAATTATGTATATAGTACAAAAATTTTCCAAAATGTTTTGAAAATCAAAAGTTTGCAAAAATCTTGTGTAAATGTGTGTAAATACTTTTGCAAAACTTGCATTCATGCATTCATCCATTCATGATTTCAAAACATTTTTCAAAAATTTTGCATTGGTGTAAATATTGTGTAAATAGCATCTTTGTATATATGTATATAATTATTCTTGGATGATAGTTGACATTTAAACTAGCCTGGAATTAAATTGGGAAATGGAGCTTGATTAAGATCTTAATCCACCTAATTTCTAAGAGGAACCTTATAGGGCTTAGGGTTAAGGCTTTTCAGGTCCATGGTGACTTAATTCTTTGAGTCCACTAGGCTATGATCACATGTCATCTCAATGAGCCTAAGTAGAGCACTTAACAACACACACATGACTCATATAGACAATGGATTTACTTGGACCAGCACTTTGCACCGAGCTCTCTATGGATGAGGTGGTGAGGAGGCAGTCTTCCTTGACTTGGGGTAGCATATGAGGGTAGTACTTCTAGGCAGAACCTCTCTTCTTCTTTTAGTGAAGGAAGTGCGTCTCAACTTGGTCTGGTTTCCATGAGGTCTAACGACGGGAGTTGTGGGTTGCAATAATGCTTCAAAAGAGGGATAGTCTACTGGCTCAAGAGGAAAAACTCCTTGTATATATGCTGCACATGTATATGTTGTATAGATGCACTTGAAAAAAAATGCAAAAAGAAAATATCTCCAAAAAAGTGGTGGGTCTGATAGAAAATGATAATCCCACCGGAGTATGTATATAGTGCAATAAGCAAAGCTTGAGATTCATGTCCCACCTTATGTAGCTTGCAGCAGGGAGGCTTGGCTACACTGGTTGAGCTCCCAAGGATACATGGCTACACTGGCCATGGTCCATTCTCTTCTTCCCCGTCTTCTTGAGCCGGTTGCACTTGAACTTAGAAGGGAATACTCCGCTCCTCGAGGAAAGAGTGGCCAAATTGGGGTCATAGAGTTACCTTGTTGGGGAGGGTTGTCAAGTTGCCATTTCTGAGGTGGAGAGCTTATACTTCACATTCACAGGACAAGGAAAGATTCATGGTCTTCGGGGTTTGTGTTTGGTGACTTGTTCTGATCTGGATTGTTGAGGAGTCTTGATTATAGATTAGTGGAACTTAGAGGCTGTTGATTTTTAAGCTTAAGTCCAAATAAGGTTCCGACACATTAATAATCCAAAGATCTGATCGAGCTCCATAATTCAATTTAATGAAGGCAAGTTTAATAATCAACCTTGATCCTTGTACATTCTCCTCTTTTTCTTTTTCTTTCTCTTTTTCACTTCTTTTTCAAATAAGTGTTTGCTAAGAGACTAGCAAAGTTAAGTATAGGGGGGTGATGAATACTCATTCATCACTCTTTATTCTTATATTTTAGCTACAAAACCTTTGCAAATACATGTAGATATGTGTAAATACAAATAATTAGCAAAAGGCATGCATTGTGTAAAAACTAATAATTAGCATGTTTTTGTGCAAAAATAAAAGAATAAAGAATTACAAGATAAAGAGAAAATATTAAGAATAAATATTGAGCAACCTAATCCCAAGGGAGGGCTCAACATGGGCCTGATCGCATAAAAGCCAAAGTAGGGAGAGATAGGGAGCTCATGTGTGTAAATATACCTGTAAATATGATAAAAATATTTTCCTCCAAAAATAGAATAAAATTGGCTTGTATATATTTGTAAATATTTATAAATATAAAATCCAAATAAAAATAGAAAAATTAAAAAGAAAGTAAAAATATTCACTTGTATATATTCACCTTGTACATAGAACACCTATCTATTTATTTAGCCTTATAAATAAATAAATTAAAATCTTTAAAAATTTGTATATACTCCTTCTTTTATGGTGTAAATAAATAAAATCAAAACCATAAAAAACAAAAATAAAATAAAAAGAACAAAATTAAAAATAAAAAAGAACATTGTACATATACCATGTATATATATGTATATAATTATTTATTTAACCCTTGTATATAAATAATAAAAATAAAATAAAAATACCTTTTTATTCCTAATTTTATGCTATAAATAAATAAAATATAAAATGGGAATAAAAATGCACAAAAATAATTAATTAAAAATAAAAAATTAAAAAGCCATATTGTATATATACCAATATATAGCACTATAGTGTAAATACCTTATTTTTATTTCAAAAAAATATATTAAAAATCACAAAAAAATAGAAAAAATTAAAACAAATATTTTTCATGTTTTGAGTTTTTAATAATTCAGCCATTTATTATTTCTTTTCGAATTTTCAAATCTTTTCCACATGGCTGATCCTGATTGGTCCACGGGGGACGTTGACCCCCCGGTCAACTCCCCCCTTGGACCACTTCCCATGGGTCCATGATGCCCGACCCGATTTCGCCGAATTTTCGCGTCATGACCCGACCACCAAATCCGCAAACCCCGGGCTCTTCTTCTTCCTTGTGCATCCGAGATCCTTGCCCGATCATCCGCGTGGGGATCCGCGCTTCGTGGAACCCTGCCCGATCCTTTCTTCTCGGACCTGCACTCGCATATAAGCCGAGCTCCGCCTCCAATTTCAATCATCTTTGGCTCATCCGTTCTCCACCCAAGGACCTCCATCGCCTCCGCGAGAGTGACAGCTCGCTTCCGGTGGTGTTGCAGCGAGGAGGGAGCGTGTAGACCATCGATCCGGCGACGTTGCGCCGCCGTGCGCCGCCTGGAGGTGACGCTCGAGCCTCGGACACTGACGGTCCTCGAGGCAAGGACCTGGAGCACCCCCAGCTCCTCCACAGTCGACAACATCCAGTAGGTAGCCCCTTCCCTTTCTCTATTTCCAAATTTTCAGTTCCCCCAAATCGCCCCGTCGCTGTTCATCACTGATTCCGACCACTCTCGCCTTCGCCCCGATCATCGGAATAGCTCATCATCTCCGCCGTTCCTCCGCACATTTTCTCCACCCCTTGATCCAACCCAGCTCGCACAGGAGCTGGGATTGGGGTTCCTTCGCCGTCACCTCGCCGGAACCCCTTCGCCCCGATGCGCCGACCACCCACACCACTGTTAACCGGGTCGAGGCACTTTGCCCTCGACCCAGGAGCTTGTTGCACATCTTTGCAGGTCCAAAGGAGCCCGTCTGAGGGCTTCGACTCTTTGAAGCAGCAGCTCCTCCTTCGCTAGTGCTGCCGGAGCTCTCTAGAGCTCCTCGTCACCATCGGAGGGGACCAGTCGACGCGGGAGGCCAAGGCATAGCTTCTCCGATCTTCAGCAATCCGCAAGGAGGTCTTCAGCGCATACACGAGCCCGAAGAACCTCGCCGGAGTCCAGTTCTTCGAGGAACCTCCGCAACCGTCCGATAGTCCTCCAGCTCCAGTTTACATCGTAGCCGTCCACGCCAGGAGTAGCCGTCACCGTTTGATCAGTGGAGGAGAGACCGCAGTCGTCCGATCATCGAGGGTTAGCCACGTCACTTCCTAGCCGCCCGATCTTCTACGTGGAGAGGCCTTAGCCGTTCGATTAGGACCGAGGATCCTTGCTGAGGCGCCAGCCCACCCTGACCGTTGGATCTACACATGGCGCCCATCCGTCCCTCGACTTAATAAAGGGTAAACATCTCTTAGGCCCTTAGATTTTTAGGTGTTAATTTGTAGTCCTGTAAATATTTTAGACATTTTATTTGCGTGTGGTAATTTGCATAGAGGACCATGTCGTTTCTGGTATTTACTTTTATACCTCTATTTGTAGTGGGACACGTACGTCGACACGTGCTTTTGTGGGTTAATTGCATGTATGACCTTCATGTTTCTAGGGTGTTCTTGAATGAATCTACGTTTTTAGTAATTGCATAAATACCCCTGTGAATGGTTTAATTGCGCATGTGCTTGATTTAGTGGGTAATTTACACTGAAGCCCTGGACTTTTAGTACGAGTTACTAAATAGTCCAGGGACCTAAGTTTTCTTTCAAATAGGTCCCTGAGTGCCCAGGTCAAGCGCCTTGCGTGTGATTTCGTGGAGAATTTGCACTGGACCCCCTGGAACTTGTTATATTTGCGTACAGGTCCCTGTGCACTGTACCCTTGTTTTCATTTTTAATAAAATAGCAAATTAACTCCAAATTCGATGAAAATTGGAAACATGGCTCCTGCCATGGTGTAAAATTTTCTCTAATTTTTGGAGACATTTTTGACTTCATTTATTATTTTTAAAAATTCAAAAACAAACATTTTTGTTACTGTCTAACTTTAAAATTCACAAAAAAAATTAAAACACCTCTAAAAAGTACAAAAAAATTATATAGTATTTGTTTTTCCTTGTTTGAATTTCTGACCAATTTTGGTCATTTTTGGATTTCTAAACTCATAAAAATTACAAAACCCCTAAAAACCCATAAAAATTCTAAAATTTAAAAGAAAAATAAAAAAATAATAATTCCAGTGGCCATATTTTCCTTGTGTTTTGATCTTTACAGGAAAATTACCTTCAGGTGTTAATAGGGCCATTTTGCATTATAATTTGGCCCTTGAACCCTGACTGGACAATACCTTTTATTTTCCGCCTTGTTTGATTTTTATAAAATCCAATAAAAATCAGAAAAATACCAAAAATTACCCAAAAAATAGTAAAAAACATAAAAAACTTAAAAACATTTTTGTTTGATTTTTTGGGTGATTTTTGAATGGCTAAATAATTGGTTGTATTGGCTTGTTTATTTATTTCTTATTTCTTTTAATGATTTAAAAATCCAAAAAATATAAAATTTTTTTAAATCCACCAAAAAGACTCTTCTTTTATTTTATTCTTATTTTAGACTACTTCGTAGGCCACGAGGCCATTACGTGCTCCTTGTGTTCGACCCTGGTCGCTATACCAGGTTAATATAATAGCAAGACCGCTACTTGAGCTTGTTTGATTTTTACATTGTTTTGGTGGTCTATATTTTTCTCGATTGACACCGCTTGGTGACTTGGGTCGCAACGACCCTTGATTACCTTTACCCGAGTCGTCGGGCGTGTCATCAAGACACCACGAGGATCTAGGAGCGCCAGCCGAGAACGATAGCGGTGCTGATGCCATTGATGATGTTGATGACGGTGGTGCTGATGCCACCAAGGATGATGCTGATCCAGCCGGCGGTACTGAGGTCATCGTTTCTTCAGATGCGGAGGGTGGTATTAACACCACCAGATTTTTAGATGCTAAGCCAGAGTGCGGTGCTGATGCCGCAACTTCCGATGCCATGGGTGGTACTAAGGCCACCCCTTTTATTCCAATTGTGTCATCTTCAGTTCTTATATCTCAGGACATTACGAAAAATACCAAAAAATTTAATAAAGGAAAGGTTTCTTCATCTTCGAGTCCATATGTGATGCTTGATGATACTTGTATGGATTCCATTCCTTCTCAGTAACAGGATCCTTTTCCTAGCCCTCTACCTTAGGAGGGCCTAACCATCCCCTTTCCTCAAGCACTCCGCTTAGCGAAGGGAAATAGAAAAGAAAATAAAAAAAGATTAGCAGTTAGAGTTCAACAACTAGATGATTGATAGATTCCATATACAGTTAACTCTATAGGAGGCACTTGAGCACATCCCTCTTTTCCAAAAGAACCCGCAGGAAGAAGAGGAACCATCAGACAGAAATCCATGTGCTGACCCGTGCCACATGCTTCGCTATCCAGAATCGTCTTCCAGCCAAGAGGCCATATGCAGAAATCCCAATGTCAGATGCCACATTCATGAGCAGAGATTTGATTGCACTCCATTAGACAACGACTCTTCTATCAACCTCCTTCCGGCAACCTTACTCGATCGATTCGAGTTTGTCCCTCTTCGACAGAGCGTGACAATCCTTCAGTTTGCTGATAGATCTGTCAAGAGGCCGAAGGAGTTGTTGAAATATGTTTTTGTCAAAATTTAGGGCATGAAATTTTTTGTGGACTTCGTTGTGTTGGACATGGATATCCCTGAATCTATGACCGATACCCCCATCATTCTAGGATGCCCATTCTTGGCCACAACCACGGCGGTGTCCGACCATGATAGTGGGAAGGTATACTTTCGCATCGAGGGCGAGAGTATACAAATAGAGATGATCGATGAGACCAGAGCACAAGACTCAGCTTGCTCAGAGCAGTTTAGTGATGTAGAGCAGATTTACAGCTTCTAGCAAAGGAAAGTTCGGAGAGCACACTCTTGGAAGAAGACCCTTTCAAGGTTGACGATCGCGTTCACGATAGCAAGGTAGAATATATATCTTGTGATTCTGATTCAGATCCCTCAGATTCAGACATAGACTGGGTAGAATTTAATGATTTATTACCTTGTCTGATTTCCAAAGACAAGCAGCTAGGATGGAGACCGTGCCAGCACCGAATACATATACACTAGCAGGGCAGTCTTCGCCAGTTTTGCATGATCAGCGAGAGTTCTCTCATTCAGATCTGGTCGCATTCACTCAGACTTTTCAGAGGCTAGATTTACCAGCTCCCAATTGTCCTGAACTGAAGCCTTTACCCCAGTCGCTAAAGTATTGATTCCTTGCGGGTGAGCATGAGATGTACCCAGTCATTATCTCAACAGATTTGACTGGAGAGCAAAAATCTCAATTGATGGGGGTTCTTGAAAAGAACTGCAAGGCAATAGGATGTAGTGTAGCTGATCTCTAGGGAATAAGTCCGGCTCTGTGCTCCCACCATATCTTTCTCGAGGAGGACGCTAAACCGTCGCGTGAGTTCCAGCATCGACTGAACCCGAAACTTCGAGAAGTGGTCATGAAGGAAATATTAAACTGGTGGAGCGTCGATGTTATCTACCCCATCTCCGACTCCAAGTGGGTCAGTCCATTGCATGTGGTGTCCAAGAAGACGGGCATCACTACAGTTGTGAGTGAGTCTGGAGAGGAGATAGCTACCACGTACCCCCTTCTTGGAGGGTCTGCGTGGACTACAGACGATTGAATCAGACCACCAAGAAGAATCATTTCCCGCTGCCTTTTATTGATCAGATTATAGAGATGCTAGCTGGGAAGAGTAACTACTATTTTCTTGACGGGTACTTGATGAATCTCCATTTCATCACCTTTATTCTATCATTTTGGCCTTAACAACCCTAGCTAATGCATCAAATTAATATTAATTTGTCTATAATAGCATTCATTATTCATTTTATTTAGTGTACATAAAATAAGGACTTTAATGCCAAAATTATAAAATAAAGAGAAGAAAAGAAAAAGGAATAAAATATTGAAAATATTTTATAACCAAAACCCCGAGACCAAGGCCAGAATGGAATTGGTAGACAAGGAATAAAGTAGGGGGAGATAAGGGCCAAAAATACAATAAATACCGCATTTATTCATGCATTAATTATGCATTTTTGACACATATTTTATTCTTCAGTATTTATTCATCAAATAAAGAAACTTTGTACATAAAAGTTGTAGATAATAATGTAAACAAAAATACAAAATTTAGTTTGTATAGAAATAATATACAGTGCACAGTTTATACCCCAAATAAAAAGCCAGAAACCAAACTTCACAGACCCATATCTTTGAAATAAAAATTCAAAACATGGAAAAATCACCTCTAATTGTATATAGCTTTTCACGAACTATTTAATAGTGGTGGTTTTATATTTTTTAGAGTTACTGCGCAAAAGATAGGTTTTGGGCCCCTATTGTACATAATACAGATTAAAATATTCATTATATTCATTATTCATTATTTTTATAAATTTATATTTTTAGAATTTTGTGAATAATGTACATAATACATGTACATATTGAAATTAAAAATAAACCAAAAAGAAAACCTCAAATAAAATAAGTCTATGAAATCACATAGGCAAAATATCTATGTATTACATATATACAAATAAAAGGGGGATTTCATTCTTTGATTCATTTACATTTTTATCAAATTGTAAATATCATCTATATTCCATTAAAAATGTAAATCCAAAATAAAACCCAATAAAATTCATTAAAGAAATAAAATGTGTACAAAATACATGCAACATACCTATAAGTATACCTACATATCATATACACCTATTTATTTAAATATGCAATTAAACTCATAAAAATCAAATAAAAATATGTTTATACTCACAAAAATAAGTTATAAATATATAAAATAAGAAAAATTAAATAACAAAATAAAAAAAATAAAATAAAAATAAAAATACACAAAACATAGGTAAATATACCTATAAATACACACATAAAAATAAATTACCAATAAATAAAGCCAAAAAATAAATAAAAATCATATTAGAATACTACATAAAATAATAAATATTTTATATTATACTCAAAAAATAATAAAATCATTTACTATTTTAAATTAATTATTTTTGAATAAAACCCTCTATTTTGTCTTCTAGCGACCGACGTGGACCAATAGGAGCGCGGCCTTCGTTGACCTCTGGTCAACTGTCCCATCCGCGCCTCTGAACCTCCAGACCTGGTGGTTCCCCGATTTTCTTGCGTTTTTCATGGGCATATCGTCCATCGATCGAACTCGCTTCCTTCACAAGAATTGTCGCTGGATCATTGTACAATCACACCAACATCTTAGATTGCTCGTAAACACATCGGATCCTTTGATTTTAGCCGGTCAATAAGGGTGCCTTGTGATAATTATAAATAAGAAGCTCGGACCTCCTTCGTAAATTTGGTCAGTCTTTAGTCTTCTCCCTTCCTCGTATTCGGTCCTGGAGGTTCCCTCGTGACAGGAGGAGGCCTTTGGCGCCTTGAATCGGTCGGAGGAGGTGGGAGCTGCACCCACGGCGGAGCTCCGGTGAAGCCAAGCTCCCTGGTTCCCACCAGGTATCAGAGCATTTCTTTCCTTGTCTTATTAGGTAGATTTTAATTCCAGCGTTCTTTTCCCACATTTAGTTTAGCATTTAGCTCAGTAGATCGCCTCAGTTTGGTTGAGTCGTAGTTCACCGGAGCGGACGACTCCCGAGCCCCTCAGTTATCCTCCGACCCCCATTTTGCAACCATATCTTTCCTCTTGCCTTCTTCATCATCCGTACGCCCCTGATCATCCGGATCCTTCGTGGGTCTGCGAATCGAGGTTCGCCTCTGTCGCTCGCCGGAACCTCACCGCCCACCTTCATTTTTGCGCTAAAACTTCAAACCCCAGGTCGAGGAGCTTCGCCTCGAGCCGCTGGTTCTTCCTGTGCAGGTCTTGACATACAAGGAGCCCTTTTGGGCTTGATCGATTCCAGGAAGAGGTTCCTGGAGGTCCCTCCCTTCCTCGAGCTCGCCTGAATGTCTGGGACCTCCAGGGGCCAAGCGGAGACCATCAGCCGACACAGGGAGCTTTCCAGGCACATATAGAGACCATTGGAGGCGACGAAGAAGGCCGGTGGCGCTAGCTATTCACGATCGAAGCTCGCCGGGCGCGAGCTTCGTCCTTGTTCTTCCACACCACTCCAGAGCTGTCCGATCAAGATGAAGGCCCTAGGCATAGCAGCTGCCGTTGGATTCCATGCCTCGTGACCGTCCGATCTCAGCTGGAGATCTAATCTCAACCATCCAACCACGAAGCGTCATCGACCGTCAGGAGGCCACGTGGATAAGTGAAGACATCATCGCCGTTCATCAGCGCATAATAAGGGGTAATTTACATTTTAAACCCCTTCATTTTTGTATTTATTATTTAGTCCATTAAATATTGTGTAAAGTTTAAAATAAAGTGGGTATTTTGTAAAAAGACCCCTGGGTTTTTGGTATTTACATCGAGGTCCATTCCACGTCAAACCACGTGAGGTCCCACATGCGCTTGGAAATATTTCATAGATGCCCATGTATGTCCTTGTATTTCGTAGAGGTACATGAAATAAAAGTTGCAATGTTATATTTTTGTGAAATTTGCACGCAGACCCCCTTATTTTCTGAAATTGCGTTTTGGTCCCTACGCGTGTGTCTCACACGTGTAGTCCCACGTGATCGGGAAAATTTTAAGGACCCCCTGGCGGGTTTCGAAATATGTAATTGGTCCTGAAACTTCATGTTAACGTTCTAAAATTTTTGTAAAATTGCACAGAACCCCCTGAGGTTTGTTTTATTTGCGAAAATACCCCTGCTAGTGTTGGAATTTCTTTTTTGCTTTTCCTATTTATTGCATGCATCTATAAAAATCCAAAAATCACCAAAAAATTACTATAGGTTCATGTTGCATTGTATTATTACTTTATATTTTTATTTTACATTTTTATTGCATTTTCATATTTATAAAAATTCAAAAAACATGCATTTTTGCTACTATTTGCATCATAAAATTCCAAAAAAACAAAAAACCTCTTAAAAAATTCTTAAAAAATTATATGTTGTGCTTTTTACATGCTTGATTTTCTTTCCAAAAATCATTAAAAAATATAAAACAAAACTCCTAAAAATTAAAAAAACCTAATTTTTTTTCAAAAAATACTAAAAATCCCAGAAAAATCATAAAAATGTAATTTCTATTTCTTAATTTTCTATATTTTATTATCTTTGTTTTAAAATTACTTTGATGAATTTTGGACACCATTTGATAATTTTCATCCTCATTTTAATTTCGACCAGCAACATGTTTCACTATTTGTATGTATTTTTGATTTTAATAAAATACCATAAAAATTATGAAAAATCCAGAAAAATCACAAAAACATTAGAAAAATATAAACATTCCAAAAATATTTTATTTCCTGATTTTTGATTATTTTTAATTATTTTTATAAATACCTTCTCCCTCTCTTTTCTATATGCTATATATATTCTATTTATAGAAAAAGAAAATAAAAAAAGTGAATAAATTATAAAAAGAAAATACAAAATCAGAAAACTAAAAATCAAATATAAAAATATAAATTCAAAAATAAAATAAAAAAAAGAAAATTAAAACCCACAAAAGACCTGTGTGTGTGCATACATGACTAGCCTGTTTATAAATAACTGTAAGCTACCAGTTTTTGCTCTATGTGGTTCAACCTCTACATACGCACTGTTCATATTTTATGGTAGAGTTAATAATTTTAATTCAATTTTTTTGGGACTTCATTGCTTGATATTTATTGTGGGTTAATATCTGATTAACATGGGTTTCGTGAGCGGTCGCTGCAGCGACACTGTCGTCTCCGCCTTGTGCGAGACGTATTTTGACCCTCGCCAAATCCTCGTTATCAGATGGCACCGTTGCCGGGGAGCAATGAGCACAGCTTACTTTAGTTTGTCATGTTGTAGATACTTGTATAATTTTTGCTTATATCCATAAATTGCTTGTAAATATTTATTGCTTATGTTTATATTCTGTGATTATTTGTGCTAATTCCCTTTTTCTTGCAACTTTGATGCGAGGGTCCGCCATGCGAGGACGACTTTCTAGGAGGCTGGTGTAGCCCTGCATGAAGGAGTGTGACACCTATTTTACCAGCTGGAGCAAGCACCAAGGAAGCAAGAAGAAGTCTTAGCTAGTTTGATTTTTTTTTTTGTAATTTTATGTGAGAGAGAGACAATTTTGGCATGTAATATAACTTGGACTCTACTCTTCACAACGAGGACCAGTGCCCAGGTGTCTGTTCACCTGGGGGCCTCGTCGCGACTTTTTCGTTTTTCTTCTCGCTTTATTTTCTTTGTTTCCCGCTGTTTTGAGTTTTCCACCTTTTCTTTTCTTTGTTTTGTGTGCATGGAGCCCCTAGACTTAGGATGCTTGACTCGGTAGCTAGGTCCACACATTAATAAGAATGTTTGTTTCTATAGTCTCTTTTGTATGGACTTAGTCAAATTAAATTGGTTCTTCACGATTAATAGCAGCTAATGTTTAGGGCGATTTTGTCGCTTGCATACCGCCATGTAGTTAGGTTTAAATATTCTGTTTTGCATACCGCATGGAGAGAGCTGGGATGCACTATAAGTCCTCTAACTCAGCACACATCATTCGGTTCAATGGTGAGATTTCCATCATGGAACCAACTTGCATGGCTTTTCCGCTATCTCCCTCTGATTTTGAGCACCTAGGACTTAAATGAAAATCTACCAAAACGTTAGGCACTGGTATAAAAACAGACTAAAAAAAAGTGAAAACCCAAAAAAATAAAACAAAGAGACTGCTAAATAAACTTTGACCTTAATTAAAAAATGTAATGGACTATCATTGTACTGGGTTCATAAAGCCCTCATTGTTTTCAGGTACCTTCGGAGGGGGACCAAAACCCTACTCCCATGAGCGAGGCACGTCCCATAAGGAATAGAGCCAAAAACCCAGTCTGCAACTGCTTTGTGTATCGCCTGGATTTCCGAAGTATTAGCGCTTCTATCGTACGTGACCAAGTAGGGCTTTGTCAACGATGGTGTTCCCGCCTTGTGTGGAATATCGACATGGTCTGAAGTACTGAGCATAGGCCACACATTCACGGGGGTGTCTGTCTCATCGGTTCGCGTCTGAGTAGGTTCTTGCATGCCCACGGGTGATTCCGTTGCGAGCGAGAACCGAAGTATTGGTTTCGCCTATCGGCTTCCTCTCTCTATTTCTTTGGCTGAGTAGGAATCCAGGAAGGATTACAAGGACCTCAAAAAGTACAGACTACAGGTTACAAAGGAGGAGGACAAGTATGGGATTCTTTTCTGGCAGTACTCTCTCTCTTATAGGGTTAGCGTGCTAAGGACTTGTTAAAAGAAATGCCTGAAATAACAACTCTAAAAAATTGAAAAGATAATAAATAGCCGAACCTTCACGGCTTCACATAGCGTGAGTTGGTGAACCCAATTTTGTATTGCATTTGTATGGATCTATATTAAGGTTCAAAGATCAAGTCCCGTGCCTTTGCATAAAATCTTGTTGTATCATTCTCCTTTAACCCATGCTCAGTCGAGCCTTTCTACTGTTTTGCACTCCTTTTCATTCCTTGTTGACCATCGTATCCTTCCTCCAACATCCAATCCTACTTGTGCTTCACGAAGTCGATCTATGGATGGTTTCCGTCGGGATTCCGCCGACACCCACATCGATTCCATAGACTCGACTTCACCAAATAAATTCAAGGCGATTCCCGAGAACCCGACCCGGACTTTGCGGATCGATCTCCAGACTCCTAGTCTTCTACCTTTCTCTTGACCACCCAATAAACCAGGATCACTTTTGTCCCACTTTCACCATTGTGAATGGAAGTCGATCACAGTCCACATCTTTTCCATTCATAACATGCTGGGGTTGACCTCAATTCCAGATTCATCATGACAGCTGAATAACATTGCAAGTGGTTTGATTAGGATTCTCTGATGCTGCAAATAGAAGACAAACCAAGCCCTGGATTCTAATCCGGAACTCATTTCGTCAGACTCAAACCCTGACATGGCTCCTCAAGGGAAGGGCAAGGGTTAGCAGCCACCTCAACCAGAAGGCCAGATGCCTGATCATAATCAAGTTAATGCACAACTATTGGCATCTATCCATGCCATCCAACATCAGCTGACAGAGCATGCCCTAGCACATACTGCTTTCCAGGACATGCTGAATGATGTAATGAACAGAGCCGAGGGAGGAGGACGACGAAGAGGAGGTGGTAATCCTCCAGACGACGAGGAAGATCCAGAAAATGGGAGACCCAAACCTACACTGAAGGAGACTTATAATCCTGGAGACAGCCAAATGACCGAGTGGATCCTCATTCCACCGGTGCATGCTCACTTTGAGCTGAAGCCCCAGTTCCTCGCTCTTCTTCCTTCTTTTCATGGAAACACCAGTGAAGAGCCGTACATCCACCTGCAGCAGTTCTCACGTATCTACCGTACTACTCACTACCCCAATGTCTCTTTGGACATTGTCAAAATGATGGCATTCCCCTTCAGCCTGCAAGACAAGGCCCTTTATTGGGTCAACCATCTGGGGAAGGTTGTGACAACCTGGGAGGAACTGAAGTCAGCTTTCCTGCACAAGTTTTACCCTCTCGGTCGGCTCAACCAGATGCGAGCACGAATCAGCAACTTCTCTCAGGGAGCCCACGAGTCTATCCATGAAGCCAGGGAAAGATTCACCGATCTGCAGGAGAAATGCCCCATCATGAGATCCCGAAGACTAGCTTGGTCCAACACTTCTTTGGGGGCATGAATATTGAAAGCCAAAGGCTCGTTGACGTAACATGTGGGGGTTCACATTTCAATAAAGATGAAGACGTAGTCTGGCAGATATTTGAAGAAATGGCTGAAGGAGAGTCCGCCCTCTCTTCATCTAAGGCATACCAAAAGCAGCCCCGAATTCTCCAGAAACAAGTACACATGGCAGCGTCCTGCGAGGCGGAGAGAGATGAGATCTCCAACCTCAACATCATCGGGGGCCATCTCTCGAAGGTTGATATTATTGAGAAGCGATCACAGGACCTAGAGAAACTTGCTATGATCGAGAAGAGGAGTCAGAATCTAGACAAGCTAGATCAGATCACCAAGCAGCTAGAACTGCTCGTGGGCACCATCAACTCTGTTCAGTCGGCAACACCATAAGAAGCTCCAGCTGAGAGGAAGGATGAGCAACCACCACCACATCAACCTCTACCGAGCTAGCAGCCACCGGCAGTACAACACGTGTACTACACGCAGGCGCCCAACCAGGGCCAGCCGCAATAGCAGATGGTTGTGTACCAACCAGAGTTTTTACCAGGATCCGATCCAATATTCGCACCACCACCCCTGATTCAAGAAGTCAACGGGGTTTGGAGCAATGAAGCACAACCGACCCGTCCTATGGGACAACCGCAGGGTCAGCTATCTGCCAACCGACAATACCACCAACCTCAGGGTGGTCGATTTGGGCAGTCCTCACAACCGCCGCCGCAGTATCAATAGCCTCCCTCATATGCGAATCAATGGAGGCAGAATCAGTATCATCAACAGCCGCAGTACCGTCAGCCACAACCTTTCCATCAGTACACGGCTGCTCCACCTCAACAGTACCCACAGTATCCCCCTTCCTCGTACCAGCAACTTCTGCTTCCTGCACCACCCCAACACCACCACCAACAGCCTCAGCACCAACACATGCAACAACAACATGGTCTGTACGCTGAACCTACTGAGGCAAATCCTGTGAACCCGACCATGTATTGCTTGGCCCAACTCATCAAAGGGCTAGTAGATATGACCAAGAGGCTCGACGACCTGACCGCCACCAAAACCACTATCCCAGCTCAGGTCAAGGCCAACCCTAATAGCTTTAAAAAGAAAGAGCAGGTAGAATGTGATGTCCTGTCTGCGTTTGTAGAGTCAGAAAATGATATTATTGTTTGTTCTAATACTGTCACTCTCAGGAGCCGTAGGGCCTTGCCTCCGCATGCTATCAAGAATGGGGAGAATAAAGAACCAGGTGAATCGTCATCTTCTGCATCAGCCGTGCCAGCTACTTGGACGGGTGAGGAAGAAGAAGAAGGAGGAGCCATTCCAGCAGTCATGCACCACCATCTTCACCAGCAAAAACTACAAAAAATCAGCAAAACCAAAAAGAACAAAAAGAACTTCGCAGCCGAAGCAAAGCCGCGCCAGCCTCGGAGGAGCAGCCACTTGCAGCCGATCCCTCGCCAACCGACGGAGCAGACAACCTACTTTTTGCTCGCCCATCAGCACCAGCACCTCAGAATCCAGCTTGTACTCCTTTTTGTAGTAGTCCGGATGTACAACAACATGTAGGCGATAGTTCTGATGTAAATAAGAACTCTGTTCTGCCTTCCAGTGATGTAAATATTCCTTTTCCTAGTGCAATCGAAAAATCCAAAAAAATTGCAAAAAGAAAAGGTGCATTGTCTGATCTTGGAGTTGTGGAAATAATTGATAACTTAACTGTTGAGATTCCTTTATTGAAGGCCATGAAATATATGCCCGTTGTGAAGAAAGGTTTGAAAGAAGCATGTACTAGCAGGCGTCGTCGAGCATGCAAGAACAAACACAATCAGATCGAGAGGCACGTGCTTTCCATGGCCACTGTCGCAGCTATCAGCAATCTCCCCTAGAAGAAATAGGACAAAGGATCACCTCTTATCAATTGTGAGATGTCTGATCAGGTCTTCGAGCGTACTCTCCTTGACAGTGGATCTTATATCAACCTTTTGCCCTCGTCCCTAATGCAAGAATTTGGGATGGGTCTGCTCAAGCCAACACAGATGATCCTTCAGTTCGCTGACCAATCCACCAAGCGACCTAAATGTCTGATGGAAGACGTTGTGGTGAAGGTGCGGGAGATGAAATTCCCTGTTGACTTTGTGGTCCTTGATATGGACTCACCCGCTCTCTTACTTCAGACCCCTATCATCCTTGGCCGACCATTCCAGCGTACCTCAGGTGTCGTGGTTGACTATGGGTCCGGCAGGATCACTTTTCGCTCGGACGGCAAGCAGATCACTATAGACATGATCAGAGAGTTGAACACCACAACTGATGAGAGCCAAGCAGTATTAGAAGCAGACTGTGACTTTATTGTAGAGATCAGGGACTCATCGCTTTCATTGAATGATTCATGGACCCGAGAAATCCTCACTCTCGAGGAGGACATGGAAAGCACAGTTGACCTATGCTCCGATGATTCTTGGGAGACAGACTCTCTGATGCTGGAGCAATTATGTGATATCAAGAATTCACTCCAAACCGAAGATAATGAGCCTAGTACAGAACTGTTCGGCACATCATCAGGATCACAACAGAATACTGAGGATGGTAGCTCCATCAATGACGAACATTCCACCACAGTATAGTGTCTGAAGTGACCAACAAGTTGGACAGATCAAGACCAGAACTCAAGCCACTTCCTGCAGGCCTGAAGTATGATTTCCTTGCGGGAGAAGAACACGTGTATCCGGTCATCATCAGCAACAAGCTGAACTCGGATCAGGAATCTCGCCTTCTCGAGTTCTAGAAAAGAACCGCAAGGCACTTGGTTGGTGCATATCAGATCTCCGTGGGATAAATCCAGCTTTGTGTTCACACCACATTTATCTGGAAGAAGATGCCAAGCCGTCCCACGAATTCCAAAGAAGGCTGAATCCAAACCTCCGGGACGTCGTCATGAAAGAGATCACGAAATGGTGTGATGCAGGCTTCATCTATCCCATCTCCGATTCAAAATGGGTAAGCCCACTGCATGTAGTTCCAAAGAAATCCGGGCTTACCGTGGTTACCAATGACAAAAGAGAGGAAATATCTACTTGAGTACCAACATCCTGGCGAGTGTGTGTTGACTACCGCCATCTTAATGCAGCAACTAAGAAGGACCACTTCCCCTTGCCATTCATTGATCAAGTTTCGGAAAGACTAGCAGGTAAGGAGTTCTTCTGCTTTTTGGATGGGTACTCCAGGTACAACCAGGTGGCAATCGCTCTCGAAGATCAAGAACATACTACCTTCACTTGCCCGTTCGGCACCTACGCCTTCAAGAGAATGCTCTTTGGATTATGTAACGCACCCGCAACATTCCAGAGATGCATGCTAGTAGTTTTTGCCAAGATGGTAGGCAGTTTTCTCGAGGTGTTTATGGACGACTTCTCAGTCTATGGTGACAGTTTCAATTCTTGTCTTGGGCACCTAGACAGAGTGCTTCAGAAATGCCGTGAAGTCAATTTAGTACTTTCATGGGAAAAGAGCTACTTCATGATCACTGAAGGCATTGTGCTGGGTCACGTCGTTTCCAAACATGGCATGGAAGTCGACCCGGCAAAGGTGGATGTTATTGCCAACTTAGAGCCACCTCAGTCAGTGAAAAATGTAAGGTCATTCCTGGGGCATGTAGGCTTTTACAAACGATTCATCAAGGATTTTAGCTGCATCGCCCGACCTTTAACAAAACTTCTATGCAAGGAAACTGAGTTCAATATCGATCAACAGGTTCTCCTTGCTTTAAATCAGCTGAAGGAGCTTATCACTCAGGCTCCAGTCCTACAGCCGTCGGATTGGTCTCTTCCTTTTAAGATCATGACTGATGCGTCAGACTTTGCAGTCAGGGCTGTCCTTGGACAGAGAAAAGAAAAAGTGCCCTACACCAGCAAAACATTAGATGAGGCGCAAAGAAATTACACTGTGACAGAGAAAGAGTTTCTGGCTGTGGTTTTCGCCCTCGAGAAGTTCAGATCCTATTTGCTTGGATCAAAAGTTACCATTTTTATAGATCACTCTTCTATCAGGTATTTATAACAGAAGAAGGATGCCAAGACTAGATTGATTAGATGGATTCTTCTCCTCCAAGAATTTGATGTGGAAATCAAGGACAAGCCTGGAGTCCAAAATGTGGTAGCAGACCATCTCTCTAGAATTGAGCAGCAAGAGCCTCCACTGAACAATGCACCTATCACAGAAACCTTTCCAGATGAGTCAATTTTAGCAGTGGATTCCCTCCCTTGGTATGCTGACATAGTCAATTCCCTTACCTCAGGGGTAACACCATCGGATTGGACGAAAAATCAGAAAAATAAATTCATGTCGACCATCTGTTTTTACCAATGGGAAGATCCTCTCTTATTCAGAGAAGGAGCAGATTGCATTTGGCCCAGGTGCATACCTCAGAAGGAGCATTATAGTGTCCTCGAGCACTGTCACTCGCTCGAATCTGGTGGACATCACTCTGGAGACCGTACGATAGATAAAGTACTCCAGTGTGGCTTCTGGTGACCCACACTATTCAAGGATGCAGTAGTATTTGTCAAACAATGCATTGGCTTTCAGAGATTGAAGGGTACACTTACTGCAAAAGATTCGATGCCTCTGAAAATCATTCAGATAGAAGATGTTTTTGATGCATGGGGCATTGATTTCATGGGACCTTTCCCTAACAGTCAGGGTTTTGAGCACATCCTTCTTGCCGTAGATTACTTGAGTCGTTGGGTTGAGGCTATTCCCTCTCGAGCCGCTGACAACCAGATAGTGTGTCGATTCTTGAGAGATAACATCATTGCGCGGTTCGGGATTCCGAAGATTCTCATATCAGATGGGGGTAGCCATTTCATTAATAAGGAGGTCAAGAAATTAACGAAGGAGTACGACATCGACCATCGTGTCACATCCCCTTATCATGCTCAGACCAATGGCATGGCCGAATTGTCAAACAGAGAAATCAAGATGATTCTTCAGAAACTTGTTAGGCCGGACAGAAAGAACTGGTCTCAACTCTTGGACTCAATCCTCTGGGCTTACAGAACTGCCTACAAATCTCCCTTGGGCATGTCGCCCTATCATCTTGTATATGGGAAGCCGTGCCATTTGCCCGTCGAATTAATTCACAAGTCTTTATGGGCAATCAACATGTGCAATTTGGACTCACGAAAAAGTGGTCAGCAAAGAAAAGATGATCTGAACATACTCCTGGAGTTCCGAGACTATGCATACGATAACATATTGATGTACAAAGAAAAAGGTGAAACACCGGCATGACCGGCACATCAGACGAAAGACCTTTGAAGTTGGAAAGAAGGTGTGGTTATTTGATACAAAGTTGCAGATCTTCTCTGGCAAATTAAAGAGTAAGTGGACATGGCCATTCTGAGTTTCTGAAGTACGTGACAATGGAAGTATTGCCATATCAATATTGTCTCCTGACGCACAACCATTCGTCGTCAACGGTCAACTCCTGAAGCCTTTACCTCGAGCCTAATACGTTCTTGGCCGTTGTCGACTCCATCCAGCTTCTACACTTTGATGAGATATCCACAACATTGTCAGCATCAGAAGATTCAGACGCTGCACCTCAAAAACTATTCATCTGATTTCTTATTTTCTTATTTTCTTCTTTTCATTTTTCTCTTCTTTTTCTATCAAAAAGGGTGTCGCCCCTTGTTGACAGTATTCTCTACTTAGGACACACTTTGTCCTAAGTATAGGGAGGTGTGCACCCTGATGTTTCATTCTTTTCAATCCTCTCCATTGTCTCCTCTTCTTGTCTATACTTGGGGATATTTTACCCTAAGTATAGGGGGAGACAATCTGAGTACGATCTGTTTATTCTCACCCTTGACCCTCCCTACTTTGTGTACAGTCTGCTATACTTAGAATTATTTGATCCTAAGTACAGGGGGGACGGTCAACTTCTCATTCGTTCATTCTTTCCTATATTTATTTATTTATTCATTCGTTAGACTTGTCTATACTCAGTACGAGTTATGTCTTCTCTTTCCTCTTCGATCTATGAGGACATAACTCAAGCTAAGTATAGGGGGGCCATATATACTATGTATATACTATAAGCCATAACTCATACTGTAAACAATATACTATCTGGAGCTAAAAGTGATGCTAAAAGTATTTTTATTACAATAATAGAAGATGATTGTGAGCTCCTCAGACCCTTTTTGTACATACTGATTAGGAGAAAAAATAATTAAAAAAAGCTTTGTGCAAAATGTTCTCCTTGTGAAAATAATCTTTATAAAATTGTTTGAAAAATTCTGTAAAAAGTGTTCAACATTTGTAAATAGTTTTGTTTTCAAAAATTTATTTTCTTTGAGTGAAATAAAAATGTTTGAAAAATGGTTTGCAAATGGTTGAAAAATGGTTGTGAAAATTATTTTGAAAAATCTACCTATACTATTTGAAAACCTTTGCAAAATGATTTTCAAATGCGTGTACATGTTTGTAAAAATATTTTGGACTATAGTCTTCAAAAATCTTTTGAAAATGATTCTCAAATAAGTCCGAGGAGTATACACAAAAATTGCTCATGCAAAAACAAGCAATAATTCCAAATAAAACTTATAAGAGCCTAAACCTTTTTGTACATAAATTGTAGTTTTTTCTTTGTATATACTGATTAATAAATCAGGTTAAATATCTTTGCAAATAGATTTTAAAAATAGTGTGAACTGTTCGGAAAACTTTTTGTGAAATGTTTTCAACCTGTGTAAAATCGTTTTGTTTGTAAAATTCTTTTATTTGTGTAAAATAAAGGATTTGAAAACCTATGTGCAAATGGTTTGAAAAATGTTTTAAAACTATTGTGGAAAATGTATATAGTGTGACAAATATTTGCAAAATGGCTTTCAAATATTTGTAAATGCTTGCAAAAATTATTGTGTACTATAGTTTTGAAAATGTTTTCAAATAAAAAATATGTGGACATATCTGTAAAGCCGTTAAATAGAAAGTCTTTATCAATTATATATACATATGTACCTAGAACAAACAGGTTAACACTTGTAAATCTGTAAAATTCTTAATTCTTGCGACACGCCCGTGTAAATAGTTGTGTATACTTTTTGTGTGCCAAGATTTTGTTATTTGCAAAATAAAAAATAAAAAATTCTTTGTGTAAAAAGATTCTTTGATTTTTAAATTCTTTGTAAAGAATTGCATCATTCATTGTGCATAGCTTGTGCATATCATTCATATTCTTTTTGAGTGAGCTTGATGATTTAACCAATCCAATAAAGTCTGAAATTGGAGCCTGGTTGGACCTTACCACACCTAACTGCACTGGAACCTTATGGGAACTAGGTTTAGGGTACTTCAGGACTATTCGGACTTAATTCTTTGAGACATCAGGACTGGGTTCAAGTCACCTCAACTGTATAAATAGAACTTTTTGAGACACACACACGATTCTTATCGGCCGTGACCTAACTTGGACACTTGCACCTTTCACTTGGCTCAACTCAGTTGGAGTGGTGAGGGGGTTGGATTTGCCAGTCTAAGATGCACACGGGTGGAAACATTCATCCTCGTCTAGGGAGGGAAGTGCACCCCAACCTGGTCCAGTTTCAATGAAGTCAAGTGACAGGAGAGTGTTGGTTGCAATAAAGCTTCAAAAGAGGGATAGTCTTCTGGCTCAAGAGGAAAAAGTCCTTATGAAAATGCTGCTGTGAATAGAATTCCAAAAAAATAGTGAACATGCTTGAAAATAAAAAAGTAAAGGTGCCTGCCGGAGTATGTATATGTGTTGTATAGAAAATAAGCAAGCTTGAGCATCAAAGTTATACCATGTGAGCCTGCAGCGGGATGACTTGACTACACTAGTCTTGCATTCCAGGATAGGTAGCTACACTGGCTACCGTCCATTTTCTTCTTCCCCTCCTCCTCTTGAGTCTGATGCCACATGAACTTAGAAGGGAATAACCCGCTCCTCGACGATAGAGAGCTGGATTGGGGAATCATTGGGTTGTCATTCTGGATAAGTAAGTTCCTTTGTCATTTTAGTTGGGGAGAGCCACTATCACTTACACTGTACAAGTCAGCTTCATAGTCATAAGGGTTTGCGTATGGTGTAGGCCAGTTCTGACTAGGCTATTGAGGTGGGATGAACCGAGTTCTGTGACTCTCGAAGGCTGTTGTATTTTAAAGTTGGTTCCCGATCAGGTTCCACACACATCCACACTCAAGGTCTAACAGAAGCTCCAAATTCTGATTTTATAAGGACAAGATATTGCACTGAAAGTAATCCTATTCACTCTATCTTTTTTAATCTTCTTTTTCTTTTCTTCTTAGTCTTATACTTACTGCATAAGTATTTGCTAGGGACTAGCAAAGGCAAGTATAGGGGGGGTGATGAATCACCATTTCACCACCTTTATTATATCATTTTGGCCTTAACAACCCTAGCTAATGTATGAAATTAACATTAATTTATCTATAATAGCATTCATTATTCATTGCATTATTGTACATAAAATAAGGTCTTTAATGCCAAAATTATAGAAAAAATAGAAGAAAAGAAAAAGGAATAAAATATTGAAAATATTTTATGACCCAAACCCCAAGACCAAGGCCAGAATGGAATTGGTCGACAAGGAATAAAGTAGGGTGAGATAAGGGCCAAAAATACAATAAATACCACATTTATTCATGCATTAATTATGCATTTTTGACGCCTATTTTATTCTTTAGTATGTATTCATCAAATAAAGAAACTTTATACATAAAAGTTGTAGATAATAATGTAAACGAAAATACAAAATTTAGTTTGTAAAGAAATAATATACAGTGTACAGTTTATACCCTGAATAAAAAGTCAGAAACCAAACTTCACAGACCCATATCTTTCAAATAAAAATTCAAAACATGGCAAATCACCTCTAATTGTATATAGCTTTTCACGAACTATTTAATAATGGTGGTTTTATATTTTTTAGAGTTACTGCGCAAGAGATAGGTTTGGGCCCCTATTGTACATAATACAGATTAAAATATTCATTATATTCATTATTCATTATTTTTATAAATTTATATTTTTAGAATTTTGTGAATAATATACATAATACATGTACATATTGAAATTAAAAAGAAACCAAAAAGAAAACCTCAAATAAAATAAGTCTATGAAATCACATAGGTAAAATACCTATGTATTACATATATACAAATAAAAAGGGGATTTCATTCTTTGATTCATTTATATTTTTATAAAATTGTAAATATCATCTATATTCCATTAAAAATGTAAATCCAAAATAAAACCCAATAAAATTCATTAAAGAAATAAAATGTGTACAAAATACAGGTAACACACCTATAAGTATACCTACATATCATATACACCTATTTAAATATGCAATTAAAGTCATAAAAATCAAATAAAAATATGTTTATACTCAAAAAAATAAGTTATAAATATATAAAATAAGAAAATGAAATAATAAAATAAAACAAATAAAATAAAAATAAAAATACACAAAACATAGGTAAATATACCTATAAATACACTCATACAAATAAATTACTAATAAATAAAGCCAAAAAAAAATAAAAATCATATTAAAATACTACATAAAATAATAAACATTTTTTATTTTATACTCGAAAAATAATAACATCATTTACTATTTTAAATTAATTGTTTTTGAATAAAACCCTCTATTTTGTCTTCTAGCGGCCGACGTGGACCAATAGGAGCGTGACCTTCGTTGACCTCTGGTCAACTGTCAAATCCGCGCCTCTGAACCGCCAGACCAGTTGGTTCCCCGATTTTTTTGCATTTTTCATGGGCGTCTCGTCCATCGATTGAACTCGCTTCCTTCACAAGAATTGTCGCTGGATCATTGTACAATCACGCCAACATCTTAGATTGCTCGTAAACACATCGGATCCTTTGATTTTAGCCGGTCAATAAGGATGCCTTGTGATGTTTATAAATAAGAAGCTCCGACCTCCTTCGCAAATTTTGGTCAGTCTTTAGTCTTCTCGCTTCCTCGTATTCGGTCCTGGAGGTTCCCTCGTGACAGGAGGAGGCCTTTGGCGCCTTGAATCGGTCGGAGGAGGTGGGAGCTGCACCCACGGCGGAGCTCCGGTGACGCCAAGCTCCCCGGTTCCCACCAGGTATCAGAGCATTTCTTTCCTTGTCTTATTAGGTAGATTTTAATTCCAGCATTCTTTTCCCGCATTTAGTTTAGCATTTAGCTCCGTAGATCGCATCAGTTTGGTTGAGTCGTAGTTCTCCAGAGCGGACGACTCCCGAGCCCTTCAGTTATCCTCCGTCCCCCATTTCACAACCATATCGTTCCCTATCACCTTCTTTATCATCCGTACGCCACTGATCATCCGGATCCTTCGTGGGTCTGTAAATCGAGGTTCGCCTACACCGCTCGCCGAAACCTCGCCGCCCACCTTCATTTTTGCGCTAAAACTTCAAATCCCAGGTCGACGAGCTTCGCCTCGACCCGCTAGTTCTTCCTGTGCAGGTCTTGACATACAAGGAGCTCTTTTGGGCTTGATCGATTCCAGGAAGAGGTTCCTGGAGGTCCCTCCCTTCCTCGAGCTCGCCTGAACATCTGGGACCTCCAGGGGCTAAGCGGAGACCATCAGCCGATGCGGGGAGCTTCCGGGCACGTATAGAGACCATCGGAGGCGACAAAGAAGGTCGGAGGTGCCAGCTATTCACGATCGAAGCTCGCCGGGCGTGAGCTTCGTCCCTGGTCTTCCACGCCACTCCAGAGCCGTCCGATCAAGATGAAGGCCCCATGAGTAGCAGCTGCCGTTGGATGCCATGCCTCGTGACCGTCCGATCTCAGCAGGAGATCTAATCTCAACCATCCAACCACGAAGCGTCATCGACCGTCAGATGAAGGCTACGTGGATAAGCGAAGACATCATCACCGTTCATCGGCGCATAATAAGGGGTAATTTATATTTTAAACCCCTGCCTATTTGTATTTATTATTTAGTCCATTAAATAGTGTGTAAAGTTTAAAATAAAGTGGGTATTTTGTAAAAAGACCCCTAGGTTTTCGGTATTTACATCGAGGTCCATTCCACGTCAGGCCACGTGAGGTCCCACGTGCGCTTGGAAATATTTCATAGATGCCCCTGTATGTCCTTGTATTTCATAGAGGTACATGAAATAAAAGTTGCAGTGTTATATTTTTGTGAAATTTGCACGCAGACCCCCTTATTTTCTGAAATTATGTTTTGGTCCCTGTGCGTGTGTGTCACGCGTCGTCCCACGTAATTGGGAAAATTGCAAGGACCCCCTGGCGGGTTTTGAAATGTGTAATTGGTCCTGAAACTTCATGTTAACGTTTTAAACTTTTGGTAAAATTGCACAGAACCCCCTGAGGTTTATTTTATTTCTGAAAATACCCCTGCTAGTATTGGGATTTCTTTTTGTTTTTCCTATTTATTGCATGCATCTATAAAAATCCAAAAATCACAGAAAATTACCATAGGTTCCTGTTGCATTGTGTTATTACATCATATTTTTATTTTACATTTTTATTGCATTTTCATATTTATTAAAATTCAAAAACTTGCATTTTTGCTACCGTTTGCATCATAAAATTCCAAAAAATATAAAAACCTCTTAAAAAATTCTCACAAAATTATATGTTTTGCTTTTTAGCGTGCTTGATTTTCTATCCAAAAATCATTAAAAAATATAAAACAGAACTCCTAAAAATTAAAAAACCCCAAAAGCCTTCAAAATTATTAAAAATCCCAGAAAAATCATAAAAATGTAATAACTGTTTCTGAATTTTCTGTATTTTGTTATCTTTGTTTTAAATAATTTGAGGAGTTTTGGACACCATTTGATATTTTTTTATCCTCTTTTTAATTTGTCCAGCAACATGTTTCAATGTTTGCTTGTATTTTTTATTTTAAAAAAATACCAAAAAATTAGGAAAAATCCAGAAAAATCATAAAAACATTGGAAAATTATAAAAAGTCCAAAAATATTTTATTTCCTGATTTTTGATTATTTTTACTTACTTCTATAAATACCTTGTCCCTCTCTTTTCTAAATGACGTATATATTCTATTTATAGAAAAAGAAAATAAAAAAAGTAAATAAATTATAAAAAGAATATACAAAATCAGAAAATTACAAATCAAATATAAAATATAAAATATAAAATAAAATAAAAAAGAAAATTTAAAACCCACAAAAAGACCTGTGTGTGCATTCATGACTAGCCTGTTTATAAATAACTATAAGCTTCCAGTTTTTTCTCTCTATGGTTCGACCTCTACATACTTACGCACTGTGCATATTTTATGGTGGAGTTAATAATTTTAGTTCACTTTTTTTGGGACTTCATTGCTTGATATTTACTGTGTGTTAATCTCTGATTAACATGGGTTTCGTGAGCGGTCGCTGCAGCGACACTGTCGTCTCCGTCTTGTGCGAGACGTATTTTGACCCTCGCCAAATCCTCGTTATCAGTACTCCAGCTACAATCAGGTGGCCATAGCGCCCGAAGACCAGGATAAGACGACATTCACCTGTCCGTTTGGGACTTATGGTTTCATGCAGATGCCCTTTGGTCTATATAATGCCCTGGCGACAGTACAAAGGTGCATGTTTCCATATTCTCGGACATGGTGATGACTGTTTAGAGGTCTTCATGGATGACTTCTCTATCTACGACGATGGTTTCGATGCTTGTCTTGATTGCCTAGACTGCGTTCTTCACCGCAGCATAGAGGTTCATCTTGTTTTGTCTCGGGAGAAGAGTCACTTCACGGTGACTCAGGGGATGGTGCTTCATCATATCATCTCCAACAGGGGCATAGAGGTTGATCCGGTCAATGTGGATATCATCAAGAAACTTAATCCACCGTCCAACTTGCGACAGTTATGATCTTTTCTGGGGCATATCGGTTTCTACCGACATTTTATTCATGACTTCAGCAGGATTGCCGGACCGTTGACTGATCTGCTGATGAAAGACACCGAGTTCATTGTAGATGATAAGTATCTTGCATCATTTGAGACTCTCAAGAGCTTAGTTGTTGAGGCTCCTGTCCTGCAGCCGCCTGATTGGTCTCTCCCATTCGAGATCATGACAGATGCCTTTGATTTTACTGTGGGAGCTGTGCTAGGACAGAGGAGGGATGGAGTACCATTTGCCATTTACTACGCTAGCCATACATTGGATGCTGCTCAGCGGAACTACACGGTCACGGAGAAATAGATGCTAGCCATAGTTTTTGCCTTGGATAAATTCAAATCATACATTCTTGGATCCAAAGTGACTATCTTTACTGATCATACTGCCATTAGGTACCTCGTGGCTAAAAAGGATGCCAAAGCTCGATTAACCAGATGGATCCTTCTACTCCAGGAATTTGATATTGAGATTAAGAATAAGCCTGGAGTCAAGATTGTAGTGGTGGATCGTCTCCCCCCTTTAGAAAATCTTGAGGAATCTGAGCAGACTGATCCCATTACAGAGACCTTCCCAGATGAAGCAATCCTTTCTATCACCTCGTTCCCATGGCCCGCTGACATTGTGAACTATCTTATTGTCAAGAAAGTTCCACAAGGTTGGCCCATGCAATGACTTGAGACTTTCCTTGCGAAGACCAAGTCTTACCATTGGGAGGATCCCATCCTTTATCATGAAGGAGGGGATAACGTCTGGCGTCGGTGCATTCCTCAGGAGGAGCACCACAACATTCTCACTTACTGCCACAAGCTTGAGGCAGGAGGACACCATTTTGGGAGGAGAACAACACAAAAAGTGCTATAATCCGGCATATGGTGGCCTACCCTCTTCTAGGATTCCAACGAATTCGTGAGGAGGTGTAGTGACTGTCAAAGGATGGGCACTTGTGGACAACGTGATATGATGTCAATGCATCCCATTCACTTCTGTGAGGTTTTTGACGCATGGGGCATCGATTTCATGGGTCCATTCCCTAAGAGTCAGGGATTCGAGTACATTCTGTTGGGTGTGGATTATGTGAGTCGTTGGATTGAGACCATACCCGCCTAAACCACATATGTTAAGACTGTTTGCAAATTTTTGAGGAAGAATATCATTTCACGGTTCAGGGTGCCTAGAGTATTGATATCTGACGGGGGTCTCACTTTATCAAAAATAAGGTAAAGGCCCTTTCTAACGAGTTCAACATAGACCATCGAGTTGCCACTCCATATCATCCTCAGACGAATGATCTTGCTGAAGTATCGAATATGGAGATCAAGACGATGCTGCAGAAGGTAGTCCGTCCATATCGAAAGGATTGGTCACATCTTTTGGACTCGGTCTTGTAGGCATATCGGACTTCCTTCAAGACTCCTTTGGGTACATCTCCCTTTCGTCTCGTTTATGGCAATCCATGCCATTTACCTGTTCAGATTAAGCATAAGTCACTATGGGCTGTCACTGATATATTATTGGATCCAGAGAGTTCAAGTCATCAAAGGAAGGATGAATTAGCAGCCCTGGAGGAGCTTAGAGATACAACCTTTTAGAACAACCTACAATATAAGGAGCGAGTAAAGTTATGGCATGATTCTCATATCAACCACAAGCAGTTTGAGCCAGATCAGAGAGTATGGTTGTTTGATGCCAAGCTTAGACTATTTCCAGGGAAGTTGCAGAGTAAGTGGAAGGGACCATACCTGGTCCGAAAGGTGCATGACAATGGTAGTGTCGACATATCTGAGATGCCGTCTGAGTCCACCTTTCGCGTCAATGGCCATCGCCTCAAGCCATATTTAGATCATGATCCGCTGATTGTTGACGTAGCCCTGATTCATTTTACATGAGATGTGGTCTTTGACTCACATCAGTTGCATCTCGTGCCTGATTATCATAGTCTTCCGTCTTGTATAGATCCAGATGTCCATATCATCTTATTCTTTAGTCTAACACCCCATCTGTATCTTGTGATTATGCTATACTCAAGGTGTACTTTACCCTAAGTATATGGGGGGGGGGGGGGGTTCAGAATTTTTATTATTCCTTTGATTCTTTTTACCTCTGTTTTATTGCCTATATTTAAGGATATTTTACCCTAAGTACAGGGGAGGTAGACCCTGTATATTGTCTCACTCGATTTTCCCTTTGTGTAGAATCTGCTATACTTAGGATTACTTGATCCTAAGTATAGGGGGAATCACCGAGCTATATTCTTTTTGTTCTTTTATTCGTCATTGTAGTATAGCCTTTCTTTTCACGTCCCTATACTAAGAATGAGTTATGTCTTCTTCATCGCTCTTTGATCACTCTGAGGACATCGTTCGAGCTAAGTATAGGGGGGTGTCGTATATATTACATATATACTTTAGCCATAACTTGTACTTTGTGTGAGTGTGTTAATAAATAAAATGGCTAAAAGTCACTTATTTAAAATCACAAAAAATTGAAAAATTTCTTGTACATAAAATTCTTTCTTGCACATACATAGCTATTTATAAAAACTATTTTTTTGTACAAATGTTTATAGAATGTTTTGCTTGTAAAAAAGTTTGTAAATATTTTTGTATCAAAATTATGTATATAGTACAAAATTTTTGCAAAATATTTGAAAAATAAAAGTTGTCAAAAACCCGTGTGTAAATGGTTGTAAACAGTTTGCAAGACATGCATTCATGCACGCATTCAAACATTTTTTTAAAAAATGCACATTTTCAAAAATCTTGCATAAAAATATTTTTGCATACTTGTATATTCTTCTGGATCATAGTTGACGATTAAACTAGTCTGGAATTAAATTTAAAGATAGAGCTTGGTTAAGACCTTAATCCACCTAATTCTAAGAGGAACCTTACAGGATTTGGGGTTAAGACTTTTCAGGTCCATTGGTGACTTAATTCTTTGAGTTCACTAGGCTATAATCACATGCCATCTTGATAAGCCTAAGTAGAACATTTAACAATGCATAGATGACTCTCACAGACAATGGTTTTACTTAGAGCAACACTTTACACTCATCTCTACACGGATTAGGTGGTGAGGAGGATGTTTCCTTTGGCTTGGGTTAGCATACGAGGGTAGTACTTCTAGGCGAAACCTCTCGTCTTCCTTTCGGGAGGGGAGTATGTCTCAACTTGGTCTGGCAGTTGATGAATCATCATTCATCAATCTTTATTCTTTTATTTTAGCTACAAAACCTTTGCAAAACACCATGTAGATATGTGTAAATTGAATAAATTACCAAAATGCATGCATTGTGTAAATAGAAATAATTAGCATGTTTTTGTGCAAAATAAAAGAATAAAGAAATAAAAAAAGAAGGAAATATTTAGAATAAATATTGAGTGACCTGAACCCAAGGGAGGGCTCCAGAAGGACCTGACCGTAAAATAAAATAAGTAGAGAGAGATAGGGCGACTCAACATGGTGTAAATATCCCTCTAGGTGTAAATAATTTATTTCCTAAAAATAAAAATCTATGTGTGTTTTCCACACCTTGTACATATTCATAAAAAATAAAATAAAAATCAGAAAATTAAAAACAAAAAGAAAAAAAATAATAAAATTCATTTCCCACCTTGTATATATACCATGTACATATGTACATAGATCTATTTATTTAACTAATGTAAATAATTCATAAAAATAAAATAAAAATATATTTTTATCTCAAATTTTATGTTATAAATAAATAAAATAAAAAATTGGATTAATTATATAAAAATAAACAATTAAAAATAAAAATAAAATACATAGGTATACACACCTATATATAATAATAAAATAATGTAAATACCTAATTTATTTTTCAAAAAATTAAATAAAAATCACTGAAAAATCTTTGAAAATAAATAAATAATTTTCATTTTGTAAATATTTTAAATAAGGCCATTTTCTATTTTATTTTGAATTTTCAAAATAATTTCCAATGGAATTATTCCATTGGTCCACGGGGGATTGCTGACCCCCGGTCAACTCTCCCCCCAGGACAAGCAGTGCGCGGATCGGGTTTTTGACCCGACTTCTCCAATTTTTCCCAACCTGATCTGCCTCCCATTTCTTAAAACCCCGGGCCCCGATTATCACCGATTGATCCAAGACCCTCGCCCGGGGGTCTGCGTAGGGATCCGAGCTCCGATTCACTCGCCCGACCTCCATCTTGCCGGACCCCTAGAACTATAAAGTCTCAGCTCCTCCTGCCATTTCCGCCATCTTTGGCCATCACCTTCTTTTCCTGGGACCTCCATCCTTCTTCCTAGAGTGATAGCTATCGAGGAAGGGTGTTGCAGCGAGGGATTGAAGCCTGCAACCATTGATCCGACGAGCTTCGTCGCCGTGCTCCGCCATCGAGTGAGCTTGAGCCTCTGGCCTCGATGAGCCATCAAGGAGACGACCCCAGGAGCTCTCTAATCTCCAGCACAGTCGATCTCAACCATCAGGTTCCCTTATACCCCTTAGGTTAGGCTAATTTTCGAATTTCCCAATTTGCGCCGCCGGCAGTCGCCGACCATTTCATGCCGATCGGATCATCCTTTTGTCAATCCAACCCGACTATCACTTCTACGAGACCCCTCTCCATCTTCTACACCCCTTCGATCAACCTGACTCGCCCCGGAGCAGGACATTCGCTTTCCTCCACCGTCGCTTCGTCGGAGAGCGCCGCCCGCCTCATCCGATCACCGATTCCACCTCTCATCGGGTCGAGGCACTTTGCCCTCGACCCAGGGAAGCGTTCTGTGCAGCTTGCAGGTCAAAGCGACCCCATCTGGGGGTCCGACAGTCGAAGCACAGGAGCTCCGCGTCTTCTTCGTCGCTGGAGCTCTCCAAAGCTCCTTGGCTTCATCGGGGGCATAGCAGGAGCTGCGTACGACCTCAGCCATCACGTTCCCTCTCAGAGCAGCTCCGGAGGGCTCTTCCATCGCGCGCATTGGGGCGGCAAACTTCGCCGGCGAAGAGTTCTTGGAGGACCTCCAGATACCGTAGATCTAGCCCCCTCACGCCAGATAAGATCGTATCCATCCGTTCGCGAGAGATGACAGCCGTTGGATCGAGCCCAAGATTGCATCTGGAGCGTCGACCAAGTGAAGGGGTCTCCAATATTCTCAGCCGTCCGATCAACACGTGGACACCCCTCGACCGTCAGATCATAATAAAGGGGCAATTTCACTTAGGCCCCTATCCTTTTTGTGTTTGTTGTTTAGTCCTGTAAATATTTTGAGTAGTTCTTTTTATTTTGGATAATTTGCATCTAGGACCTTAGGTTTATTTTATTCGCATTTTAGTCCCTGTTTATGTGAGCCACGTGCATCGACAAGTGAGGGTGTGGGTAATTTGCACTTTTAGTCCTGAACTCTCTACTTGTTACTGATTACATCTTTTTAAATAAGAATTGCATTTATACCCCTCTGTGTGCCAGTCACGTGTGTTGCGCGTGTTATATTGGGAGTTTTGCATTCCAGGCCCTGGGCTTTTTATATTTGTTATGATTTAGCCTCTGGTAGTGTGTTTCTTTGCAAATAGGTCCTTGCTTGCTGTGTGCCTTGTTTATATTGAATAAAATATCAAACCAAACCCAAATTGAGTGAAATTTGGATACATGGCTCCTGCCACTGTGTAAAAATTTCCCTAATTTTTTGGGGCATTTTCGAGGCTTTTTTTATTTTTAAAAAATCAAAACCTTGATTTTTGTTACTGTCTAACTTAGAAAATCAAATAAAAATATAAAAATTCACTTAATTCTAAAAAAATTTGTGTTTGTTTTTCTTGTTGTTTTTAAGCTTCTGTCCAGTTTTTATCTCATTTGGATTTATAAAACCCCAAAAAAATTAAAAAACACTAAAAACCTTACAAAAATTCTAAAAAATTCTATAAAAATCAAAAATATAAACTCTTTTTCTGTAGCTTAGTTTTTATTTATATTTTTCATAAAAATTATCTTCAGATTTTACAGGCTAATTAGATATTTTTATTTGGACTTTCAAGTCTGGATGCACATTGAGCCATTGTTTTCCCCTTTATTGATTTTTAGAAAATCAACTAAAAATTATAAAATCCCCATAAAATCACCAAAAATACTTAAAAATATAAAAAAACACAAAAACAATTTTTATTTGAATTTTTTACTTTATTTCGAGTGTTTTACAAATATTTGTTTGTTGCCTTTTTCATTTGAAAATACAATAAAACTAAAAAATAATTAAAAATCCACGAAAAATATCTTTGTTTATTTTATTTTTATTTTTGACTACTTCGTAGGCCGTCTCGGCCATCTCGTGCTCCTTGTGTTCGACCCTGGTCGCTATACCAGGTTAATAAAATAGCGAGGACCGCTCTCGTGTTTTCTTGATTGATTTATTATTTGGTGGTTCTTTGATTTTTCTTGATTGAGCCAGGCCCGAGAGGTTGAGGTCGCAATGACCATTGACACCTATATTGCCTTAGTAGCTCGGGTCGCTCATCAGAATGGCGTCGTTGCCAGGGAGCACAGCTTAGTAGTCTTTGTTTTTCTTCATTCTTGTTCAGTTTTGTTTTTCTCGGCTTTTTCCGCGGCTTTTCTTTCGTCCGTGGCTTTTCGTGGCTTTTTGATTTTCTCTGTTTTATTTTATTTTATTTTATTTTATTTTATTTTATTTTCATTTTTGTTTTGTGTTTTATTTCTATTTTTTCATATAGTTTATTTTATTTTATTTTGTTTTGTTTATTTTTATAATAATATGTGTTTGACATTTCTGTTTGATTTCTTGCGAGGGCACGAGGATCGAGGCGGTTTTTTCGGAAGCCGAAGCAACCGCGGGAGTTGGAGGCGGCTCTTTTCTGCATAGAGCCATAGGAGGACACGAGGAACCGAGCAGGAGTGTGGGAGGCGTTGAATAGCCGCATAGATAGCCGTAGAGTAGTTTATTTTATTTTCTGCAGACCATTTATTGTAATAATACAGGTACCGAACTTTCAGAGACTTGGACTTGATTGGTGACTATCGCGGTTTGTTTCGCCGAGCACCGGTGTGTTCGGGGGACCTTACCAAGTTTTTCGCTGGTTTTCATTTTCCCGATTTTTATTTTCTTTTTAATTGCTTATCTGATTTACGCGGTTTTGACCTTAGCTTAGGATTTTTGCTGATTGAGTCGTAATTGCTAAGGGTCCAAACACCTAATTATCTGTCTATTCCTATTAGATCATAGTTTGGACCTAAATAAAATTAATAAAGAAAAGGATAATCTGGTCACTTGAGAGGTCCCGAGCCGCTAAAGGTCGTATACAACACTGGCAGGACCCGTTGTGGCGGGCACCGATCGGAATTCCAAGACTGGACACCGACTCCTCCTGTTGACCAGTTAGTCATCGATTCTCTCCGTGTAGAAATTGCTCGTTAAGGCCAATTTCCTTGTGCATCATATAGGTAGTTATTTTCAGTGTTTATTTTATGCGCGGATCACCCTGCATGTAGAGTTCTAGAGTCAAGTACGCCTTTCTTACTTAGCATGCATCATTGATTTTATTGCGCCATCGGCTTTTTCGTCTTCTCCCCCGTTTTCTGGACTTAAATAATCAGGAGAACCCGAAAAATTCGTTAGGCGTTGTTTGCTTGAAAAATACCTAAAAAAAGAAAAACTATAAAATTGGGACTGCTAAACACACTTGACCCTAAAAGACACCTCATATAAAAAAACTTGTATTGGAGAGAGCAACCCCCTCATTGTCTGGTTTAGATGAGTAAGATAGCAACCCACACCCTAGGCTAGAGCCACATCTGACCCCTTTTTCAGACTACAGCTTCTGGGCTAGTCGTTCTCCAGTGAGGATCACTCCGATCTCCGGTAAAGTGGGCCGCGATATCCTTAACAAAGCGAGCCGATCGGGTAGCCGGTAAACGGTCCGCGACTTGTATGGCTGGGAAAGATTTAGTTCAGGATCGGGACAGTCTCCTGGAGGCGTCGGATTCCTAACATCTCACGTAACTGCTCTAATATTCTGACATGATCACCTAAATAAAATTTGACAAGATAAATTGACCGAACCCTTACGGTTATCAGCTCTGTGTTGAGTAGGTGAACTTGGAGTTTTGTTTTCTCATCTTGTGTGTTTCCAGATCTCATCCGCCCGACTCGCCATATCAGGATGATGGGCATGAGGTGTCTTAGGCAGCCTCTGGCTGCACTGCTTTTTAGCACTCCAGCCCATTCATCTAAGTTGGTTCGCGAGAGCCGAGAGCCGCTCTCCGAACCCGAGTTCGATTCTGCCCTGTTCCCCCTTGACCACCCTTATACCAGTCTTGTTATACCAGTGCCAGATAAGAGACAACAGATGGATGATTTATCGGCACCTGAGTTAGGGTCTTTTGCCTTTGTAGATAACATGACCGGCAGCAACGATGACCGCACTGGAGGTTCCAGACCATAGCAGACATACGTCCTGGACCAGGGTGCGATCAACAACACCTTGATAGCCTCCCTCGAGACTATGCAGCAGCATATTAGGGATCGGTGGGTTTTCATGGTCGAGATGAGGAGAGAGATGGAGTGGATGAGAGCCGACCGCGAGCAGCACGGGCCCAGGGGAGACGGACCACATATACCCGATGAGACAACCGCAGTAGCAACAGCAGCCGCAACAACAACATGAGCCAGATTGATGCAGGAGTTGCACAACCCCGGATCGACACTTACACACCGGTGGGTGGTGCTTCCGGCGATCGTGGGGGACTTCAAGTTCCCCCCACAGACACTTCAGATCCTCCCTCGCTTCCACGGGCTCGCTACTAAGGAGCTCCATCTACATCTCCAGGAGTTCAAGATGATCTGCAGCACCGTCCACGATCGACAGGTGGACGAGGACACCATCCGTATGATTGCCTTCCCTTTCTCCCTCGCCGACAGAGCAGCCAACTGGCTGAAGCATTTAGGGAGATTTGTGTACACCTGGGAGCAGCTCCACACCGAGTACTTGAACAAGTACTATCCACTCGGGCGGACCAATGCAACGAGGGCCCTGATTAGCAACTTCTCCATGCTCCCCAATGAGCAGTTTCACGATGCATGGGAGAGGTTTAGAGAGCTTACAGACAGATGCCCGTACCACGACATCACGAAGCTGAACCTAGTTCATAGCTTCTTCTGCGGGTTGGTGATGAATACCCATTCATCACTCTTTATTCTTTTATTTTAGCTACAAAACCCATGAAAAACACATGTATATTCCTGTAAATATCAATAATTGTCAAATAGCATGCATTGTGTAAATATGCATTTTTAGTATGTTTTTGTGCATAAATAAAAGAATAAAGAAATAAAAGAAAAAGAGGGAGATATTTAGAATAAATATTGAGCGTCCTAATCCCAAGGGAGGGCTCAGCATGGGCCTGACCGCATAAAAACCCAAGTAGAGAGAGATAAGGAAGCTCATGTGTTTACATATATACCTGTAAATAAAATAAAAGTATTTTCCTCTTATTCAAATAAAAATGGGTTTGTATTTATATGTATATATTTGTAAATATAAAATTAAAACAAAAATGAGAAAATTAAAAAGAAATTAAAAATCCCTTCACCCTTGTAGATACACCATGTACATAAAACCATATTTATATTTATTTATCCCTATAAATAAATAAATAAAAATTCCATAAAAATGTACATATTTCACATTCCATAATGTAAATAAATAAAATATAAACCACAAAAATAAAAATAAAATAAAAAGAAATAAAAATAAAATCAGTTTCCAACATGTATATATATTATGTATATAAATGTATATAAGTATTTATTTAGCCCTTGTAAATAAATAATAAAAATAAAATAAAAAGACCAAATTATTCCAAATTTTATTATATAAATAAATAAAACATAAAATTGGAATAAAATGTACAAAAATAAATAATTAAAAATCAAAAACTAAAAATATATATTGTATATACCTATATATAACAATACTATTTTGTAAATACCTTATTTTTATTTCAAAAAAATAAATAAAAAAAAATAGTTTAAAAATAAAGAAACAGTTTTCATGTTTTAACTTTTTCCAAATTCGGCCATTTACTATATTTTATTTAATTCCAAATATTTAATACGTGGCCGCACCTGATTGGTCCACGGAGGATGTTGACCCCTGGTCAACTCTCCCCTGGACCACCAACCCGCGGATCCTGCGCTGTGACCCGATTTCTCCCTATTTTCACTGCTTGATCTGACCACTAAAATCTTAAACCCCGGGTCCTAATCCTTCCCTGCAGACCCGAGATCCACGCTCGGAGGTTTGCATCGGGGTCCGTGCTCCGAATTCCTCGCCCGACCCTCATCTAGCCGGGACCCCTAGCCGTATTTAACCCCAGCTCCGCCGCACCATTCCACTCATCTTTGGCGTTGCCCATTCCACCCAGGACCTTTACCCGATACCCTAGAGTGACAGCTAGCCGTCGGAGTGTTGCAGAGAGGCGGAGGAGCACCGCGTCACTGATCCGGCCGTGTTTCGCCACCGTGCGCCGCCTAGAGCTGCGCCCGAGCCTCGGGCCCTCGATGACCCTCGAGGCAAAGACCAGAGCTCCAGGAGCTCATCCCCAGTTGAGCCCCTTCACAAGGTAGCCCTAATTCTTTCCATAGTTCTCGAATTTTTGATTACACCCAAATCCATCGTTCGCCGTCGCTCGTCGATTCCGACCACCCCGTCATCCGCTCGATCATCGGACTTGACCGTCATACCCACGAGCCCTCTCTGCACCTTCTGCACCCACTCACACCCCCTGACTCGCCCCGGAGCAGGGACTTTGATCTTCACAGCCATCGCTTCGCCGGAGATCGACCATCTCGCCTCATCCTACCACCACACCACCCCAACCGGGTCGAGGCAATTTTCCCTCGACCCAGCAAGCTTCCTGTGTCATTTTCCAGGTCAGACGAGGCCCATCTGGGGGTCTTCACGTTCAGGCACAGGAGCCCCAGCTCTGCCTTCGTTGCCGGAGCTCCTCGGAGCCTCCCGGCGTCATCGGAGGAGCTCGTCAGTTGCGGAGCATCAAGGCGGAGCTATTCCGCACCTTAGTAGCAGCAGAGGAGGCCCAGCGCAGCCGTGGGGCTCCGACAAAGTTCGTCGGAGCCGTGTTCTTCCAGGAGCCTCCTTTACCGTCCGATCTTCCCCGACGTTCCAGAATCTATCCGATCCATCCATTTGAGCAGCTCAACCATCGTCCGATCTTTTGGAGGGTTGATCAGGACCGCACGATCAGACGAAGAAGCGCCCTTGAGCCATCACCGTCTGATCTCCACGTGCCCTCTTCTGAGCTGTTGATCCAGCGAGGGTTTACCCACAGTGCACCTTTGCCGTCAGATCCTCCATGTGGGGAGACCCTCAGCCGTCCGATCCGAGCGGGAGTCCTTTGTTGAGGCACAGTGCATCTCCACCACCCGATCAACCACGTGGCCTCTCCTCAGCCCTCGGATAATAAGGGGTAAATATCACTTAGGCCCCCTTCTGTATTGTTTTTATTATTTAGTCCTGTAATTAGTTTAGTTAGTTCTTTTATTTTTTGTAAAAATTGCACTGAAGACTTGGTAGTTTCTTTTATTTGCATTTTCGTCCCTGTGAATGTTGGACACGCACATCGTCACGTGATTTATGTGAAAATTGCATGATATGGGCTTGTAGATTCTGGGTGTTAATGAATGAAATATAATTCTTGATATTTACACTTATGCCCCTGTGAATGGTTTTATTTGACATGTGCTGAATCTTTTGGGTATTTTGCAATATCTTCCCTGGACTTTTAGCACCTGTTGTTAATAAGTCCCTGGAAGTATTTTTATTGCATATTGGTCCTTCCGTGCCCAGTACACGTGCCTGGCGCGTGAGATATTGGAAATTTTGCACGAGGACCCCCCAGTTTCTGATTTTGTTACTCTTTGGCCCCTGGACTATACTTTCATTGCAACTAGTCCCTGTGCACTGTTTGTGTGTTTTTTTGATTTTAATAAAATATCAAATTAATCCAAATTGAGTGAAAATTGGACATGTGGCTCCTGCCACTGTGTAAAATTTTCACCAATTTTTGGGTACAATTTTGAGCCCTTTTAGTATTTTTAAAAAAAAATCAAAAACCCTTATTTTTCTGCCTGTTTAGATTAAAAATTCCTAAAAAAATATTAAAATCATTTTAAATATTACAAAAATAGGTTTTGTGTGTTTTTGCCTCTGGCCATTTTTGGTTATTTTTGGATTTATAAAAAGCATAAAAATTAAAAACCCTTAAAAAACTCTTAAAAATTATAAAAAATCATAGAAAATTCAAAAATTCAAAAATTCCTTTTCCTGAATTTTCCTTTTTGTTCATACTTTGCATGAAAAATACCTCCAGGCTTTGATAGGATCATTTTGTATTTTATTTTGGTCCTTGAAGCATGGCTGGACAGCAACACGATTTTTCTTCCTTCTTTCATTTTTAGAGAATTCTATAAAAACCATAAAATTCTCAAAAATTCACCAAAAATAGTAAAAAATATATAAAGCTTAAATTTTTTTGTTTGAATTTTTGGACTAATTTTAATTGTTTAAATAATTGCTTGAAGTTGCTTGTTTATATTATTTTCTTATTTTCTTTATTATTAAAAATCCCAAAAAAATATAAAATATTAAAAATCCACCAAAAAATATTTGTTTATATTTTCTTTATTTTTAGACTACTTCGTAGGCTGCAAGGCCAATCCGTGCTCCCTGAGTCTGACCCTGGGTGTTGCACCAAGCTAATCTCATAGCCATGGCCACTAGTTGTTTTTCTCTGATTTTATCTTTGTCTGGTGGTTTGTCCTTCATTTTTCTTATTGACTGATTGATCTCCGAGACTCGGGTCGCAACGACCCTAGCTCTATTTCATTTACCTGAGTTTTGGTGATTTTTCAGGCTCATCAGAATGGCACCGTTGCCGGGGAGCACGTCTTAGTAGTCACTTTTATTTTTTTGTTTTATTTTGCTTGTTTATTTTTATTTCTATTGTTGCATATATACCCTGTTTTCTTTTTCTTATTTTATTTGCTTTATTTCTATCTGGTTTGACACTTTGTTGTTTTCCTACGAGGGCCCGAGGATCGAGGCAGCGACTTTCGAGGAGCCGATGCAACCGCGGCAATTGGAGGCAGCTCCCTTCTGTACGGAGCCGCAGGAGAGCGAGGAGCTACCAGAGTGTGGGAGGATTAGCTTAGAGTAGATTAGGTTTCTTTTCAGCTCATTTGAACCATTATTGTAATAATACAGGGTCAGGACACTCAACCAGACTTTTGAGACTCTCGGGGTCTGTTTCTCCGAGCACCGATGTGCTCAGGGGACCCCTCGGCTTTTTCGCGGTTTTCACGGTTTTCTGGATTTTCTTTACGTTTATTTCATGCCTGTCTGATTCTCGCGGATTTCAGCCCCTATCCTTAGAATTTTTGCTTGACTGTGACGTAATCAGTAGGGTCCCAACACCTTAATAACTTTGCCTGTACCTATAGATCGATTAATTGGACCAAGAATAAAAATCTAAAAAAATAGTCAATCCACTACCTTCGAGCCTACGCGCCGCGAGCCCGCCCTGCCAAGCGCTGCTCCTGAACTCGATTTGTCGAGAGGAGGAGAGGTGAGCCTAAACCGGACTCTTGGACTGAAGGTTGGTTGTCGACTAGACGTTCTGTCAAGTAGAACTGCTTGCTTAGGGCTCGGATTTCCGCCTACATCATTTAGGTAGTTTATTTCAGTCTTTAAATTCTGCACGGATCATTTTGCATGTAGACTGCTGGAGTCAGGTACGCATCTCTTACTCTGCATGCATCATTGATTTTCTCGTGCATCGACTTTTTCGACTTCTCCCCCCGATTTTTGGACTTAATAACCAGGAGAACCGAAAAATTCGTTAGGCGTTTGTTTTTATTGAAAAACACCTAAAAAGAAAAAAACATAAAATTGGGATTGGTTAAATCTATTGACCCTAAAATACACTCATCATAAAAATCTGTCTTGGGGAGAGCATCCCCCTCCTTGTCTGGTTTGCTTGCGCGAGAGAGTGACCTGCACACTAGGCTAGAGCCATATCTGAGCCCCGATCAGACTACCGGCCTTTTATACGAGATAGTCTGGTTGGCGGATTGGATTCCTAACAGGTCATGTTAATTGCTCTGCTATCCTGACTTGATCACCTAATAAAATTGAAAAGATAATTGACCGAACCTTTACGGTCTTCAGCTCGCGTTGCGTAGGTGAATCAGGAGTTTGCTTGTGATCATTGTTGTTACCAGATCTCATTCGCTCGACTCGCCAGATCAAGATGATGGGTAGAAGGTCCCATAGGCAGCCTCTAGCTGCACCGCTTCCCAACACTTCTGCCCGCTCATCTAGGTTGGTTCGCGAGAGCTGAGACCCGCTCTCCAACCCGAGTTCGACTCCACCCTGTTCCCCCTCGGCCCCCCTTCTTTCAGTTCCGAGATGCCAGTGCCAGAGGAGAGACCGTCAGATGATTTATCGGCACCTGAGTTTGGGTCCTTTGCTTTTGCAGAGACCATGACCGGCAGCAGTGACGACCGCACCACAGGTCCTCAGCCCCAGCAAACATTCATTATGGACCAGGGTGCGATCAACTCCACCCTGATCGCCTCCCTTGAGACAGTTCATCAGCAGTTGAGGGATCAAGGAGCTTTCATGATATAGATGAGGCGTAAGATAGAGCAGTTGAGAGCTTCCCGCGACCAGCACGAGCTAGGAGACGGGCCGAGGAGACCCGATGATGCAGCAGCAGCCGCAACAGCCGCAACAACAGTCGCCGCAGCCGCGGCAGCACCGGACCAGCCGAGACCGATGCGGGAGTTACACAACCCCGAATCAACGTTGACTCATCGTTGGGTTGTTCTACCAGCCATCGTGGGGGACTTCAAGTTCCCCCCGAACACTTTGCAGCTCCTCCCCCGGTTCCATGGGCTCGCCATAGAGGAGCCCCATCTCCACCTACAGGAGTTCTTGATGATCTGCAGCACCGTCCACGACAGACAGGTGGACGAGGACACCATCCGCATGATTGCCTTCCCCTTATCCTTAGCAGACAGAGTAGCCGCCTGGCTGAAGCACTTGGGGAAGTTTGTCTACACCTGGGAGCAGCTCCGCACCGAGTACTTGAACAAGTACTATCCACTCGGGCAGACAAACACAGCTAGAGCCCTGATCAACAACTTCTCCATGCTCCCAAACGAGCAGTTCCATGAGGCATGGGAGAGGTTCCGTGAGCTGACTGACAGATGCCCGCACAATGAGATTTCCAAGCCGAACCTTGTTCAGAGTTTTTTCTGCGGGCTAACATCAGAGCTTCAGGGCTTGGTGAATGCTTCTTGTGGCGGGTCCTACTTCGCCAAGGATCATGATCAGGTCTGGGCCATCTACGAGGAGATGGCCGGAGAACTATATGGTGATGTCCCAGACCCGACTCTACACACAGGGACGACCCCAGCCACAGACCGTGCAGTACCAGAGGATAACACAGGTTGACACTGGTCCATCCAGTTCGTCAGCAGCAACAGCACAGGCCGAGTCCACAGCCTCTGACATGGGCATCATCAGCGAGAAGCTGGACCGGATGGAGATTATCGAGAAGAAGCAGTGCCAGGGCATCACGCAGATGGAGCAGATGGCACAGACTCTGAGTGACCTGAAGACACAGCTCATGTGTCTCTAGGAGGCATAGACGGCTTCCCAGCCCCGTCTTCAGGCACGAGGCGATTCGCGTAGCACCGACAGCTCATCCCAGCGCTCCAGCCACTAACAGCCTAGACAGGTTCACCTTGTACAGGCGGAGCCATACCAGCAGCCGCGGCCCACTTACCAGTCGCCACCATCTCCAGACACACAGATGGTGGTATACCAGCCGGATTAGCCTCTGGCAGTACTTCCGCCATCCCCTTACGAGTCAGAGCCGTTGATGGATGTCAACGAGATTTGGTACGACCGCCCCCAGCCCGGTATCCAACGAGACCATCCCGGATTCCGTTGGTCGGCCTGAGGTTCTAGCTCCCAGCAGCAACCGTCAGGACAGGGTGGCCAGTACAACCATCAGAGAGATCACCAGCAGCAACAGCCCCCAGTGTATACCCAACATCAACAGCAGCAATCACAGCAGTATGGTCCTCGTCCCTATCAGCAGGGGACATTCTTGGAGGCATGATCAGCCTTAGCAACAGTATCATCCCCAGTCTTACCCCTCTCACCCGCAACACCAACAGCATCAGCCTCACTACCAGCGAGGCCACCCGTCAGGTTCTCATGGGCCATCCTATGAGAACCTTGCCTTAGATGACATAGCCCACCTCTTACCGATCAGCAGGCTACTTTCCAATGGGAGATGGATGAGTTCCGCCAGGAGATGCGGGACATTGTGAGAGGGAAGGCTGCCATCCCTGCCCAGATCGAGCCGAACCCGAACAACCTCAAGAGGAAGTCTGAGCAGGTAGATTTCACTGAGTATGCCACTCCGAGTGATTCTTTTGGTGACATGTCTGCATATTTGTTTGATACTGATTTTGTCACACTTAGGAGCGGTAGGATGCCAGCAGGCAGCGCCTCTTTTGAGCGACACCTCGAGGATACTTCCAGAGCTCCAGACGAGGAGGAGGAGCGCGGTACTGAGGCTGCGAGAGATGATGACGGTGGTACTGATGCCACCATGGATGCTGATCCCATCGGCGGTACTGAGGTCGTCGTTTCACCAGATGGAGGAAGTGGTACTGAGGACACCGATGTTGCCGAGCTAGAACGCGGTACTGATGCCGCACGTCTACCAGCCGAGGGTGGTACTGATGCCACCATTTTCACTTCTGAGAGTCCTGTAGTTTTTCCTTCTGTGCATGTATCTCAGAACTCTTCTAGCAATAAAGGAAAGAGTTTGTTTTCTTCTGGTCCACCTGTGGTGCTTGATGAATGTGTGGATCCTACCGTCGAGCAGCTTAGACCCTCTCATAGTCCTTCATCTTAGAAGGACCCTGTGATCCCCTTCCCTAGAGCACTTCACATGGGAAAGGGGAAGAAAATAGAAAATCCCAAAAAAGAGGCAGCAGGAAGAGTTCAACCAGCAGATGATAGACCATTTTCACATTCAGCTGACTCTTCAGGAGGCTTTGCAGCACATCCCTCTACTCCAGAGATTGCTCAGAGACAGGACCACAGTTAGGAGGAAGAGGAGGAACCACCAGTCCGAGAACCATGTGCTGACCAGAGCCACTTGTTTTGCGATTCAGAACCGTCTGCCGGCCAAGAGGCCAGACTCAGGAGCCCGTATGTCAGATGCCATATCAGAGAGCAAAGGTTCGACCGTACTCTATTAGATAGTGGTTCATCGATCAACCTACTTCCGGCAGCCCTTCTAGACCGCTTCGAGTTGGGCACTCTATGATAGAGCAGGACAGTCCTTCAGTTTGCTGATTGATCTGTCAAGAGGCCGAAGGGGTTGCTGAGGGATGTTGTCGTCATGATTCAGGGCCTGCAATTCCCTGTGGACTTCGTAGTGTTGGACATGGAGATCCCTGAGTCAGTGACCGATACCCCCATTATTTTAGGTCGCCCGTTCTAGGCCACAACCAAGGCAGTGACTGACCATGATAGAGGGAAGGTATACTTTCGCGTCGAGGGAGAGAGTGTACAAATCTAGACGATCGAGGACATCAGAGCCAGAGACACATCATGCTCAGAGACTACTTCCGATACAGAAGCAGATGACAGATGCAGGGCCAGACATCCACCAGGACTGCGACTTCGTGATTACAGATGATGAGGCAGTGTGGGCAGATCCAGATGCACATGCCATCCTCTCATCTTCAGAGTCCGCTGATGCAGAGATGCCAGCAGAGGAGAGCTTGGAGAGTGCATTCCTGGTCCAGGATACCGTTCAGTCGGCAGAGCCGGTTCTCGACCGCGAGGCAGATTTGTTTTGTGATGACGGTGGTACTGAGGCCACCATAGATGATACAGATTCCTTGGAGTCAGATTTTGACTGAGCAGAGTTTGAGGATTTTATACTAGATCTGACTTCCACTGAGCCTACAGCTAGGGAGGAGGTAGATGCCGAGCAGAGCAGAGACAGTCTAGCAGGGCAGCCTTCTCCAGATTCAGAGTGTGATCGAGAGTTTCAGTTCTCCCATGCGGATTTGGCAGCGTTCACTCAGAGTTTTCAGAGGCCAGATCCACCAATACCCAGTTGTCCAGAGCTGAAGCCACTTCCTGCGTCGCTGAAGTATAGGTTCCTTGCGGGTGAGCATGAGATGTATCCAGTCATTATTTCTGCTGATTTGACTGGAGAGCAGGAATCCCGTCTGATGGGGGTCTTGAAAAGAACCGTAAGGCGATAGGATGGAGCGTAGCCGATCTCCAGGGGATAAGTCCGGCCATGTGCTCCCACCATATCTATATCGAGGATGAGGCGAAGTCGTCGCGTGAGTTCTAGCGATGGCTGAACCCGAATCTAAGAGAGGTTTTCATGAAGGAGATATCGAAATGGTGGAGCGCCAATTTTATCTACCCCATCTCCGACTCCAAGTGGGTCAGTCCGTTACATGTGGTGCCTAAGAAGATGGGCACCACTACAGTTGTCAGCGAGTCTGGAGAGGAGATTGCTACCCAGGTACCCACTTCTTGGCGGGTCTGCATGGGATACAGACGACTCAACCGGGCCACCAAGATAGATCATTTCCCCCTGCCCTTTATAGATCATATCATTGAGATATTGGCGGGGAAGAGCCATTACTATTTTCTGGATGGGTACTCCGGTAACAACTAGGTGGCCATCGCTCCCGAGGACCAGGACAAGACCACCTTCACCTGTCCCTTCGGCACATACGCCTTCAGACGCATGCCATTTGGGCTATGCAACGCCCCTGCGACTTTTTAGAGATGCATGCTATCTATCTTTTCTGACATGGTGGGGGAGTGCTTGGAGGTCTTCATGGATGATTTCTCGGTTTACAACGACGGATTCGACTCCTGTCTTGACTGCCTAGACCGAGTCCTTCATCGATGCATTGAGGTTCACCTTGTGCTATCTTGGGAGAAGAGTCACTTCATGGTGACTCAGGGGACGGTGCTTGGCCATATCGTCTCCAACAGGGGCATGGAGGTTGATCCAGCCAAGGTAGATGTCATTAGAAAACTCGCACCACCGTCCAACTTGCGGCAGTTACGGTCTTTTCTGGGGCACGTCAGTTTCTACCAACACTTCATTCAGGATTTCAGTAGGATTGCTCGACCGTTAACTGACCTGCTGACGAAAGACACTGAGTTCTTTGTCGATGACAAGTGTCTTTTGTCGTTCGAGACTCTCAAGAGATGTGTTGTTGAGGCTCTTGTTCTCCAACCGCCTGATTGGTCTCTCCCATTCGAGATCATGACGGATGCCTCTGATTTTACCGTAGGGGCCGTGCTGGGACAGAGGAAGGATGGAGTCCCATTTGCCATTCACTACGCTAGCCGTACATTGGATGCCGCACAGCGGAACTACACAGTCACTGAGAAGGAGATGCTAGCCGTAGTCTTTGCCCTTGATAAGTTCAGATCGTACATTATTGGATCTAGAGTGACCTTATACACTGATCATACTGCCATCAGGTACCTCATGGAAAAGAAGGATGCCAAAGCCAGATTGACCAGATGGATCCTTCTACTGCAGGAGTTTGACATAGAGATTAAGGATAAGCCTGGAGTCAAGAATGTGGTGGCAGATCATCTCACCCGATTAGAGCATCTTGAGGATTCTGAGCAGACTGAGCCTATATGTGAGACCTTCCCAGATGAGGCGATCCTTGCTATCGCCTCTCTCCCGTGGTACGCCGATATTGTGAACTTTCTTGTTGCTAAGAAAGTTCCACAAGATTGGCCTAGGCAGAGGCTTGAGACCTTCCTCGTGAAGGCCAAGTCTTATCACTGGGAGGATCCCATCCTTTATCATGAAGGAGGGGATAACGTCTGGCGTAGGTGCATTCCTCAGGAGGAGCATCATAGCGTCCTCACTTACTGCCACAAGCTTGAGGCAGGAGGACATCACTCTAGGAGGAGAACATCACCGAAAGTGCTCCAATCCGACCTATGGTGGCCTACCCTCTTCAAGGACTCTGATGAGTTCGTGAAGAGGTGTACTGACTGTCAGAGGATGGGCACTTGTGGACAGCGTGATATGATGCCGATGCGGCCCATTCACTTCTGTGAGGTTTTTGACGCAAGGGGCATCGATTTCATGGGTCCATTCCCTAAGAGTCAGGGATTCGAGTACATTCTGTTGGCCGTGAATTATGTTAGTCGTTGGGTTGAGGCCATCCCCGCCCGAACCGCAGATGCTAGGACTGTTTGCAGAATTTTTGAGGAAGCATATCATTTCACGGTTCGGGGTACCTCGAGTGTTGATATCTGACGGGGGGTCTCATTTCGTCAACGACCAGGTGAAGGCCCTTGCTAGCGAGTTCGGTATAGACCATCGAGTTGACACTCCTTACCATCCTCAGACGAATGGTCTTGCCGAAGTGTCGAACATGGAGATCAAGACTATATTGTAGAAAGTCGTCCGCCCTGACCGAAAGGATTGGTCACAACTTTTGGACTCGGTTTTGTGGGCATATAGGACGTCTTTCAAGACACCTTTGGCACATCTCCTTTTTGCCTCGTTTATGGAAAGCCGTGCCATTTACCTGTTGAGTTGAGACATAGGTCACTTTGGGCTGTCACTGATATACTTTTAGATCCAGATAGTATAGGAGATCAGAGGAGGGCAGAGTTAGCAGCCTTGGAGGAGCTTCTTGATACCGCCTTCTCAAACATCCTACAGTACAAGGAGAGAGTGAAGGAGTGGCATGATTCTCATATCAGCCACTAGTATTTTGAGCCTGGACAGAGAGTATGGCTGTTTGATACTAGGCTTCGTCTATTTCTAGGGGAAGCTATAGAGCAAATGGAAGGGACCGTATCTAGTGAGAAAAGTACACGACAATGGGAGTATTGATATATCCGAGTTGTCTTCTGAGAGTACCATTCGAGTGAACGGCCAGCGGCTCAAGCCATTTCTAGATCATGAGCCGCGGGTCATTGATGTTGCCCCTATTCACTTTGCGTGAGATGTGGTCTCTTGACTCACATCCATTGCATCTCATGCCTGATTATTACTGTTCTCCCGACTTGTATAGATCCAGTTGTCTATATCATTCCATTCTTTAGTCCCACATCCCTTTCTTCATCTTTTGATTATGCTATACTTAGGGTGTACCTTACCCTAAGTATAGGGGGATGTAGGACTCCCGGGTATTCTTTTTGATTCATTTTACCCCTGTCTTTGCTGCCTATACTTAGGGATATTTTACCCTAAGTATAGGGGGCTAGACCCTGTACATTCTTCACTCGATTTTCCCTTTGTGTACAGCCTGCTATACTTAGGATTATTTGATCCTAAGTATAGGGGGAAAATCCGAGACCCTCTTGATTTTCTATACTTTCATCCGTCTTTGTAAATAGCCTTCCTTTTCACTTCCCTATACTAAGCACGAGTTATGTCTCTTTCATCGCTCTTGACTCTGAGGACATCGTTCGAGCTAAGTATAGGGTGGTGTGTATATATTCCATATATACTTTATCGCATAACTCGTACTTTGTGTGAGTGTGTTAATAAATAAAAATGGCAAAAAACCCAAAAATCCATAAAAATAAAAAATTTTCCCTGTAAATAAACATTCTTTTATTGCACATACATATCTATTGTACAAAACTATTTTTGTAAAAATATTTTCAAAAACTTTTTGTGTAAAGTTTGTGAAAGTATTTGTATATCAAAACTATGTATATAGTACAAAATTTTTCCAAAATGTTTTGAAAATCAAAAGTTTGCAAAAACCTTGTGTAAATCTGTGTAAATATTTTACAAAACTTACATTCATGCACACATCCATGATTTCAAAACATTTTTAAAAAATTTTTGCATTTGTGTAAATATTGTGTAAATAGCATCCTTGTATATATATGTATAGTTTTTCCCGGATTATAGTTGACATTTAAACTAGCCTAGAATTAAATTGGGAAATGGAGCTTGATTAAGATCTTAATCCACCTAATCATAAGAGGAACCATATAAGGCTTAGGGTTAAGGCTTTTCAGGTCCATGGTGACTTAATTATTTGAGTCCACTAGGCTATGATCACATGTCATCTCAATGAGCCTAAGTAGAGCACTTAACAACACACACATGACTCATATAGACAATGGCTTGACTTGGACCCGCACTTTACACCGAGCTCTCTATGGATGAGGTGGTGAGGAGGCAGTCTTCCTTGACTTGGGGTAGCATATGAGGGTAGTACTTCTAGGCGGAACCTCTCTTCTTCTTTTAGTGAAGGAAGTGCGTCTCAACTTGGTCTGGTTGCCATGAGGTCTAACGACAGGAGTTGTGGGTTGCAATAATGCTTCAAAAGAGGGATAGTCTACTGGCTTAAGAGGAAAAACTCCTTATGTACATATGTTGCACCGTGTGAATATGTTGTATAGATGCACTTGAAAAAAAATGCAAATAGAAAATAACTCCAAAAAAGTGGTGGGTCTGAGAGAAAATGATAATCCCACCGGAGTATGTATATAGTGCAAATAAGCAAAGCTTGAGACTCATGTTCCATCTTATGTAGCTTGCAGCAGGGAGACTTAGCTACACTGGTTGAGCTCCCAAGAATACATGGCTACACTGGCCATGGTCCATTCTCTTCTTCCCCCTCTTCTTGAGCCGGTTGAACTTGAACTTAGAAGGGAATACCCCGCTCCTCGAGGAAAGAGTGGCCAGACTAGGGTCATAGAGTTACCTTGTTGGGGAGGGTTGTCAAGTTGCTACTTCTGAGGTGGAGAGCTATATATCACTTACACATGTACAAGGAAAGATTCATAGTCTTCAGGGTTTGTGTATGTAGACTTGTTCTGATCTGGATTATTGAGGAGTCTTGATTATAGATTAGTGGATCTTAGAGGTTGTTGAGTTTTAAACTTAAGTCCAAATAAGGTTCCGAAACATAATAATCCCAAGATCTGATCGAGCTCCATATTTCAATTTAATGAAGGCAAGTTTAATAATCAGCATTAATCCATGCTTTTTCTCCTCGTTTTCTTTTTCTTTTTCTTTTTCACTTCTTTTTCAAATAAGTGTTTGCTAAGGGACTAGTGATGAATACTCATTCATCACTCTTTATTCTTATATTTTAGCTACAAAAACCTTTGCAAATGCATGTATATGTTTCTAAATATAAATAATTACCAAAAGCATGCATGGTGTAAAAACTAATAATTAACATGTTTTGTGCAAAAATAAAAGAATAAAGATTAAAAAGAAAAAGAGGGAAATATTTAGAATAAATATGAGCAACCTAATCCCAAGGGAGGGCTCAGCATGGGCCTGACCGCATAAAAGCCAAAGTAGAGAGAGATAGGGGCTCATGTGTGTAAATATCTTTGTAAATATCACAAAAATATTTTCCTCTAAAAAAATAAAATAAAAGTGGCATGTACATATTTGTAAATATTTATAAGTACAAAATTACAATAAAAATAGAAAAATTAAAAAGAAAAGAAAAATATCCACTTGTGCATATTTACCATGTACATACACCCACACCTATATTTATTCTAGCCTTGTAAATAAATAAATTAATTTTCATAAAAATTGTATATACTCCTTACTTTATGATGTGAATAAATAAAATAAAAACCATGAAAACAAAAATAAAAATAAAAAGAACAAAATTAAAAACCAAAAATAACATTGTACATATACCATGTATATAGATGTAAATATCTATTTATTTATCCCTTGTATATAAATAATAAAAATAAAATAAAAATACCCATTTATCCCTAATTTTATGCTATAAATAAATAAAATATAAAATGGGAATAAAAAGGTACAAAAATAACAAATTAAAAATTAAAAATTAAAAATTAAAAAGCCATATTGTGTAAATACCTATGTATAGTACTATAGTATACACCTTATTTTTATTTTCAAAATAAATTAAAAATCACAAAAATAGAAAAAATAAAGTAAACATTTTTTATGTTTTGAGTTTTTAATAAATCAGCCATTTTCAATTTTTAAATTAATTTCCAAATCTTTCTGAGCTGGCCTTCTCTCATTGGTCCAAGGGGGATGTTGACTCCCCGGTCAACTCCCCCTGTGGACCACTTCCCACGGGTCGATGACACCCGACCCGACTTCTCGATATTTTCGCGTCACGACCAGATCACCATACCCGCAACCCCCGAGCTCCGATCATCCCCCATGCATCCGAGTCCCTCGCCGACACATCCGCGTGGGGATCCGCGCTTCGCGGAACCCTGCCCGATCCATTCTTCTCGGACCCGCACCCATATTTAATCCGAGATCCGCCTCCCTGTTCCTCATCTTTGGCTCATCCATTCTCCACCCAGTGACCTCCATCACCTCCGCGAGAGTGACAGCTCGCTTCCCATGGTGTAGCAGCGAGGAGGGAGCGTGAAGACCACTGATCCGGCGTCTTTGCACCGCCGTGCGCCTCCTGAAGGTGACGCTAGAACCTCGGACACCGACGGTCCTCGAGGCAAGGACCTGGAGCACCCCCTGCTCCTCCACAGTCGACATCAGCAAGTAGGTAGTCCCCGTTCTTTCTCTATTTCCTTAATTTCGCATTTCCCCCAAATCGCTCCGCCACCTTCGAGCTTCGATTCCGTCCACCTTAGCCACCTATTCGATCATCGGAGCAGCCCATCAAATCACCTTCTCTCCGCGCACCTTCTCCACCCACTCATCCAACCCAGCTCGCATAGGAGCTAGGATTGGGGCTCCTTCGCCGTCGCTTCGCCGGAGCCCCTACGCCTCGCCGCACCGATCACCGTCACCCCCGCTTACAGGGTCGAGGCACTTTGCCCTCGACCTGCGAGTGCGTTGTTGTGCTTTTCAGGGACATCCGAGCCCATCTGAGGGTCCTCGACCGTTTGGAGCAGCCGCTCTTCCTCCGTCGGCGTTGCTTGAGCTCTCTGGAGCTCCGCTGCGTCATCGGAGGGTGCCATTAGACGCGGAAGGCCCCCACGCATCTTCTCCGATCTTCAGTGGCCTCCGAGGAGGCCTCCTGCACCCACACGAGTCCGACGAACCTCGCCGGAGCCCAGTTCTTCGAGGACCCTCTGTAGCCGTCCGATCCAGCCCCAGCTCCAAGTCTTCATCGAGCCGTTCGTTCGTGGAGTTGCAGTGACCGTCAGATCCTTGGAGGGTTGATCGCGACCGTCGATTCAGCGAGGGCTTCCCACGGTGCACTCTAGCCGCCCGATCGTCCACATGGAAGCGTCCCCACCGTTCGATCAGGATCGAGGGATCCTTTGTTGAGGTGCCTCGCTTCCCCGACCGTCCGATCTACACGTGGCAGCCATCCGTCCCTCGATTTAATAAAGGGGTAATTGCTCTTAGGCCCCCCTGTTTGTTTTATTTCGTCGTTAGTCCTGTAAATATAGCTTTTAGTTGTTTTTATTTTGGTACATTTGCATTCAGGACCTCGTACTTAGTTTATTTACATGTATGCCCCTGCCTGTAGTGGATCACGTGCATCGACACGTGTTTGTTTGGGTTAATTGCATGTATAGACCTATTGTTCTAGGGTGTTATTGAATGAATTTATAGTTTTGTTATTTTCAGAAATACCCCTGTGAGTGTTGAATTTGTGCATGTACGTTATATTTTGGGTATTTTACACTGAGGTCCATGGACTTTTAGTACTTGTTACTAAATAGTCCAGAAACCTTAGTTTCATTGTAAATAGGTCCCTGAGTGCCCAGGTCACGCACCTCACGCGTGATTTCGTGGAGAAATTGCACCGGACCTCCTGGACTTCTTACTATTTGTGTATAGGTCCCTGTGCACTATACCCTTCTTTCTATTTTAATAAAACAGCAAACAAACTACAAATTTAATGAAAATTAGATACATGGCTCTGCCATGGTGTAAAATTTTCTGTAATTTTTGGAGACATTTTTGGTTTCATTTGATATTTTTAAAAATTCAAAAACACACTTTTTTGTTACTGGCTAACTTTAAAATTCACAAAAAAATATTAAAACACCTCTAAAAATTACAAAAATATTAGATCGTGTTTATTTTACCTTGTTTGATTTTCTGACCAATTTTGGTCATTTTTTGATATATAAAACTTAGAAAATTGAAAAACACTAAAAACCCTATAAAAATTCTAATGAATAAAAGAAAAATCAAAAAATAATAATTCTGGTGCCTAAATTTTCCTTGTGTTTTTACTATACAGGAAAATTACCTTTAGGTGTTAATAGGGCCATTTGTATTTTAATTTGGCCCTTGACACCTGACTGGACAGTACCCTTGTTTTCTTGCCTTGTTTGATTTTTAGAAAATTCAATAAAATTCAGAAAATTACCAAAAAAATACCCAAAAATAGTAAAAAATATTAAAAACAAAAAAATCTTTTTATTTGAATTTTTTAATGATTTTTGAGTAGGTTAATAATTGCTTGTAGTTGGTTGTTTTATTGTTTTCTTTATTTTCTTTATTAATTAAAAATCCAAAAAAAATATAAAAGCATTAAAAATCCACCAAAAAGACTTTTATTTTCTTTTATTTCTTTTTAGACTACTTCGTAGGCCGCGAGGCCATCACGTGCTCCCTGAGTCCGACCCTGGTCGCTATACCAGGCTAATCCAATAGCCAGGACCGCTATCGTATCTCTTTGATTTTTATCTGATTTTGGTGGTCTGCACTTTATTTTCTTGATTGACCGATTGACTTCCGAGATCCGGGTCGCAACGACCCTTGATCTATTTTCTTTCACCCGTGTCTTGGTGGTTTTTTCGGGTCTTCAGAATGGCGCCGTTGTCGGGGAGCACGGCTTAGTAGTCTTTCTTTTTATTTTTCATTTTCTTTTTGTTATCTTTTTCGCGGCTTTCCGCGGCTCTATCTGAGTCTGCGGCTTTTTACGACTTTTTATTTTTCATTTATTTTTATTTTATTTTATTTTATTTTCTTTTATTTTTTATTTTTGTTTGATTTTGCTTGTTTATTTTATTTGTCATTTTTGCACATATAACCCTGTTTATATTTCCTGCATTGATTTGATTATTCTTTCTGGTTGATAACACTTTGTTTACTTTCTTGCGAGGGCCCGAGGACCGAGGGCGGCGACTCTCGAGAAGCCGGTGCAACCGCAAGATTTGGAGGCGGCTCCCTTCTGCACGGAGCCGCAGGAGAGCGTGAGAGAGTAGCTGAGTGGGAGAGGAGTAGTTAGAGTAGCTAGACTTTCTTTTATTCACTTGGATAATTGTAATAACACAGGGACACTTAGCAAGACTTGGACAGTTTCTAGGGTCTGTTTCGCCGAGCACCGGTGTGCTCGGGGGACCCTTAGGTTTTTCACGGCTTTTCTTCACGGTTTTTGTTTTTCGCGGCCTTTTACGGTTTTATACGGTTTTTCTCGAGCCCCTAGCAGTAAGACTTTCTGTTTGACTATGTCGTACCGAGTAGGATCCACATACTTAATAGATTGCTTGTTCCTATAGATCGTTAATTGGACCTACTAATAAAAAGTTAATAAAAATAGCTGATTCATTTTCCTTCGAGCCTACGTGCCGCAGCCTGCCCTGCCAAGCGCTGCTCCTGAACCCGATTTGTCGGGAGGAGGAGGGGTAGACCGAGACTGGACTCTCTGGATCGAAGGCCGGTGATCAGCTAGATGGTTCTATCGAGTAGAAGTTGCCTGCTTAGGACTCAGCTTTTCCCGCTGCACCATATAGGTAGTTTATTTTCTATCTTTCAATTCTGCGCGGATCATATTGCATGTAGAGTGCTGGAGTCAGGTACGCCTTTCTTACTTTGCATGCATCATTGATTTCATCGTGCATCGGCTTTTTCGTCTTCTCCCCCGTTTTTGACTTAATAACCAGGAGAACCGAAAATTCGTTAGGCGTTTTTGTTTGTATTGAAAAAGACCTAAAAAAACCCATAAAATTGGGACTGCTAAAACTATTGATCACTAAAAGACACTTGATTTAAAAACTTGTCTTGGGGAGAGCAACCCCCTCATTGCTTGGTTTGATTGTGCGAGAGAGTGACCCGAACACTAGGTAGAGCCCTCCGGTACTATTCTCTACTGATTACCGACTCTTCTGTGCGGGACAGCCGGTTGGGAAAGTATCGGGTATCCCAACAGGTCACGTAATCGCTCTGATATCTTAATTGTTCACCAAAAATAAAATTTGACAAGATAAATTGACCGAGCCTTCACGGTCTTCAGCTCGCGTTGCGTTGGTGAACTTGGGGTTTGCTTGTGATCATAATTTCTCCAGATCTCATCCGCCTTACTCGCCACATCAAGATGATGGGCAGACGATCTCTTAGGCAGCCTCTAGCTGCACCGCTTTCGGGTGCGTCTACCCGTTCATCTAGGTTGGTTCGCGAGAGCCGAGACCCGCTCTCCGAACCCCGAGTATGATTCCACCCTGTTCCCCCTCGACCCCCTTTCTTTCGGTTCCGAGAGACCAGTGCCAGAGGAGATATTAGCAGATTTATCGGCACCTGAGTTTGGATCATTTGATTTTGCAGAGACCATGGCCGACAGTTCCGATGATCGCTCTAGAGGTCCACAGCCCGAGCATTTTGTTCTGGACCAGGGTGCGATCAACTCCATCCCTGATCGCCTCCCTCAAGACGGTACAGCAGCAATTGAGGGATCAGGGAGCGTTCATGTTAGATATGAGGAGAGAGATGGAGCAGATGAGAGCAGAGAGAGAGCAGCGCAGAGACGGACCGAGAGTCCCAGATGATGCAGCAGCAGCAGCCGCAGCAGCCGCCGCTGCAGCGGTAGCCGCCGCGGCAGGAGCAGGAGACCCACCGAGACCGATGCGGGAGTTGCACAACCCCGGATCGACACTGATACATCACTGGGTTGTGCTACCAGCTATCGTCGGGGACTTCAAGTTCCCCCCAAACACCTTGCAGCTCCTCCCCCGCTTCCACGGGCTCGCCACCGAGAAGCCCCATCTCCACCTCCAGGAGTTCCTTATGATCTGCAGTACTGTCCACGACCGTCAGGTGGACCAGGATACCATCAGGATGATTGCCTTCCCCTTTTCCTTGGTAGACAGAGCAACCACCTGTCTGAAACATATCTGGGGAAGTTTGTCTACACTTGGGAGCAGCTCCGCACCGAGTACTTGCATAAGTACTATCCACTCGGGCGGACAATGCCGCGAGAGCCTGATCAGCAACTTCTCCATGCTCCCCAACGAGTAGTTCCATGAGTCTTGGGAGAGGTTCAGAGAGCTGACTGACAGATGCCTGTACCACGATATTTCCAAGCCGAACCTCGTGCAGAGCTTTTTCAGCGGGCTGACACCAGAGCTTCAGGGCTTGGTGAACGCTTCTTGTGGCAGGGTCTTATTTCACAAAGGATCACGACCAGGTCTGGGCCATCTACGAGGAGATGGCCGAGAAATACATGGTGATGTCCCAGACCCGGTTGTATACTCAGGGCAGACCTCAGCAGCCACAGACCGTGCAGTACTAGAGGATAGCACGGGTCGATACCGGTCCTTCCAGGTTCGTCCGCAGTAGCAGCAGCACATGCAGAGTCTTCAGCTGCGGACATGGGGGATCATCAGCGAGAAGCTGGACCAGATGGAGTTGATTGAGAAGAAGCAGTGCTAGGGCATCACTCAGATGGAGCAGATGGCACAAGACTCTGAGCGACATGAAGACCCAGCTCATGTGTCTCCAGGAGGCACAGACGGCTTCCCAGCCCCGTCTTCAGTCGCGAGGCGATCACGGCAGCAGCAACAGCTCATCCCAGCGCTCCAGCTCTCACCAGCAGCCTAGACAGGTTCACCTTGTACAGGCGGAGCCGTACCAGCAGCCCACAACCCACCTACCAGTCACCACCATCTCCAGACTTGCAGATGGTGGTATACCAGCCAGTACTCCCGCCACCCCAACACGATGCAGAGCCGTTGATGGATGTCAACGGGATTTGGTATGACCGCCCTCAGCCCGGTATCCGACGAGACCATCCCGGATTCTGTTGGGGGACCGGAGGTACCCAAGCCCAGCAGCAGCCGTCAAGACAGGGTGGCCAGTACGACCATCAGAGGGATCACCAGCAGCAGCAACAACCCCCTGTGTACCCATCACAACAGCAAACAAGAGTCGTCGTATGGTCCTCGTCCCTATCAGCAGGGACAGTCTTGGAGGCAAGATCAGCCTCACCAGCAGCAGCAGCATCATCCATACCCCTCTCAGCCACAGCACCAGTTCCAGCAGCCTCACTACCAGAGAGGCTACCCGTCAGGCTCCCACGAGAGCCCCTCTTTGGATGATATAGCCCGCCTTCTCACTGATCAGCAGGCTACCTTTTGACGGGAGATGGACGAGTTCCGCCAGGAGATGCGGGACATTGTGAGAGGGAAGGCTGCCATCCCTGCCCAGATTGAGCCGAACCCCAATAGCCTGAAGAGGAAATCTGAGCAGGTAGCTTGTACTGAGTATACTACTCCTTAGTGATATGACTGGATATCTTTTTGATACTGATTTTGTCACACTTAGGAGCGGTAGGATGCCAGCAGGAGGCGCCTCGTCTGAGCTACATCCAGAGGATACACCTAAAGCGCCTAACGAGGAGGAGGAGAGCGGTACTGAGGCCGCTAGAGATGATGACGGTGGTACTGATGCCACCAAGGATGCTGACTCCACCGGCGGTGTTGAGGCCGCCGTTTCACCAGTTCGAGGAGGTGGTACTGAGGCCACCCACTATGCCGAGCCAGAGCGTGGACTGAGGCCACGAGTCTTCCAGTTAATCCAGCCGATAGTGGTGCTGGAGGCCATCCATACTTTTGTTGAGAGACCTGTTGTTTTTCCTACTTCTGATGTATCTCGGAACTCTGTTGTGAACAAAGGAAAAGGTTTGGTTTTTTATGGTCCCACTGTGGTGCGTGATGTATGTGCGGATCCGACCGTCGAGCCGTCTAGACCTTTTCCTAGTCCTTCATCTGAGAAGAACCCATGATCCCCTTCCCTAGAGCCCTTCAGATGGGGAAGGGGAAGAAAAAAGAAAATCCAAAAAAGAGAGATCTTGAAGAGTTCAGCCAGCAGATGAAGATCGATTTCACATACAGCTGACTCTTCAGGAGGCTTTGCAGCACATTCCCTTCTTCAACGTTCGTTGAGAGACATGACCACAGTCAGGAGGAAGAGGAGGAACCACCATTCAGAGATCCATGTGCTGACGAAAGCCACGTGTTTCGCAATCCAGAACCGTCTGCCGGCCAAGAGGCCATATTCAGGAGCCCCTTATGTCAGATGTCACATTAGAGAGCAGAGGTTCGACCGTACTCTATTAGATAGCGGATCGTCGATCAACCTCCTCCCGGCATCCCTTCTCGACCGTTTCGAGTTGGGCACTCTTAGACAGAGCAGGACAATCCTTCAGTTTGCTGATCGATCTGTCAAGAGGCCGAAGGGGTTGTTGCGGGACGTTGTCGTCACTATTCCCCGTGGACTTTGTAGTGTTGGACATGGAGATCCCTGATTCAGTGACCGATACCCCCATCATTCTCGGTCATCCATTCTTGGCCACAGCCAAGGCGGTGACTGACCATGATAGCGGGAAGGTATACTTTCGCGTTGGGGGCAAAAGTGTACAAATAGAGACGGTCGAGGACACCAGAGCCAAAGACAGATCATTCTCAGAGACCACCTCAGATACAGAGCAGCTGACAGATGCCGGGCTAGACATCCACCAGGACTGTGACTTTGTGATAACAGACGATGAGGCAGTTTGGGCAGACCCAACAGCACATGCCATCCTCTCATTTTCAGATACAGCTGATGCATAGATGACAACAGAGGAGAGCTTGGAGAGCACATTCCTGGTCCAGGATACTTCAGAGGCAGCAGAGCCGGTTCTCGACTGCGACACAGATTTTTGTGATGTTGGTGGTACTGATGCCACCTTGGATGATACAGATCCCTCGGAGTCAGAGTCTGATTGGGCAGATTGTGAGGATGACATGCCAGACCTGATTTCCACTGAGCCTACAGCTGAGGAGGAGGTATATGCCGAGCAGAGCAGAGACAGTCCATCAGGCCAGCCTTCTCCAGTTTCTGAGATTGAGAGAGAGTTTCGGTTCTCCCATGCAGATTTGGCAGCGTTCACGCAGACTTTTCAGAGGCCAGATCCACCAGCACCCAGCTGTCCAGAGCTGAAGCCGCTCCCTACTTCGCTGAAGTATCGATTCCTTGCGGGTGAGCCTGAGATGTACCCAGTCATTATCTCCACCGATCTGACTGGAGAGCAAGAATCCTGTCTGATGGGGGTTCTTGAAAAGAACCACAAGGCACTCAGATGGAGCGTAGCAGATCTTCAGGGGATAAGTCCGGCCCTGTGCTCCCACCATATCTATCTCGAGGATGAGGCGAAGCCGTCGCGTGAGTTCCAGCGGCAGCTGAACCCGAATCTAAGAGAGGTTGTCATGAAGGAGATATCGAAATGGTGGAGCGCCGATTTTATCTACCCCATATCCGACTTCAAGTGGGTCAGCCCCTTGCATGTGGTGCCTAAGAAGACAGGCATTACTACTGTGATCAGTGAGTCGGGAGAGGAGATTGCTACACGAGTACCAACTTCTTGGCGGGTCTGCGTAGACTACAGGAGACTCAACCAGGCCACCAAGAAGGATCATTTCATCTGCCCTTTATTGATCAGATCATTGAGAGACTGGCAGGGAAGAGCCACTACTATTTCCTGGATGGGTACTCGGGCTACAACCAGGTGGCCATCGCTCCTGAGGACCAGGAGAAGACCACCTTTACCTGTTCCTTCGGTACATACGCCTTCCGACGCATGCCATTTGGGCTATGCAATGCCCCTGCGACTTTTCAGAGATGCATGTTGTCTATCTTTTCGGACATGGTAGGGGAGTGCTTGGAGGTCTTCATGGATGATTTCTCGGTTTACGGCGACGGATTCGACTCCTATCTTGACTGCCTAGACCGAGTACTCTAGCGATGTATAGAGGTTCACTTGGTGCTATCTTGGGAGAAGAGTCACTTCATGGTGACTCAAGGGACGGTGCTTGTCCATATCATCTCCAATAGGGGTATGGAGGTTGATCCGGCCAAGGTAGATGTCATTAGAAAACTCGCACCACCGTCCAATTTGCGGCAGTTACAGTCATTCCTGGGGCACGTCGGTTTCTACCGACGATTCATTCATGATTTTAGTAGGATCGCCTGGCCGTTGACTGACCTGCTGACGAAAGACACCGAGTTCCTTGTCGATGACAAGTATCTTTCGTCCTTCGAGACTCTCAAGCAGTGTGTTATAGAGGCTCCTGTTCTCCAGCTGCCTGATTGGTCTCTCCCATTCAAGATCATGACGGATGCCTCCGATTTTGCCGTGGGGGCCGTGCTGGGATAGAGGAGGGATGGAGTCCCCTTTGCTATCCACTACACTAGCCGCACATTGGATTCCGCCCAGCGGAACTACACAGTCATAGAGAAGGAGATTCTAGACATAGTGTTCGCCCTAGATAAGTTCAAATTGTACATTATTGGATCTAAAGTGACCTTGTATACTGATCACACCGCCATCCGATACCTCATGGCAAAGAAGGATGCAAAGGCCAGACTGACTAGATGGATCCTTCTACTCCAGGAGTTCAACATTGAGATCAAGGATAAGATTGGAGTCAAGAATGTGGTGACGGATCATCTCTCCCGTTTAGAGCAGCCTGAGGATTCTGAGCAGATTGATCTCATTTGTGAGACATTCCCAGATGAGGGGATCTTTGCTATCGCCTCCCTCCCGTGGTATGCTGACATTGTGAACTTTCTTGTTGCTAAGAAAGTCCCACAAGGTTGGCCCAGACAGAGGCTTGAGACCATCCTCGCGAAGGCCAAGTCCTACCACTGGGAGGATCCCATCCTTTACCACGAAGGAGGGGATAGCGTCTGGCGTAGGTGCATTCCTCAAGAGGAGCACCATAGCGTCCTCACTTACTGCCACAAGCTTGAGGCAGGAGGACATCATTCTGGGAGGAGAACGGCACAGAAAGTGCTCCAATCCGGCTTGTGGTGGCCTACCCTCTTCAAGGACTCTGATGAGTTCGTGAAGAGGTGTACTGACTGTCAGAGGATGGGCACTTGTGGACAGCGTGAGATGATGCCGATGCAGCCCATTCACTTCTGTGAGGTTTTTGACGCATCGGGCAACGATTTCATGGGTCCATTCCCTAAGAGTCAGGGATTTGAGTACATTCTGTTGGCCGTAGACTATGTGAGTCGTTGGGTTGAGGCTATCCCCGCCCGAGCCGCTGATGCGAGGATAGTTTGCAGATTTTTGATGAAGCACATCATCACGCGGTTCGGGGTACCTCGAGTATTGATTTCAGATGGGGGGTCTCATTTCATCAACGACTAGGTGAAGGCCCTTGCTAGCGAGTTCGGCATAGACCATCGAGTTGCCACTCCATACCATCCGCAGACGAATGTTCTAGCCGAGGTGTCGAACAGGGAGATCAGGACTATATTGCAGAAAGTCGTCCGCCCTGACCGAAAGAATTGGTCACAGCTTTTGGACTCGGTCTTGTGGGCATATAGGACATCTTTCAAGACACCATTGGGCACATCTCCCTTTCGCCTCGTATATGGCAAGACGTGCCATTTACCTGTTGAGCTGAGACACATGTCACTTTGGGCAGTCACTGAGATACTTGTTGATCCAGATAGTGTAGGAGATTAGAGGAGGGCAGAGTTAGCAGCCTTGGAGGAGCTTAGAGATACCGCCTTCTCAAACAGCCTACATTACAAGGAGAGAGTGAAGGAATGACATGATTCTCACATCAGCCACAAGCATTTTGAGCCTGGACAGAGAGTATGGCTGTTTGATGCGAGGCTTCGTCTATTTCTAGGGAATCTACAGAGCAAATGGAAGGGACCCTACTTGGTGAGAAAGGTACACGACAACGGTAGCATTGACATATCCGAGTTGTCTTCTGAGAGTACCTTTCGAGTGAACGGCCAACGGCTCAAGCCATTTCTAGATCATGAGCCGTGGGTCGTTGATGTTGCCCCTATTCATTTTGCGTGAGATGTGGTCTATTGACTCACATCTATTGCATCTCACGCCTGATTATCATTGTTCTTCCGACCTGTATAGATCCAGATGTCCATATCATCACATTCTTTAGTCCCACATCCCTTTCTTCATCTTTTGATTATGCTATACTTAGGGTGTACTTTACCCTAAGTATAGGGGGGGTGTAGGACCTTTGGGTATTTCTTTTGTTTCTTTCTACCCATGTTTTTGCTGCCTATACTTAGGGATATTTTACCCTAAGTATATTGGGGGTAGACCCTGTACATTCTCCACTCGGTGTTCCCTTTGTGTACATCCTGCTATACTTAGGATTACTTGATCCTAAGTATAGGGGGAAAAGCCGAGACTCTCTTGATCTTCTATTCATTCATTCTTCTTTGTATATAGCCTTCCTTTTCACTTCCCTATACTAAGCACGAGTTATGTCTTCTTCATCGCTCTTGACTCTGAGGACATCGTTCGAGCTAAGTATAGGGGGGTGTGTATATATTTCATATATACTTTAGCCATAACTCGTACTTTGTGTGAGTGTGTTAATAAATAAATTGGCTAAAAACCCTAAAAAACCACAAAAATTAAAAATTTTTCCTGTAAATAAACATTCTTTTATTGCACATACATAGCTAGTGTACAAATTTTTTTTGTAAAAATGTTTTCAAAAATCTTTTGTGTAAAGTTTGTGTAAATATTTTCTTATCAAAATTATGTAAATAGTACAAAATCTTTCCAAAATGTTTTGAAAATCAAAAGTTTGCAAAAATCTTGTGTAAATGTGTGTAAATACTTTTGCAAAACTTGCATTCATGCAGTCATTCATTCATGATTTCAAAACATTTTTCAAAAATTTTGCATGTGTGTAAATATTGTGTAAATAGCATCTTTGTATATATGTATATAGTTTTTCTGGATTATAGTTGACATTTAAACTAGCCTGGAATTAAATTGGGAAATGGAGCTTGATTAAGATCTTAATCCACCTAATTTCTAAGAGGAATCTTATAGGGCTTAGGGTTAAGGCTTTTCAGGTCCATGGTGACTTAATTCTTTATGTCCACTAGGCTATGATCACATGTCATCTCAATGAGCCTAAGTAGAACACTTAACAAATACACATGACTCATATGGACAATGGCTTTACTTGGACACATCACTTAGCACCGAGCTCTCTACGGATGAGGTGGTGAGGAGGCATTCTTCCTTGACTTGGGGTAGCATATGAGAGTAGTACTTCTAGGCGGAACCTCTCTTCTTCTTTTAGTGAAGGAAGTGCGTCTCAACTTGGTCTGGTTGCCATGAGGTCTAACGACATGAGTTGTGGGTTGCAATAATGCTTCAAAAGAGGGATAGTCTACTGGCTCAAAAGGAAAAACTCCTTGTATATATGCTGCACATGTATATGTTGTATAGATGCACTTGAAAAAAATGCAAAAAGAAAATAACTCCAAAAAGTGGTGGATCTGATAGAAAATGATAATCCCACCGGAGTATGTATATAGTGCAATAAGAAAAGCTTGAGTTTCATATCCCACCTTATGTAGCTTGCAGCAGGGAGACTTGGCTACACTGGTCGAGCTCCCAAGGATACATGGCTACACTGGCCACGGTCCATTCTCTTCCTCCTCCTCTTCTTGAGCCGGTTGAACTTGAACTTAGAAGGGAATACCCCGCTCCTCGAGGAAGAGTGGCAAGATTGGGGTCATAGAGTTACCTTGTTGGGGAGGGTTGTCAAGTTGCCATTTCTGAGGTGGAGATCTTATACCTCACATTCACAGGACAAGGAAAGATTCATGGTCTTCAGGGTTTGTGTTTGATGACTTATTCTGATCTGGATTATTGAGGAGTCTTGATTATAGATTGGTGGAACATAGAGGCTGTTGAGTTTTAAGCTTAAGTCCAAATAAGGTTCCGACACATCAATAATCCAAAGATCTGATTGAGCTCCATAATTCAATGTAATGAAGGCAAGTTTAATATTCAACCTTGATCCATGTGCATTCTCCTCCTTTTCTTTTTCTTTTTCTTTTTGCACTTCTTTTTCAAATAAGTGTTTGCTAAGGGACTAGCAAAGTTAAGTATAGGGGGGTGATGAATACTCATTCATCACTCTTTATTCTTATATTTTAGCTACAAAAACCTTTGCAAATGCATGTATATGATTGTAAATATAAATAATTACCAAAAGCATGCATGGTGTAAAAACTAATAATTAGCATGTTTTTTGTGCAAAAATAAAAGAATAAAGATTAAAAAGAAAAAGAGGGAAATATTTAGAATAAATATTGAGCAACCTAATCCCAAGGGAGGGCTCAGCATGGGCCTGACCGCATAAAAGCCAAAGTAGAGAGAGATAGGGGCTCATGTGTGTAAATATCTCTGTAAATATCACAAAAATATTTTCCTCTAAAAAATAGAATAAAAGTGGCTTATACATGTTTGTCAATATTTATAAGTACAAAATTAAAATAAAAATAGAAAAATTAAAAAGAAAAGAAAAATATCCACTTGTGCATATTTACCATGTACATACACCCACACATATATTTATTCTAGCCTTGTAAATAAATAAATTAATTTTCATGAAAATTGTATATACTCCTTACTTTATGATGTGAATAAATAAAATAAAAACCATGAAAACAAAAATAAAATAAAAAGAACAAAATAAAAAACCAAAAATAACATTGTACATATACCATGTATATAGATGTATATATCTATTTATTTATCCCTTGTATATAAATAATAAAAATAAAATAAAAATACCCTTTTATACCTAATTTTATGCTATAAATAAATAAACTATAAAATGGGAATAAAAAGGTACAAAAATAACAAATTAAAAATCAAAAATTAAAAAGCCATATTGTGTAAATACCTATGTATAGTACTATAGTATACATACCTTATTTTTACTTCGAAAAATTAATTAAAAATCACCAAAAAATAGAAAAAAAAATAAAATAAACATTTTTTATGTTTTGAGTTTTTAAAAAATAGGCCATTTTCTATTTTTAAATTAATTTCCAAATCTTTTTGAGGTGGCCTTCTCTCATTGGTCCACGGGGGATGTTGACCCCCCGGTCAACTCCCCCCTGTGGACCACTTCCCACAGGTCGATGACGCCCGACCCGACTTCTCGATATTTTCGCGTCACGACCCGATCACCATACCCGCAACTCCCGAGCTCCGATCGTCCCCCATGCATCCGAGACCCTCACCGACACATCCGCGTGGGGATCCGTGCTTCGCGGAACCCTGCCCGATCCATTCTTCTCGGACCTGCACCCATATTTAATCCGAGCTCCGCCTCCCTGTTCCTCATCTTTGGCTCATCCATTCTCCATCCAGTGACCTCCATCACCTCCGCGAGAGTGACAGCTCGCTTCCCGTGGTGTAGCAGCGAGGAGGGAGCGTGAAGACCACTGATCCGGCGTCTTTACGCCGCCGTGCGCCGCCTGGAGGTGACGCCAGAGCCTGGACACCGACGGTCCTCGAGGCAAGGACCTGGAGCACCCCCTGCTCCTCCACAGTCGACAGCAGCCAGTAGGTAGTCCCCGTTCTTTCTCTATTTCCTTAATTTCGCATTCCCACCAAATCGCTCCGCCACCTTCGAGCTTCGATTCCGTCCACCTTAGCCACCTATTCGATCATCGGAGCATCCCATCACAATCGTCTTCTCTCCGCGCACCTTCTCCACCCACTCATCCAACCTAGCTCGCACAGGAGTTGGGATTAGGGCTCCTTCGCCGTCGCTTAGCCAGAGCCCCTACGCCTAGCCGCACCGATCACCGTCACCCCCGCTTACAGGGTCGAGGCACTTTGCCCTCGACCCGCGAGTGCGTTGCTGTGCTTTTCAAGGACATCCGAGCCCATCTGAGGGTCTCGACCGTTTGGAGCAGCCGCTCTTCCTCCGCCGGCGTGGCCTGAGCTCTCCGGAGCTCCGCTGCGTCATCGGAGGGTGCCATTAGACGCAGAAGGCCCCCACGCATCTTATCCGATCTTCAGTGGCCTCCAAGGAGGCCTCCTGCACCCACACGAGTCCGGCGAACCTCGCCGGAGCCCAGTTCTTTGAGGACCCTCCGTAGCCGTCCGATCCAGCCCCAGCTCCAGGTTTTCATCGAGCCGTTCGTTCGTGGAGTAGCAGTGACCGTCAGATCCTTGGAGGGTTGATCGCGACCGTCGATTCAGCGAGGGCTTCCCACGGTGCACTCCAGCCGCCCGATCGTCCACGTGGAAGCGTCCCCGCCGTTCGATCAGGATCGAGGGATCCTTTGTTGAGGCGCCTCGCTTCCTCGACCGTCCGATCTACACGTGGCAACCATCCGTCCCTCGATTTAATAAAGGGGTATTTGCTCTTAGGCCCCCCTGTTTGTTTTATTTCATCGTTAGTCCTGTAAATATAGCTTTTAGTTGTTTTTATTTTGGTACATTTGCATTCAGGACCTCGTACTTGTTTATTTACATGTATGCCCCTGCCTGTAGTGGATCACGTGCATTGACACGTGTTTGTTTGGGTTAATTGCATGTATAGACCTATTATTCTAGGGTGTTATTGAATGAATTTATAGTTTTGTTATTTTCAGAAATACCCCTGTGAGTGTTGAATTTGTGCATGTGCGTTATATTTTGGGTATTTTACACTGAGGTCCCTAGACTTTTAGTACTTATTACTAAATAGTCCAGAAACCTTAGTTTCGTTGCAAATAGGTCCCTGAGTGCCCATGTCACGCGCCTCGCGCGTGATTTCGTGGATAAATTGCACCGGACCCCCTGGACTTCTTACTATTTACGTACAGGTCCCTGTGCACTGTACCCTTCTTTCTATTTTTAATAAAATAGCAAACAAACTCCAAATTTAATGAAAATTTATACATACCTCCTGCCATGGTGTAAAATTTTCTATAATTTTTGGAGACTTTTTGGTTTCATTTGATATTTTTAAAAATTCAAAAACACACTTTTTTGTTACTGTCTAACTTTAAAATTGACAAAAAAATATTAAAACACCTCTAAAAATTACAAAACAAATTAGATAGTGTTTATTTTACTATGTTTGATTTTCTGACCAATTTTGGTCATTTTTGGATATATAAAACTTAAAAAAATTGAAAAACACTAAAAATACTATAAAAATTCTAATAAATAAAATAAAAATAAAAAAATAATAATTCTGGTGCCTAAATTTTCCTTGTGTTTTCTACTATACAGAAAATCTACCTTCAGGTGTTAATAGGGCCATTTTGTATTTTAATTTGGCCCTTGACACCTAACTGGACAATACCCTTGTTTTCTTGCCTTGTTTGATTTTTAGAAAATTCAATAAAAATCAGAAAATTACCAAAAATTACCCAAAAACAGTAAAAAATATTAAAAAACATAAAAATCTTTTTATTTGAATTTTTGAGTGATTTTTGAGTAGGTTAATAATTGCTTGTAGTTGGTTGTTTTATTATTTTCTTTATTTTCTTTATTAATTAAAAATCCAAAAAAATTATAAAAGCATTAAAAATCCACCAAAAAGACTTTTATTTTCTTTTATTTCTTTTTTAGACTACTTCGTCCTGAGTCCGACCCTGGTCGCTGTACCAGGCTAATCCAATAGCCATGACCGCTATCGTATCTCTTTGATTTTTATCTGATTTTGGTGGACAACAATTTATTTTCTTGATTGACCGATTGACTTCCGAGATCCGGGTCGCAACGACCCTTGATCAATTTTCTTTCACACGTGTCTTGGTGGTTTTTTCGGGTCTTCAACTATCAAAGTTAAGTACAGGGGGGTGATGAATACCCATTCATCACTCTTTATTCTTTTATTTTAGCTACAAAACCCATGCAAAATGCATGTATATTCTTTTATTTTGGATAATTTGCATCTAGGACCTTAGGTTTATTTTATTCGCATTTTAGTCCCTGTTTATGTGAGCCACGTGCATCGACAAGTGAGGGTGTGGGTAATTTGCACTTTTAGTCTTGAACTCTCTGCTTGTTACTGATTACATCTTTTTAAATAAGAAATGCATTTATACCCCTCTGTGTGCCAGTCACGTGTGTTGCGCGTGTTATATTAGGAGTTTTGCATTCCAGGCCCTGGGCTTTTTATATTTGTTATGATTTAGCCTCTGGAAGTGTGTTTCTTTGCAAATAGGTCCTTGCTTGCCGTGTGCCTTATTTATATTGAATAAAATATCAAACCAAACCCAAATTGAGTGAAATTTTGAAACATGGCTCCTGCCACTGTGTAAAAATTTCCCTAATTTTTGGGACATTTTCGAGGCTTTTTTTATTTTTAAAAAATCAAAACCTTGATTTTTGTTACTGTCTAACTTAGAAAATCAAATAAAAATATAAAAATTCACTTAATTCTAAAAAAAATTGTGTTTGTTTTTCTTGTTGTTTTTAAGCTTCTGTCCCGTTTTTATCTCATTTGGATTTATAAAACCCCAAAAAATTTAAAAAACACTAAAAACCTTACAAAAATTCTAAAAAATTCTATAAAATCAAAAAATATAAACTCTTTTTCTGTAACTTAGTTTTCATTTATATTTTTCATAAAAATTATCTTCAGATTTTTATAGGCTAATTAGATATTTTTAATTGGACTTTCAAGTCTGGCTGCACATTGAGCCATTGTTTTCCCCTTTATTGATTTTTAGAAAATCAACTAAAAATTATAAAATCCCCATAAAATCACCAAAAATACTTAAAAATATAAAAAAACACAAAAACAATTTTTATTTGAATTTTTGACTTTATTTCGGGTGTTTTACAAATATTTGTTTGTTGCCTTTTTCATTTGAAAATACAAAAAAAACTAAAAATAATTAAAAATCCACGAAAAATACCTTTGTTTATTTTATTTTTATTTTTGACTACTTCGTAGGCCGTCTCGGCCATCTCGTGCTCCTTGTGTTCGACCCTGGTCGCTATACCAGGTTAATAAAATAGCGAGGACCGCTCTCGTGTTTTCTTGATTGATTTATTATTTGGTGGTTCTTTGATTTTTCTTGATTGAGCTAGGCCCGAGAGGTTGAGGTCGCAATGACCATTGACACCTATATTGCCTTAGTCGCTCGGGCCGCTCATCAGAATGGCGTCGTTGCCAGGGAGCACGGCTTAGTAGTCTTTGTTTTTCTTCATTCTTGTTCAGTTTTGTTTTTCTCAGCTTTTTCCGTGACTTTTCTTTCGTCCGTGGCTTTTCGTGGCTTTTTGATTTTCTCTGTTTTTATTTTATTTTATTTTATTTTCTTTTATTTCATTTTTGTTTTGTGTGTTTATTTCTATTTTTGCATATAGTTTATTTTATTTTATTTTGTTTTGTTTATTTTTATAATAATATATGTTTGACATTTCTGTTTGATTTCTTGCGAGGGCACGAGGATCGAGGCGGTTTTTTCGGAAGCCGAAGCAACCATGGGAGTTGGAGGCGGCTCTTTTCTGCATAGAGCCATAGGAGGACACGAGGAATCGAGCAGGAGTGTGGGAGGTGCTGAATAGCCGCATAGATAGCCGTAGAGTAGTTTAGTTTTATTTTCTGCAGACCATTTATTGTAATAATGCAGGTACCGAACTTTCAGAGACTTGGACTTGATTGGTGACTATCGGGGTCTGTTTCGCCGAGCACCGATGTGTTCAGGGGACCTTACCAAGTTTTTCACCGGTTTTCGTTTTCCCGATTTTTATTTTCTTTTTAATTGCTTATCTGATTTACGCGGTTTTGACCTTAGCTTAGGATTTTTGCTGATTGAGTCGTAATTGCTAAGGGTCCAAACACCTAATTATATGTCTATTCCTATTAGATCATAATTTGGACCTAAATAAAATTAATAAAGAAAAGGATAATCTGGTCACTTGAGAGGTCCCGAGCCGCTAGAGATCGTATACAGCGCTGGCAGGACCCGTTGTGGCGGGCACCGATCGGAATTCCAAGACTGGACACCGACTCCTCCTGTTGACCAGTTAGTCATCGATTCTCTCTGTGTAGAAATTGCTCGTTAAGGCCAATTTCCTCGTGCATCATATAGGTAGTTTATTTTCAGTGTTTATTTTATGCGCGGATCACCCTGCATGTAGAGTGCTAGAGTTAAGTACGCCTTTCTTACTCAGCATGCATCATTGATTTTATTGCGCATCGGCTTTTTCGTCTTCTCCCCCCGTTTTCTGGACTTAAATAATCAGGAGAACCCGAAAAATTCGTTAGGCGTTGTTTGCTTGAAAAATACCTAAAAAAAAGAAAAACTATAAAATTGGGACTGCTAAACACACTTGACCCTAAAAGACACCTCATATAAAAAAACTTGTCTTGGGGAGAGCAACCCCCTTATTGTCTAGTTTAGATGAGTAAGATAGCAACCCACACCCTAGGCTAGAGCCACATCTGACCCCTTTTTCAGACTACAGCTTCTGGGCTAGTCGTTCTCCAGTGAGGATCGCTCCGATCTCCGGTAAAGTGGGCCGCGATATCCTTAACAGAGCGAGCCGATCGGGTAGCCGGTAAACGGTCCGTGACTTGTACTGGCTGGGAAAGATTTAGTTCAGGATCGGGACAGTCTCCTGGAGGCGTCGGATTCCTAACATCTCACGTAACCGCTCTAATATTCTGACATGATCACCTAAATAAAAATTGACAAGATAAATTGACCGAACCCTTACGGTTATCAGCTCTGTATTGAGTAGGTGAACTTGGAGTTTTGTTTTCTCATCTTGTGTGTTTCCAGATCTCATCCGCCCGACTCGCCATATCAGGATGATGGGCAGGAGGTCTCTTAGGCAGCCTCTGGCTGCACTGCTTTTTAGCACTCCAGCCCATTCATCTTGGTTGGTTCGCGAGAGCCGAGAGCCGCTCTCCGAACCCGAGTTCGATTTTGCCCTGTTCCCCCTTGACCACCCTTATACCAGTCCTGATATACCAGTGCCAGATAAGAGACAACAGATGGATGATTTATCGGCACCTGAGTTAGGGTCTTTTGCCTTTGTAGAGACCATGACCGGCAGCAACGATGACCGCATTGGAGGTGCCAGACCATAGCAGACATACGTCCTGGACCAGGGTGCGATCAACAACACCTTGATAGCCTCCCTCGAGACTATGCAGCAACATATTAGGGTTCAGGGGGCTTTCATGGTCGAGATGAGGAGAGAGATGGAGTGGATGAGAGCCGACCGCGAGCAGCACGGGCCCAGGGGAGACGGACCACATATACCCGATGAGCCAACCGCAGTAGCAACAGCAGCCACAACAGCAGCATGAGCCAGATTGATGCAGGAGTTGCACAACCCCGGATCGACACTTACACACCGGTGGGTGGTGCTTCCGGCGATCGTGGGGGACTTCAAGTTCCCCCCACAGATACTTCAGATCCTCCCTCGCTTCCACGGGCTCGCCACTCAGGAGCTCCATCTACATCTCCAGGAGTTCAAGATGATCTGCAGCACCGTCCACGATCGACAGGTGGACGAGGACACCATCCGTATGATTGCCTTCCCTTTCTCCCTCGCCGACAGAGCAGCCAACTGGCTGAAGCATTTAGGGAGATTTGTGTACACCTGGGAGCAGCTCCACACCGAGTACTTGAACAAGTACTATCCACTCGGGCGGACCAATGCAACGAGGGTCCTGATTAGCAACTTCTCCATGCTCCCCAACGAGCAGTTTCACGATGCATGGGAGAGGTTTAGAGAGCTTACAGACAGATGCCCGTACCACGACATCACGAAGCTGAACCTAGTTCATAGCTTCTTCTGCGGGTTGGTGATGAATACCCATTCATCACTCTTTATTCTTTTATTTTAGCTACAAAACCCATGAAAAACACATGTATATTCCTATAAATATTAATAATTGTCAAATAGCATGCATTGTGTAAATATGCATTTTTAGCATGTTTTTGTGCATAAATAAAAGAATAAAGAAATAAAAGAAAAAGAGGGAGATATTTAGAATAAATATTGAGCGACCTAATCCCAAGGGAGGGCTCAGCATGGGCCTGATCGCATAAAAACCAAAGTAGAGAGAGATAAGGAAGCTCATGTGTGTACATATATACCTGTAAATAAAATAAAAGTATTTTCCTCTTATTCAAATAAAAATGGGTTTGTATTTATATGTATATATTTGTAAATATAAAATTAAAACAAAAATGAGAAAATTAAAAAGAAATTAAAAATCCCTTCACCCTTGTAGATACACCATGTACATAAAACCATATTTATAATTATTTATCCCTATAAATAAATAAATAAAAATTCCATAAAAATGTACATATTTCACATTCCATAATGTAAATAAATAAAATAAAAATCATAAAAATAAAAATAAAATAAAAAGAAATAAAAATAAAATCTATTTCCAACATTGTATATATACCATGTATATAAATGTATATAAGTATTTATTTAGCCCTTGTAAATAAATAATAAAAATATAATAAAAGACCAAATTATTCCAAATTTTATTATATAAATAAATAAAACATAAAATAGGAATAAAATATATAAAAATAAATAATTAAATATCAAAAATTTAAATTGTATATTGTATATACCTATATATAATAATACTATTTTGTAAATACCTTATTTTTATTTCAAATAAATAAATAAAAATCATAAAAAATAGTTTAAAAATAAAGAAACATTTTTCATGTTTTAACTTTTTTCCAAATTTGGCCATTTACTATTTATTATTTAATTTCCAAATATTTAATACGTGGCCACACCTGATTGGTCCACGGGGGATGTTGACCCCCGGTCAAGTCCCCCCTGGACCACCAACCCGCGGATCCTGCGCTGTGGCCCGATTTCTCCCTATTTTCACTGCTTGATCCGACCACTAAAACCTTAAACCCCGGGTCCTAATCCTTCCCTGCAGATCCGAGATCCACGCCCGGAGGTTTTCATCGGGGTCTGCGCTCCGAATTCCTCGCCCGACCCTCATCTAGCCGGACCCCTAGCCGTATTTAACCCCAGCTCCACCGCACCATTCCACTCATCATTGGCGTCACCCCTTCCACCTAGGACCTCCACCCAATACCCTAGAGTGACAGCTAGCCGTCGGAGTGTTGCAGAGAGGCGGAGGAGCACCGCGTCACTGATCCGGCCGCGTTTTGCCACCGTGCACCGCCCAGAGCTGCGCCCGAGCCTCGGGACCTCTACGACCCTCGAGGCAAAGACCATAGCTCCATGAACTCATCCCCAGTCGAACCCCTTCACCAGGTAGCCCTAATTCTTTCCATAGTTCTCGAATTTTTGATTACGCCCAAATGCATCGTTCTCCGTCGCTCGTCGATTCCGACCACCCCCGTCATCCGCTCGATCATCGGACTCGATCGTCATACCCACGAGCCCTCTCTGCACCTTATGCACCCACTCACACCCCCTGACTCGCCCTGGAGCAGGGACTTCGATCTTCACATCCATCACTTCACTGGAGATCGACCATCTCGCCTCATCCTACCACCACACTACCCCTAACCGGGTCAAGGCAATTTGGCCTCGACCCAACAAGCTTCCTGTGTCATTTTCCTGGTCAGACGAGGCCCATCTAAGGGTCTTCACATTCAGGCACAGGAGCCTCAGCTCCGCCTTCGTCGCCGGAGCTCCTCGGAGCCTCCCGGCGTCATCGGAGGAGCTCGTTAGCTGCGGAGCGTCAAGGCGGAGCTATTCCGCACCTTAGTAGCAGCAGAGGAGGCCCAGCGCAGCCGTGGGGCTCCGGCGAAGTTCATCGGAGCCGTGTTCTTCCAGGAGCCTCCTCTACCGTTCGATCTTCCCCGACGCTCCAGAATCTATCCGATCCATCCATTTGAGCAGCTCAACCATCATCCAATCTTTTGAAGGGTTGATCAGGACCACACGATCAGACAAAGAAGCGCCGTTGAGCCATCACCGTCCGATCTCCACGTACCCTCTTCTGAGCCGTTGATCCAGTGAGGGTTTACCCACAGTGTACCTTAGCCGTCAGATCCTCCACGTGGGAGATCCTCAGCCGTCCGATCCGAGCAGAGTCCTTTGTTGAGGCGTAACGCATCTCCACCGCCCGATCAGCTATGTGGCCTCTCCTCAGCCCTCGGATAATAAGGGATAAATATCACTTAGGCCCCCTTCTGTTTTGTTTTTATTATTTAGTCCTGTAATTAGCTTAGTTAGTTCTTTTATTTTTGTAAAAATTGCACTGAAGACCTGGTAGTTTATTTTATTTGCATTTTCATCCCTGTGAATGTTGGATACGTGCATCGTCACGTGATTTATGTGAAAATTGCATGATATGGGCTTGTAGATTCTGGGTGTTAATGAATGAAATATAATTCTTGATATTTGCACTTATGCCCCTGTGAATGGTTTTATTTGACATCTGCTGAATCTTTTGGGCATTTTGCAATATCTTCCCTGGACTTTTAGCACCAGTTGCTAATAAGTCTCTAGAAGTATTTTTTATTGCGTATTGGTCCTTCCGTGCCCAATACACATGCCTGGCGCGTGAGATATTGGAAATTTTGCATGAGGACCCCCCCCCCAGTTTTTGATTTTGTTACTCTTTGGCCCCTGGATTGTACTTTCATTGCAACTAGGTCCCTGTACACTATTTGTGTGGTTTTTTGATTTTAATAAAATATCAAAATTAATCCAAACTGAGTGAAAATTGGACACGTGGCTCTTGCCAGTAAAATTTTCACCAATTTTTGGGTACATTTTTTAGCCCTTTTAGTATTTTTAAAAAATTCAAAAACCCTTATTTTTAGCCTGTTCAGATTAAAAATTCCTAAAAAATAAAAATCATTTTAAAAATTACAAAAAAATTAGGTTTTATGTGTTTTTGCCTATTTGATTTTCTGGCCATTTTTTTGGTTATTTTCGGATTTATAAAAAGCATAAAAATTAAAACCCTTAAAAACTCATTAAAATTATAAAAAATCATAGAAAATTCAAAAATTCAAATCTCCTTTACCTGAATTTTCCTTTTTGTTCATATTTTACATGAAAAATACCTCCAGGCTTTGATAGGACCATTTTGTATTTTATTTTGGTCCTTGAAGCCTGGCTGGACAGCAACACAGTTTTTCTTCCTTCTTTAATTTTTAAAGAATTCTATAAAAACCATAAAATTCTCAAAAATTCACCAAAAACAGTAAAAAATATATAAAACATAAAAATATTTTTGTTTGAATTTTTGGACTAATTTTGGTTGTTGAAATAATTGCTTGAAGGTGCTTGTTTATATTGTTTTCTTATTTTCTTTATTACTAAAAATACCAAAAAATATAATAATATTAAAAATCCATAAAAAAATTTGTTTATATTTTCTTTATTTTTAAACTACTTCATAGGCCGCAAGGCCAATTCGCACTCCCTGAGTCCGACCCTGGGTGCTACACCATGCTAATCTCATAGCCAGGGCCTCTAGTTGTTTTTCTCTGATTTTATCTTTGTTTAAAGGTCTGTCCTTCATTTTTCTTGTGGAGCTGATTGATCTCCGAGACTCGGGTCACAAGGACCCTAGCTCTATTTCATTTACCAGAGTCTTGGTGATTTTTCGGGCTCATCAGTTGACACCAGAGCTGTAGGGCCTGGTGAATGCTTCTTGTGGCAGTTCCTACTTCGCCAGAGATGAGGATCAGGTCTGGGCCATCTATGAGGAGATGGCCGAGAACTTTACAATGATGTCCCAGACCCACCTTTACACTCAGGGACGCCACCAGTCACAAACCATGCAGTTCCAAAGGATAGCACGGGTCGATGCCGGTCCTTCTACTTCGTCCGCGACAGCCACACATGCCGAGTCCACAACCGCAGACATGGGCATCATCAGCGAGAAGCTGGACCGGATCAAGTTGATTGAGAAGAAGCAGTGCCAGGACATGACACAGATTGATCAAATGGCATCGACACTGAGTGACCTGAAGACACAGATCATGTATCTCCAGGAGGCACATACGGCTTCTCAGTCCCGTATCAAGTCACGAGGAGATCCGAGCAGCAGGGGTAGCTCATCCCAGCACTCCAGCCAGCCTAGACAGGTGCACCATGTCCATGTGGAGTCGTACCAGCAGCTGCCGCAGTCTTACCGGTCACCACCATCCCCAGACACTCAGATGGTGGTTTACCAGCCGGATCAGCCTCTGGCAGTATTTCTCCCGCCCTCGTATGAGCAGGAGCCGTTGATGGATGTCAACGGGATTTGGTATGACCGACCCCAGCCCGGTATCCGACGAGACCATCTCGGATTCCGTTGGTCGGCCGGCAGTTCCCAGCAGCAGCCTCCAGCTCAGGGTGGCCAGTACGGCCAGCAGCGTGAGCAACACCACCAGCAGCAACCCCCAGTACACCAACCGTAGCAGTCATCCCATTATCAGTAGTACGACCCTCGTCCCTATCACCAGGGACAACCTTGGAGGCGAGAGCAGCCTCATCAGCAACAGTATCATCAGCCACAGTACCCCTCTCACTCTCAGTAGCAGGCTTACTACCAGCGAGGCTACCCGTCAGGTTCTCATGGGCCGACCTATGAGAACCCCACCTTGGATGAGTTGGCCCGCCTCATGACCGAGCAGCATGCCACATATCAACGGGAGATGGATGAGTTCCGCCAGGAGATGCGGGAGATTGTGAGAGGGAAGGCCGCCATCCCTACCCAGATCGAGCCGAATCCGAACAACCTCAACAGGAAGTCTGAGCAGGTAGAGTTCACTAAGATTACCACTCCTAGTGCTTCACTTGGTGATATGTCTGCATACATGTTTGATGTTGATTTTGTTACACTTAGGGGTGGTAGGATGCCAGCAGGCGGCGCCTCATCTGAGCGACGACTCGATGCCACTTCAGGAGCGCCAGGCGAGGAGAGGAGCGGCGCTGAGGCCGCCAGAGAGGATGACGGTGGTACGGATGCCACCACGGACGTTGATCCAGCTGACGGTACTGAGTCCGTCATTTCACCGGATGAAGGAGGTGATACTGGTGCCACCAGATGCGATGCCGAGCCAGAGCGCGGTATTGATGCCGCACATCCAGATTCCGAGGGTGGTGCTGGCCACCAACACTTCTACTGCGAGTCCTGTTGTTTTTCCATCTGTTCATGTACCTCAAGACGTTTCTGTGAATAAAGGAAAGGGTTTGTTTTATTCTGATCCACCTGTGGTGATTGATGATGTATGCATGGATTCTGCTGTGCTTGAGCAGCCCAGACCCTCTCCTAGTCCTTCATCTGAGAAGGACCCTGTAGTCCCCTTTCCCAGAGCACTCCATTTGGCTAAGGGGCAGAAATAAGAAAATCCTAAAAAGAACCATCAGATAGAGTTCAGTTTGCAGATGATAGATCGATTCCACATACACCTGACTCTACAGGAGGCCTTGGAGCACATACCTCTACTCTAGAGATCACTCAGAGACAGGACCATTTTCAGGAGGAATAGGAGGAACCACCAGTCTGAGATCCATGTGCTTACTCGTGCCACTTGTTTCGCGATCCAGAACCGTCTGCCAGTCAAGAGGCCAGATGCAGGAGCCCCGTATGTCAGATGTCACATTCAGGAGCAGAGGTTCGATCGTACTCTATTAGACAGCGGGTCTTCGATCAACCTACTTCTGGCAACCCTACTCGATCGCTTTGAGTTGGGACCTCTACGACAGAGCAGGACGGTCCTTCAGTTTGCTGATCGATCTGTCAAGAGGCCTAAGGGGTTGCTGAAGGACGTTGTCGTCACGATTCATGACCTGAAATTCCCCGTGGACTTCGTTGTGTTGGACATGGAGATCCCTGAGTCCGTGACCGATACCCCCATCATTTTAGGACGCCCGTTCTTGGCCACATCCAAGGCGGTATCTGATCATGATAGCGGGAAGGTATACTTTCGTATCAAGGACGAGAGTGTACAAATAGAGACGATCGAGGAGACTAGAGCCCGAGATTCTGCTTGCTCTGACCAGACTTCTGATTCAGAGCAGATGACAGATGCAGGGCGAGACATCCACCAGGACTGCGACTTTGTGATCACAGATGATGAGGAAGCTTGGGAAGACCCAGTAGCACATGCCATCCTCTCACCTTCAGAGTTTAATGATGCACAGATGACAACAGAGGAGAGCTTGGATAGCACACCCTTGGTCCAGGATACATCTCAGGAAGCAGAGCCGGTCCCCGATCGCGAGGCAGAGTTTGTTAGTGATTCTGATACAGATCCCTCGGAGTTAGATTTCGACTGGGCTAAGTTTGATGATTTGATATCGAGTCTGACTTCCACAAAGACGACAGCTAGGGAGGAGGTTGATTTTACACAGATCAGAGAGACACCAGCAGAGCAACCTTCTCCTAATTCAGATTGTGAGAGAGAGTTTCCATTCTCCCACACAGATTTGGCCGCATTGACTCAGACCTTTCAGAGGCCAGATCCACCAGCACAATGTTGTCCAGAGCTGAAGCCGCTTCCTTCATCGCTGAAGTATAGGTTCCTTGCGGGCGAGCATGAGATGTACCCAGTCATTATCTCAGCAGATTTGGCTGGAGAGCATGAATCCTGTCTGATGGGGGTTCTTGAAAAGAACCTCAAGGCGATAGGATGGAGTGTAGCCGATCTCCAGGAGATAAGTCCGACCCTGTGCTCCCACCATATCTATCTCGAGGAGGACGCGAAGCCGTCGTGTGAGTTCCAGCGGTGGTTGAACCCAAACCTTCGAGATGTTGTCATGAAGGAGATCTCGAAATGGTGGAGCACCAATTTTATCTACCCCATCTCCGAATCCAAGTGGGTCAGTCTGTTGCATGTGGTGCCCAAGAAGACGGGCATCACTACAGTTGTCAATGAGTCTAGAGAGGAGATCGCTACCCGGGTACCCACTTCTTGGCGGGTCTGCGTAGATTACAGACGACTAAACCAGGCCACCAAGAAGGATCATTTCCCCTGCCCTTTATTGATCAGATCATTGAGAGACTAGCAGGGAAGAGCCATTACTGTTTCTTGGATGGGTACTCCAGATACAACCAGGTGGCGATTGCACCAGAGGACCAGGACAAGACTACCTTTACCTGTCCCTTCGGGACATATGCTTTCAGACAGATGCCCTTTGGATTGTGCAACGCTCCAGTGACATTCCAGAGGTGCATGTTGTCCATCTTTTCTGACATGGTAGGGGAATGCTTGGAGGTCTTCATGGACGACTTTTCGGTCTACGGCGACAGATTTGATTCGTGTCTTGACTGCCTAGACCGCGTCCTCCGGCGATGTATTGAGGTGCACCTGGTGCTTTCTTGGGAGAAGAGTCACTTCATGGTGACTCAAGGGATGGTGCTTGGCCATATCATCTCCAACAAGGGCATGGAGGTTATCCGGCCAAGGTGGATATCATTAGAAAACTCAATCCACCGTCCAATTTGCGGCAGTTACGGTCTTTTTTGGGGCACATCAGTTTCTACCGACAATTCATTCATGATTTCAGTCAGATTGCCCGATCGTTGACTGATCTGCTGATGAAAGACACCGAGTTCATTGTGGATGATAAGTGTCTAGCATCATTTGAGACTCTTAAGAGTCTAGTTGCCAAGGCTCCTGTCCTGCAACCGCCTGATTGGTCTCTCCCATTCGAGATCATGACGGACGCCTCCAACTTTGCCGTAGGGGTCGTGCTGGGACAAAGGAGGGATGGAGTCCCCTATGCTATTCACTACGCTAGCCGGACTTTGGATGCAGCTCAGAGGAACTACACTGTCACTGAGAAGGAGATGCTAGCCGTAGTGTTCGCCCTAGATAAGTTCAGATCATACATCATTGGATCTAGAGTGACCATCTTCACTGATCACACCGCCATCCGGTACCTTATGGCAAAGAAGGATGCCAAAGCCAAATTGATCAGATGGATCCTTCTACTCCATGAGTTTGATATAGAGATTAAGGACAAACCTGGAGTCAAGAATGTGGTGGCGGATCATCTCTCCCGATTGCAATATCTTGAGGATTCAGAGCAGATTGAGCCTATTTGTGAGACCTTCCCAGATGAGGCGATCCTTGCTATCGCCTCTCTTCCGTGGTATGCCGATATTGTGAACTTTCTTGTTGCCAAGAAAGTCCCACAGGATTGGCCCAGGCAGAGACTTGAGACCTTCCTTGCGAAGTCCAAGTTCTACCACTGGGAGGATCCCATCCTTTATCATGAAGGAGGGGATAGCATTTGGCGTAGGTGCATTCCTCTGGAGGAGCACCACAACGCCCTCACCTACTGCCACAAGCTTGAGGCAGGAGGACATCACTCTGGGAGGAGAACGGCACAGAAAGTGCTCCAGTCCGGCCTATGGTGGCCTACCCTCTTCAAGGACTCTGATGAGTTCGTGAAGAGGTGTACTGACTGTCAGAGGATGGGCACTTGTGGACAGCGTGATATGATGCCGATGCAGCCCATTCACTTCTGTGAGGTTTTTGACGCATGGGGCATCGATTTCATGGGTCCATTCCCTAGGAGTTAGGGATTTGAGTACATTCTGTTGGCTGTTGATTATGTTAGTCGTTGGGTTGAGACCATCCTTGCCCAAACCGCAGATGCTAGGACCGTTTGCAGATTTTTCAGTAAGAATATCATTTCACGGTTCGGGGTACCTCGAGTGTTAATATCTGATGAGAGGTCTCATTTCGTCAACGACAAGGTAAAGGCCCTTGCTAGCGAGTTCAGCATAGACCATCGGGTTGCCACACCTTACCATCCTCAGACTAATGGTCTTGCTGAAGTGTCGAATAGGGAGATAAAGACTATATTGCAGAAGATCGTCTGCCCTGACCGGATTGGTCACTGCTTTTGGACTCGGTCTTGTGGGCATATCGGACGTCCTTCAAGACACCGTTGGGTACGTCTCCCTTTCGCCTCGTTTATGGCAAGCCATGCCATTTACCTGTTGAGCTTAGACGTAGGTCACTCTGGGCAGTTACAGACATCATCATGGATCCAGTGAGTGTAGGAGACCAGAGGAGGGCAGAGTTAGCAGCCTTGGAGGAGCTTCGTGATACAGCCTTTTCGAGCAGCCTACAGTACAAAGAGAGAGTGAAGGAGTGGCATGATTCTCATATCAGCCACAAGCAGTTTGAGCCAGGATAGCGAGTATGGTTGTTCGATGCCAGGTTGAGATTATTTCTAGGGAAGCTACAGAGCAAATGGAAGGGACCCTACTTGGTTAGAACGGTACAAGACAACGGGAGTATTGATATCTGAGTTGTCTTCTGAGAGTACCTTTCGTGTTAATGGGCAGTGGCTCAAGCCATATCTAGATCATGAGCCGCTGGTTGTTAACGTTTCCCCGATTCACTGTGCGTAATATGTGGTCTCTTGACTCACATCTATTACATCTCACGCCTGATTATCACTGTTCTCCCAACTTGTATAGATCCAGTTGTCCATATCACACCATTCTTCAGTCCAACACCCCATTTACATCTTTGACGTTGCTATACTTAGGGTGCACTTTACCCTAAGTATAGGAGGGTGTGAGACTTTTGAGTTTCTTTTGATTCATTATTACCTCTGTTTGGCTGCCTATACTTAGGGATATTTTACCTTAAGTATAGAGGAGGTAGACCCTGTACATTCTCACTCGGATTTCCCTTTGTGTACAACCTGCTATACTTAGGATTATTTGATCCTAAGTATAGGGGGAAACCCCGAGATCCTCTTGCATTTCTATTCTTTCATTCGTCTTTGTATATAGCCTTCCTTTTCACTTCCTGATACTAAGCACGAGTTATATCTTCTTCATCGCTCTTGACTATGAGGACATCGTTCGAGCTAAGTATAGGGGGTGTGTATATATTTCATATATACTTTAGCCATAACTCGTACTTTGTGTGAGTGTGTTAATAAATAAAAATGTCTAAAACCCAAAAATCCATAAAAATTAAAAAAAATTCCTTGTAAATAAAAATTCTTTTATTGCACATACATAGCTAGTTGTACAAATTATTTTTATAAAAATGTTTGTAAAAATCTTTTGTATAAATAGCTTGTAAATATTTTCATATCAAAATTATGTATATAGTACAAAATTTTTGTAAAATATTTTGAAAATCAAAAGTTTGCAAAAACCTTGTGAAAATTTGTGTACATATTTTGCAAAACTTGCATTCATGCATACATCCATGTTTTCGAAACATTTTTCAAAAATTTTGCACATATGTAAATAGTTTGTAAATAGCATCTTTGTAAATATTTGTACAGTTTTTCCTGGATCATAGTTGACATTTAAACTAGCCTGGAATTAAATTGGAAAATGGAGCTTGGTTAAGATCTTAATCCACCTAATTATAAAAGGAACCTTATAGGGCTTAGGGTTGAGACTTTTCAGGTCCATGTTGACTTAATTCTTTGAGTCCACTAGGCTATGATCATATGTCATCTCGATGAGCCTAAGTAGAGCACTTAACAACACACACATGACTCATATAGCCAATGGCTTGACTTGGACCCTCACTTTACACCGAGCTCGCTACGTATGAGGTGGTGAGGAGGCAGTCTTCCTTGACTTGGGGTAGCATATGAGGGTAGTACTTCTAGGCGGAACCTCTCTTCTTCTTATAGTGAAGGAAGTGCGTCTCAACTTGGTCTAGTTACCATGAGGTCTAACGATAGGAGTTGTGGGTTGCAATAATGCTTCAAAAGAGGGATAGTCTACCAGCTCAAGAGGAAAAACTCCTTATGTATATATGCTGCACTTTGTAGATATGTTGTATATATGCACATAAAAAAAAGGAATATATATATATATATATATATACAAAAAGAAAAGAACTCCAAAAAAGTGGTGGGTCTGATAGAAAATGATAATCCTACCGGAGTGTATATAGTGCGATAAGCAAAGCTTGAGACTCATGTTCCATCTCATGAAGCTTGCAGCAGAGAGACTTAGCTACACTGGTTGAGCTCCCAGGGATACATGGCTACACTGGCCATGGTCCATTCTCTTCTTCCCCCTCTTCTTGAGCCGGTTGAACTTGAACTTAGAAGGGAATACCCCGCTCCTCGAGGAAAGAGTGGCCAGAATAGGGTCATAGAGTTACCTTGTTGGGGAGGGCTGTCATTTTGCTACTTCTGAGGTGGAGAGCTATACCTCACTTACATTGTACAAGGAAAGATTCATGGTCTTCAGGGTTTGTGTATGTAGACTTGTTCTGATCTGGATATTGAGGAGTCTTGACTATAGATTAGTGGATCTTAGAGGCTGTTGAGTTTTAAACCTAAATCCGAATAAGGTTCCGACACATTAATAATCCAAAGATCTGATCGAGCTCCATATTTCAAGTTAATGAAGGTAAGTTTAATAATCAGCATTGATTCATTCATTTTCCCCTCTTTTTATTTTTCTTTTCTTTTGCACTTGTTTTTCAAATAAGTGTTTGCTAAGGGACTAGCAAAGTTAAGTATAGGGGGTGATGAATCCTCATTCATCACTCTTTATTCTTTTATTTTAGCTACAAAACCTTTGCAAAACATCATGTAGATATGTGTAAATAGAATAAATTACCAAAATGCATGAATTGTGTAAATAGCAATAATTAGCATGTTTTTCTGCAAAAATAAAAGAATAAAGAAATAAAGAAAAGGGATATTTACACCCATAACCCTAAGTAATATGGTAATTACCCCAGAAACCCTCTATAAACACGAATTATCCTCAGGACCCTGAATAACCACGCCGTTTTACACCTATAACCTTCCGTTAGTTTCGTTCGTTAACTCAACCAGATAGTTGAGTTAATCTAACCCAATCATGATCTAACGGCTTAGATTAATAAAAAAAGAAGGTGGGCTTGCAGCCCATGGGGTCCACGGAGTGCGACGGGCACCGACGAAGGTACGCGGGCGGTACGTGCTGAGGCGGGCTTGCGGGCGAGGGAGGCGGAGGCGCGTCCGAGGGGTGGCTGGGGGTGAGGTGCGACCGACCTAGGGGGTGAGGGAGCGGGCCTGGACCTGCAGGCGGATGGCGCATGGGGGTTGTGCCGGGGCACGACCAAGATTGCAGGCGGAGGGTTGCCCTGGAGCTCGATCCCAGGAGGGGGAGGGGGTGCGACCGACCGGGGGTGGATTCGCAGGCAGAGGAGGCACGAGTGGGGGGGTGGGGGCGGCGGGTGTGACCGACCTGGTGGGGCGTAGATTCGCAGGCGGAGGCGCGACCTAGGGTTCGACCTGTAGGCGGAGGAGGCGCGAGGGTGGGGGGGGGGGTAAGCGGATTTGCAGGCGGAGGCACGACCTGCAGGACGAGGAGGCGCGGGAAGGGGGTGAGACCAACCTGGGGGGTGGATTTGCAGGAGGAGGCGCGGGGGGGGGGGGATGCGATCGACCTGGGGGAGGAGGCGCGACCTGCAGGAGGAGGAGGCGCGGGGGGGGGGGGGGGGGTGCGATCGACCTGGGGGGCGGAGGCGCGACCTGCAGGCGGAGGAGGTGCAGGGGTGGGGTGGGGGGGGGGATTCGCAGGCGGAGGCGCGACCTGCAGGAGGAGGAGGTGCGGGAAGGGGGTGCGACCAACCTAGGGGGCGGATTTGCAGGAGGAGGTGCGGGGGGTGCGATCGACCTGGGGGCGGAGGCGCGACCTGCAGGCGGAGGAGGCGCGGGTTGCCTGGAGCTCGATCCCAGGAGGCGGCTGGAGGGAGCACAGCGGGGAGGGGGGGGGGGACGCAGGGGAGCCTTTGCTGGAAGGAGGGCATGAGCGACGGGTGGGGGGAGACGGAGACGAGGACGGAGGTGGGGAGGTTTGCTGGAGAGCGGCACACGACGGGGACGGGGTCTTTATCGGGATGCATGGGGGTGACGGGGGCATTTCTTGAGAATGTGATTTTGTTATAAGGGTAAAATTGTCATTAATGGATGGAATCTGTTAAAGTTAACGGCTTAAATGGATGGGAGTTGACACAGGGTTATGTAATGTAAGGGTTAAACATTATTCAGGGTTGTGGGTGTAATTCGTGATTGCGCAGGGTTCCTGGGGTAATTACCATATTACTCAGGGTTATGGGTGTAAATAACCCTAAAGAAAAAGAGGGAAATATTTAGAATAAATATTGATTGACCTAAACCCAAGGGAGGGCTCCACAAGGGCCTGACCGCAAAATAAAATAAGTAGAGAGTGATAGGGTGACTCAACATGGTGTAAATATCCCTCTAGGTGTAAATAATTTATTTTCTAAAAATAAAAAATCTATGTGTGTTTTCCACATCTTGTATATATTCATAAAAAATAAAATAAAAATCAGAAATGTTAAAATAAAAAGAAAAAAATAATAAAATCCATTTCCCACCTTATATATATACCATGTACATATGTACATAGATCTATTTATTTAACTAATGTAAATAATTCATAAAAATAAAATAAAAATATCTTTTTATTCCAAATTTTATGTTATAAATAAATAAAATATTAAATTGGATTAATTATATAAAAATAAATAATTAAAAATAAAAAAATACATAGGTATACATACCTATATATAATAATAAGATAATGTAAATACCTAATTTATTTTTCAAAAATTAAATAAAAATCATTAAAAAATTCTTTGAAAATAAATAAATATTTTTCATTTAGTAAATATTTTAAAATAAGGCCATTTTCTATTTTATTTTGATTTTTCAAAATAATTTCCAATGGAATTATTCCAATGGTCCACGGGGGATTGTTGACCCCCGGTCAACTCTCCCCCAGGACCACCAGTGCGCGGATCGGGGTTTTGACCCGACTTCTCCAATTTTTCCCAACCTGATCCGCCTCCCATTTCCTAAAACCCCGGGCCCCGATTATCACCGATTGATCCAAGACCCTCGCCCGGGGGTCTGCCTAGGGATCCGAGCTCCAATTCACTCGCCTGACCTCCATCTTGTCGGACCCCTAGAACTATAAAGTCTCAGCTTCGCCTGCCATTTCCGCCATCTTTGGCCATCACATTCGTCTCCTGGGACCTCCATCCTTTTTCCTAGAGTGACAGCTATCGAGGAAGGGTGTTGCAGCGAGGGATTGAAGCCTGCAGCCACTGATCCGGCGAGCTTCACCGCCGTTCTCTGCCACCGAGCGAGCTTGAGCCTCTGGCCTCGACGAGCCATCGAGGCGACGACCCCAGGAGCTCTCTGATCTCCAGCACAGTCAATCTCAGCCATCAGGTACCCTTGATACCCCTTAGGTTAAGCTAATTTTAGAATTTCCCAATTTGCGCCGCCGGCAGTCGCCAGCCATTTCACGCTGATCAGATCATCCTTTTGTCAATCCGACCCGACTATCACTTCCACAAGATCCCTCTCCATCTTCTACACCCCTTCAATCAACCTGACTCACCCTGGAGTAGGACATTCTCTTTCCTCCACCGTCGCTTCGCTGGAGAGAGCTGCCCTGCCTCATCCGATCACCGATTCCACCTCTCATCGGGTCGAGGCAATTTGCCCTCGACCCAGGAAGCGTTCTGTGCATCTTGCAGGTCAAAGCGACTCCATCTGGGGGTCCGACAGTCGAGGCACAGGAGCTCCGTGTCTTCTTCGTCGCCGGAGCTCTCCAGAGCTCCTTGGCTTCATCAGAGCACATAGCAGGAGCTGCTGACGACCTCGCCCATCACGTTCCCTCTCAGAGCAGCTCCGGAGGGCTCTTCCATCGCGCACATTAGGCCGACAAACTTCGCCAGCAAAGAGTTCTTGGAGGACCTCTAGATACCGTAGATCTAGCCCCTCACGCCAGATAAGATTGTATCCATCCGTTCGCGACAGCTGACAACCGTTGGATCGAGCCCAAGATTGCATCCGGAGCTTCGATCAAGTGAAGGGGTCTCCAATATTCTCAGCCATCCGATCAACATGTGGACACCCCTCGGCCGTCAGATCATAATAAAGGGGTAATTTCACTTAGGCCCCTGTCCTTTTGTGTTTGTCGTTTAGTCCTGTAAATATTTTGAGTAGTTCTTTTTATTTTGGATAATTTGCATCTAGGACCTTAGGTTTATTTTATTCGCATTTTAGTCCCTATTTATGTGAGCCACGTGCGTCGACATGTGAGGGTGTGGGTAATTTGCACTTTTAGTCCTGAACTCTCTGCTTGTTATTGATTACATCTTTTTAAATAAGAATTGCACTTATACCCCTCTGTGTGCCAGTCATGTGTGTTGCGCGTGTTATATTGGGATTTTTGCATTCCAGGCCCTGAGCTTTTTATATTTGTTACGATTTAGCCCCTAGAAGTATGTTTCTTTGCAAATAGGTCCTTGCTTGCTGTGTGCCTTGTTTATATTGAATAAAATATCAAACCAAACCCAAATCGAGTGAAATTTGGATATGTGGCTCCTGCCACTGTGTAAAAATTTCCCTAATTTTTTGGGATATTTTTGAGGCTTTTTGTTATTTTTAAAAATCAAAAACCTTGATTTTTGTTACTGTCTAACTTAGAAAATCAAAGAAAAATATAAAAATTCACTTAAAAACTCTAAAAAAATTTGTGTTTGTTTGTCTTGTTGTTTTAAGTCCAATTTGTATCTCATTTGGATTTATAAAACCCCCAAAAATTAAAAAACACTAAAAACCTTACAAAAATTCTAAAAAAATTTATAAAAATGAAAAAAAATACAAACTCTTTTTCTGTAGCTTAGTTTTTGTTTATATTTTTCATAAAAGTTATGTCCAGATTTTTATAGGCCAATTAGATATTTTTAATTGGCCTTTCAAGTCTGGCTGCACATTGAGCCACTATTTTCCCCTTTCTTGATTTTTAGAAAATCAACTAAAAATTATAAAATCCCCATAAAATCACCAAAAACACTTAAAAATATAAAAAACACAAAAAAAATTTTATTTGAATTTTTAACTTTATTTCGAGTGTTCTACAAATATTTGTTTGTTGCCTTTTCATTTTTTTTATATTTTCTGTATTTTTAAAAATACAAAAAATTAAAAATAATTAAAAATCCACCAAAAATACCTTTGTTTATTTTATTTTTATTTTTGACTACTTCGTAGACCATCTCGGCCATGTCATGCTCCTTGTGTTCGACCCTGGTCGCTATACCGGGTTAATAAAATAGCGAGGACCGCTCTCGTGTTTTCTTGATTGATTTATTATTTGATGGTTCCTTGATTTTTCTTGATTGAGCCAGGCCCGAGAGGTTGAGGTCACAACGACCATTGACACCTATCTTGCCTTAGTCGCTCGGGCCGCTCATCAGCAGTGTTGAGATCTAAAGACATGAGTTGTGGGTTGTAATAATGCTTCCATAGAGAGATAGTCTACTGACTCAAGAAGAAAACGTCCTTATGTATATATGCTGCACCATGCACATAAAAAAAGTGCAAAAGAAAGAAAAACTCCAAAAAAGTGGCGGGCCTGATAGAAAATGAAATGCCTACCGGAGTGTATATAGCCAAATAAAGCAAAGGTTATGTTACACCTTCTCATCTCATGAAGCTTGCATCGAGAGACTTAGCTACACTGGTTGGGCTCCCGGGTATACGTGGTACACCCTCTTCTTGAGCCGGTTGAACTTGAACTTAGAAGGGAATACCCAGCTCCTCGAGGAAAGAGCTGCTGAACTAAGGTATTAGAGTTACCTTTTTGAGGGAGGTTGTTGCCTTGTCATGTCTGAGGTGGGGAGTTAAATATCACTTACACCGTACAAGGAAAGATTCATGGTCATTAGTGTTTGTGTATGTAGACTTGTTCTGATCTGGATTATTGAGGAGTCTTGACCATAGATTGGCAGAACTTAGAGGTTGTTGAGTCTTAAGCTTAAGTCCAAATAGGGTTCCGACAAACTAATAATCCAAAGGTCTGAGTGAGCTCCATACTTCAATTTAATGAAGACAAGTTTAATAATCAACATTGATTCTCCTTCTATTTCTTTTCTTTTCTTTTCACTTCTTTTTCAAATAAGTGTTTGCTAAGGGACTGGCAAAATTAAAGTAGAGGGGGGTGATGAATCCCTGATTCTCACTCTTTATTCTTTTATTTTAGCTATTTATCTTGGCAAAGCATCATGTAAACATGTGTAAATACAATAAGTTAGCATTCAACATGCATGTGTTAACATTGTATATTTAGCATGTTTTTGTGTAAAAATAAAAGAATAACGGAAAAAAAGGAAGGAGGTATTTAGAATAAATACAAAGTGACCCAAACCCCAAGAGAAGAAAAGCCTTGACCTGATCGCCAAATAAAATAAGTAGAGAGAGATAGGGCCTACTCTATTTTGTACATATTACCTAGGTATGTAAATAATTATTTTTAACAAAATAAAAATAAAATATTCTTTCTACTTCCTTGTATATATTCCTAAAAATACAACAAAATAAAAAATCTGAAAAATAAAAATAAAAATAAAATCCTTTCTCACTTTTACAAAATACATGTATACATGTTTCTCCCCCTATTTATTATATACCTACAAATAAATCATAAAAATAAAAAAAATTATTTTGTACCCCTAAAAAAATTTGAAAATAAATAAAAAATAAAATTGGGGTATTTTTGTTAAAATAACAAAAAAATAATTGTACAAAATATATAGGTATATTATACATGTATATGATACTATATACTGTATATAGATTAATTTATTTCTCATAAAAATAATTAGAAATCACAGAAAAATAGTTTGAAAAATAAGAAACATTTTTTCATTTTATACACTTTTTATTTTGAAGTCATTTACTATTTTTTATTGATTTTGTAAATATTTTGTAAAATCAAATTTTTTGATTGGTCCAGCTCGGGCGTTGACCTCCGGTCAACGTCTCCCCCTTCCCGGGCCAGACACGGATAGTGTTTGCCAGACCTTCTTCTCCCCTTTTTCCAGCCCGATTCCAGTCGCCTCCTGCCCTGATTTCTCTCCCGTCGCTTCTCTTAGGATCCGTGATCCTCACGGATCCCTAGGAAGGCACGGATCTTCCTAGGGTTACGCGCTACCGATTGATCTCTGGAGATCCCTTGAGACGACTATAAATCATCTCCTCCGCCTACCCAGCGCAGCAGCTCGTGCCTCTCCCCTTCTCTCATCCCTAGGAATCTTTAGTGTCAGCAATCGGAGGAGCCCTTTGGATCGAGCTTTGGTGGCCTGGAGCCGCAGCTCAGCTACATGGCCGGCGAGCACCGTCGCGTATGGCCTCCTTGCCTTCTGCGGTGAGGTTAAGGCCACATCCCCGACTCCCATCTTTGTCAGACATTCCTGAGTTCATCTAGACCCTCAGGTACTGCCCATTTTGCCTCGTGTTCCCAGTTCGATCCAATCTTTTATTTAGCTCTACCACACGTTCATTTTCTCCGACCAGTTGGTCGGAGCCCTGTCATTTGCATCCACCCGTTTCGATTGAATCTACGCATCAACCTACACCTTGTACCGCAATCTCATCATCCTTAGTCTCGATCCCTAGGTAGACATTGAGGCCGGGTCCCCTCCTTTCATGTACGCTGGAGACCTAACTCCCGTATCACCATCTTTCACTTCCAGCTTCCATTACTTAGATCGGAGCTTCGCCCCGAGTCCTTCTATCCTTTGCAGGTACCCCAACACGATAGGAGCATCGGTTGGAGGTCCAGCTCCCCGGCGGAGCAGCTCTAGGCGGAGGCCCCCTCTTCCATTACATCTGACTGTTGGCTCCTCCATCTGAGCCTCCCACTAGACGCGGACCACCTTCACGATAATGCAGGATTCCTTTGATCCTTCATCAGAGTAGTGGATCTCGATCCCTCCTCCGTTGAAGCTCATCCCCAATGAGTTCTTCCGGCTATCCTCTCCGCTGTCGATGAGGGGCTCCGCCTTCCAGATCCGATCGTGGTCGTACTCCTGCATGTTATTCTTAACAGTCCATTAGAGCAAGCGTCAGATCTGCACCGCACGTCCCCGCCCTTTTTAGAACTGACAGATCTGCACTGTAGCAGAGAATTGTCGCTGCACGTCCCTGACACCCCCTTTACCGTCAGATCTTTGCGCAGAGGATGATCGAGACCATCAGAGTCATCATGCGTGCCTCACGTGCTATAAGGTATCTTGCATATTTTATCCCGCACTTTTGTGCTTTTTAGTTAATCCAGAGAATAAAGTTGTAGTACAATTATTTCATAGCTGGAACCTCTAGTTTTTAGTATTTGCATTTTAGTCCCACTTTACATGTCGTACGTAGCCTGACACGTGATATTGTGGGTTATTTGCATGCTATGCCTGAACTTCTGAGTTGTTAATGGTTAAATATTTATTTAAGGTAATTACATTTATACCCCATTAAGCCTCACTCACGTGAGAGGCACATGTTTGCCTGGGATTTTTGCAAATCAGGTCATGTGCTTGTAGTCCCTGTTACTGTTTGGCCCCTGAGGTTTCTTATAACTGCGTATATGTCTCGTGTGTTGAGTGTTTTTATCAAATAATTACTAAATCAACTCCAAAAATTCCATAAAAATCATAGTTAGCTCCTGCTAACACGTAATATTTATGGTAATTTTTGTGAATTAATTTAATTTTATTTGATATTTTCTAAAAATAAAAAACACCCAAAAACTATTCTGTCTATTTTCTAAAATACATGAAAATTTGAAAAATTGTCTGGAAAATTTATAAAAAATAATGTGTGTGTTTTTATATGCTTTGTATTCAGTAGCATTTTTGTTTGAAAATCCTTTACAAAAATCCTAAAAAGCTAAAAACTCTAAAAATCTTATAAAAATCATTAAAAAAATTTTAAAAATAAAAAAAAATAGGATTTCATTTTCTTTTGTTAGGTAATTTTTTTACTTCATCATAAAATTGCATCCCAGGACACTAGGTATTTTAAATATTTTTAACTTGAATATGTCTTGGCTGTGCATTGTTTGCCCTGTTTTCCCTTCTTTCATTTTTAGAAAATCATTTAAAAATTTAAAAAATCCCCTAAAATCACAAAAAAAAAACATTTGAATATCTTAAAAATATTAAAAAATTTTTGTTTCCTATTTTGAGCATTTTACTCTTAATAAAAATTATGGAAGCTCGCTTTTACTTTGTTCTTTTTATTTGTGTTGTTTGTTTCCTTAGTTTGAAAATATAAAAAAATTGCAAATTAAAAACCACAAAATATGTTTTTATTTATCTGATTGACGACTACTTCGTACAGTTCCGTGCTCCTTGTGTTTGACCCTGGTTGCTATACCAAGTTAAATAAATAACGGAGACCGCTGTCATTTCCTTGTTTTGATTGATTTATTTTTGAGTGATTTCTATTTTTCTTGTTGATTACGCTTCGCGATTTGGGTCGCAAAATCCTCTCGAGATTTATCTGATACCTTAATGATGACTGAAAAATACGAGCAACTAAGGTAAAGTAATAATTGCGGTCGTTGCAACCTCAGTCGCTCGAGAATCAATCGATCAACATGAAAATAAGAAAGCAGACCACCATAACAAGTCAAAAATCAAGGAAAAACAATAGTGGCCCTGGCTATTGGATTAGCTTGGTATAGCGACCAGGGTCGGACTCAGGGAGCACGTGATGGCCTCACGGCCTACGAAGTAGTCAAAAATAAAAACAACTAAAAGCAAAGGATTTTTCTGGTGGATTTTTAATATTTTATTTTTTTTGGAATTTTTAATTATAAAGAAAACAATAAAACAAATAAAACAAGCAACTTTCTATAATTATTTAACTACTCTAAAATGCTCAAACAAATCAAACAAAACATTTTAAGAATTTTTGTATTTTTTACTATTTTTGGTGAATTTTTGGTAATTTTCTGATTTTTATATATTTTTCTAAAAATGAAACAAGGCAAAAACTGAAAGACAATGTCCAGTCAGGTTTCAAGGGCCAAATAAAATAAAAAATGGCCTAATAAAACCTGAAGGTATTTTTCATGTAAAATAGAAACAAAAAGGAAAAATCATAGACTGAGTTTTTATTTTTGGAGTGTTCTATGAATTATTAGAATTTTTATGAGATTTTCAATGTTTTTTAATTTTTATAATTTTTATAAGTCCAAAAATTACCAAACTTGGTCAGAAAATCAAGCACAGTAAAATGAACAGAATCTATTTTTTTGTAATTTTTGAAGATGTTTTAATATTTTTTCATGATTTTTAACTCTGAACAGTAAGAAAAAGAGATGTTTTTGAATTTTTAAAAATAATAAATGGGCTCCAAAAATTTTCCAAAAATCAGAAAAAATTCTACACAGTGGCAGGAGCCATGTGTCAAATTTTCACTTAAATTGGATTTGATTTGATATTTTATTTAAAACAACCAAGAGCCCATAGTGCACAGGGACCTGGTTGCAATAAAAATATCTTTCGGGGGCCTAAAAGTAACAAATACAAAAACGCAGGGGGTCCAGGTGCAAAAATCCCAAGTTGACACACGCAAGGCACGTGTCTGGGGCACTCAGGGACCTATCTGTAAATAACTTAAGTCCCTGGACCTATTAGTAACATGTACTAAAAGTCCATGGGAGAAAGTATAAAATTCCCATGATATTCAGCACATGCACAAATAAAACACTCACAGGGGTATATGTGCAAATACTAAAAAGATATTTTCATTTCATAACACCCACAAACCACAAGCCCTTACATGCAATTTACCACAAAATACACGTGACGAAGCACATGTCCCACAACGTACACGGGTATAAAAGCAAATAATGTAAACTACCAGGTCCACTATGCAAAATGTCCAAAATAAAAACAACTTAACTAAATATTTACAGGATTAAATATTAAAGACTAAAAAGCTAAGGGCCTAAGGGATATTACCCCTTATTCTGATCCGAGGGCTGCTATGGTGCCACGTGTCTGATCTGACGGTGGCTGATGGCGGCGCCTCAACGAAGCCGCTCTGGCTCTGATCCAACGGTGGAGGGTGCGCCACGTGGGGAGATCAACGGTCGAGAAGCGCTGGCTACCCTTCGCTGGATGGAGAGCGGAGAAGAGGCCACGTGGCTGATCTGACGGTGGCTGATGGTCCTCTTCTTCACCCTAATCGAACGGTCCGTATCTAATCTGGCACTCCGGGGGTAAACGGATGGCGGAGGAGGATCTTGGAGGAACTCCTCGCCGGCGAGCTTCGCCGGAGGAATGGGCGCACGCTGGACCTCTGCAGGAGCTTCTGATAGTCGGAGAAGAATCATCAGAGCCACCCGCATCTGAAGAGCCCTTCCGATGGCGCCAAGGAGCTCCGAGAAGCCCAGGCGACGACGGCGGAGCTCAAGCTCCTGTGCTGAATATGGGGGACCTCAGATGGTCCTCCTCTAACCTTCAAAGTGGGACAGATAGACTCCTGGGTCGAGGGCAAAATGCCTCGACCCGGTTAGAAGAGAAGTAGGTGGACGGTGCGTCGATATGGGGGAGCTCCGGCGATGCGACGGCGGAGGAGCTCCATTCCCAGTTCCTGTGCAAACTGGTTTGGACGAAGGGGTGTAGAATGTACGTGGGAGAAGGGCAAAGGTGAAGGTCGACTCCGATGATCAAGATAGTGCTGGGTGTGGTCGGAATCGAAGGTCGACGGCGATGAACTAAATTGGGCGTAAATGGAAATTGGCTAAAGCTAAAGAGAACTAAGGTTACATGATGGTCGATGTCGACTGGGAAGAAGCTGTTGAAGCTCCTGGTCCTTGCCTCGAGGTCCGTCGATGCCCGAGGCTCGAGCACCACGCAAGGGCGGCGCACAGCGGCACTAGGTCGCCGGATCGATGGTCCGAGCACTCTCTCCTCGCTGCGACACCGCCAATCGCGAGCTGTCACTCAGGCGAAGGTGGTGGAGGTCCTGGGTAGGGAAATGGGGAGCCAAAGATGAGTGAAGGTGCCGGCGGAGCTCAGGCTATATAGTCCTAGGGGTCCGGCTATCTGGGTGTCGGGCGAGAAAATCGGAGCACGGACCCCGATGCTAACGGCCGGGCGTGAATCTGGGTGGATCAGGGAATGATTAGGACCCGGGGTTAGCGACTTTGGGGATCGGATCAATGCGCAATAAATGGGAGAAGAAGCGGGTCGGGCGCAGATCCGCGGGGCAGTGATCCAGGGGGAGTTGACCGGGGGGTCAACATCCCCCGTAGACCAATTAGAGTTGGCCACGTCAGAAAGATTTGGAAATTCAATTTAAAATAATAAATGGCCGAATTAAGAAAAACTCCAAACATGAAAAATATTTATTTATTTATAAACTATTTTTTGTGATTTTTATTTATTTTTTTGAAATAAAAATAAGGTTATATACAATATAGTATTATATACATAGGTATATACAATATAGATTTTTAATTTTTGATTTTTAATTATTTATTTTTGTGCATTTTTATTCCAATTTTATATTTTATTTATAAGATAAAATTTGGAATATTTTCGTATTTTTATTTTATTTTTATTAATTATTTACAAGGGTTAAATAAATACTTATGTACATTTATATACATGGTATATATACAATATAGGGAATTGATTTTATTTTTGTTCTTTTTATTTTATTTTTATTTTTGTGGTTTTTATTTTATTTATTTACATTATGAAGTATAGAATATATACAAATTTTATGAGATTTTAATTTATTTATTTATAGGGATAAATAAATAGATAAAGGGATTCTAAATACATGTCTTATGTACAAGGTGAAGGCCTTTTTATTTTCTTTTTAGTTTTCTCATTTTTATTTTGATTTTGTATTTACAAATATATACATATAAATACAACCCAATTTTATTTTTATTTAGAGGAAAATATTTTTATTTATTTATTTACAAGTATACACACACATGAGCTTCCTTATCTCTCTCTACTTGGGTTTTTATGCGGTCAGGCCCATGCTGAGCCCTCCCTTGGGGTTAGGTCGCTCAATATTTATTCTAAATATCTCCCTCTTTTTCTTTTAATTCTTTATTCTTTTATTTATGCACAAAAACATGCTAATTATTAATTTTTACACAATGCATGCAATTTGCTAATTATTTGTATTTACAAGAATATACATGTGTTTGGCAAAGGTTTTGTAGCTAAAATAAAAGAATAAAGAGTGATGAATGGGTATTCATCACCCCCCTATACATAACTTTGCTAGTCCCTTAGAAAACACTTATTTGAAAAAGAAGTGAAAAAGAAAAAGAAAAAGAAAAAGAGGAGAATATGCATGGATCAAGGTTGATTATTAAACTTGCCTTCATTAAATTGAAATATGGAGCTCGATCAGATCTTTGGATTATTAATGTGTCGGAACCTTATTTAGACTTAGGTTTAAAACTTAACAGCCTCTAAGATCCACTAATCTATAATCAGGACTCCTCAACAATCCAGATCAGAACAAGTCATCATACACAAACCCTGAAGACTATGAGTCTTTCCTTGTACTGTGTAAGTGATATAAAGCTCTCCACCTCAGAAGTGGCAACTTGACAACCCTCCCCAACAAGGTAACTCTATGACCCTAGTCTGGCCACTCTTTCCTCGAGGAGCGGGGTATTCCCTTCTAAGTTCAAGTTCAACCAGCCCAAGAAGAGGGGGAAGAAGAGAATGGATCATGGCCAGTGTAGCCATGTATCCTTGGGAGCTCAACAAGTGTAGCTAAGTCTCCCTGCTGCAAGATACATAAGGTAGGACATGAATCTCAAGCTTTGCTTATTTGCACTATATATACTCCGGTGGGATTATCATTTTCTATCAGACCCACCACTTTTTTGGAGTTATTTTCTTTTTGCATTTTTTTCAAGTGCATCAATACAACATATACATGTGCAACATATATACATAAGGAGTTTTTCCTCTTGAGCCAGTAGATTATCCCTCTTTTGAATCATTATTGCAACCCACAACTCCTGTCGTTAGACCTCATGGCAACCAGACCAAGTTGAGACGCACTTCCTTCACTAAAAGAAGAAGAGAGGTTCCGCCTAGAAGTACTACCCTCATATGCTACCCCAAGTCAAGGAAGACTGCCTCCTCACCACCTCATCCGTAGAGAGCTCGGTGCTAAGTGCGGGTCCAAGTAAAGTCATTATCTATATGAGCCATGAGTGTGTTGTTAAGTTCTCTACTTAGGCTCATTGAGATGATATGTGATCATAGCCTAGTGGACTCAAAGACTTAAGTCACCATGGACCTGAAAAGCCTTAACCCTAAGCCCTATAAGGTTCCTCTTATAATTAGGTGGATTAAGATCTTAATCAAGCTCCATTTCCCAATTTAATTCTAGGCTAGTTTAAATGTCAACTATAATCCAGGAAAAACTATATACATATATACAAAGATGCTATTTACACAATATTTACACAAATGCAAAATTTTTTGAAAAATGTTTTTAAATCATGGATGTGTGCATGAATGCAAGTTTTGCAAAATATTTACACAAATTTACACAAGATTTTTGCAAACTTTTGATTTTCAAAACATTTTGGAAAAATTTTGTACTATATACATAGTTTTGATATGAAAATATTTACACAAACTTTACACAAAAAAATTTTGAAAACATTTTTACAAAAATAATTTTGTACAATAGCTATGTATGTGCAATAAAAGAATGATTATTTACAGGGAAATTTTTTTATTTTTTATGAATTTTGGATTTTTAGCCATATTATTTATTTACACACTCACACGAAGTACGAGTTATGGCTAAAGTATATATGAAATATATACACAACCCCCTATACTTAGCTCGAACGATGTCCTCAAGGTCAAGAGCGATGAAGAAGACATAACCCGTGCTTAGTATAGGGATGTGAAAAGGAAGGCTATATACAAAGATGATTGAATGAATAGAAAATCAAGAGGATCTCGGCTTTTCCCCCTATACTTAGGATCAAATAATCTTAAGTATAGCAGGCTGTGCACAAAGGGAAAACCGAGTTCAGAATGTACAGGGTCTACCCCCCTATACTTAGGGTAAAATATCCCTAAGTATAGGCAGCAAAAACAAGGGTAAAGATGAATCAAAAGAACCCAAGAGTCCTACATTCCCCCTATACTTAGGGTAAAGTACACCCTAAGTATAGCATAATCAAAGGATGAGAAAAGGGATGTTGACTAAAGAATGGAATGATATAGACATCTGGATCTATACAAGTCAGGAGAACGACGATAATCAGGCGTGAGATGCAATAGACGTGAGTCAAGAGACCACATCTCACGCAAAGTGAATAGGGGCAACATCAGCGACCCGCGGCTCATGATCTAGAAATGGCTTGAGCCGCTGGTCGTTCACTCGGAAGGTACTCTCAGAAGACAACTCAGATATATCAATACTCCCATTGTCGTGTACCTTTCTCACAAGATAAGGTCCCTTCCATTGGCTCTGTAGCTTCCCAGGAAATAGACGAAGCCTAGCATCAAACAACCATACTCTCTGTCCAGGCTCAAAATGCTTGTGGCTGATATGAGAATCATGCCACTCCTTCACTCTCTCCTTGTATTGTAGGCTGTTTGAGAAGGCGGTATCACGAAGCTCCTCCAAGGCTGCTAACTCTGCCCTCCTCTGGTCTCCTACACTATCTGGATCCAAAAGAATATCTGTAACTGCCCAAAGTGACCTGTATCTCAACTCAACAGGTAAATGGCACAGCTTGCCATAGACGAGGCGAAAAGGAGATGTGCCCAAAGGTGTCTAGAAAGACGCCCTATATGCCCACAAGACCGAGTCCAAAAGCTGTGACCAATCCTTTCGGTCAGGGCGGACGACTTTCTGCAATATAGTCTTGATCTCCCTGTTCGACACCTCGGCTAGACCATTTGTCGGTGGATGGTATGGAGTGGCAACTCGATGGTCTATGCCGAACTCGCTAGCAAGGGCTTTCACCTGGTCTTTGATGAAATGAGAGCCCCCATTAGATATCAATACTCGAGGTACCTCGAACCGTATAATGATATGCCTCCTCAAAAATCTGCAAACAGTCCTGGCATCAGCTGTTCGGGCGGGGATGGCCTCAACCCAACGACTCACATAATCAACGGCCAAGAGAATGTACTCAAATCCCCGACTCTTAGGGAATGGACCCATGAAATCGATGCCCCATACGTCAAAAACCTCACAGAAGTGAATGGGCTGCATCAGCATCATATCACGCTGTCCACAAGTGCCTATCCTCTGACAGTCAGTACACCTCTTCACGAACTCATCAGAGACCTTGAAGAGGGTAGGCCACCATAGGCCGGATTGGAGCATTTTCTGTGCCGTTCTCCTCCCAGAGTGATGTCCTCCTGCCTCAAGCTTGTGGCAGTAAGTGAGGACGCTATGGTGCTCCTCCTGAGGAATGCACCTACGCCAGACGCTATCCCCTCCTTCATGGTAAAGGATGGGATCCTCTCAGTTGTAGGACTTGGCCTTCGCGAGGAAGGTCTCAAGCCTCTGCCTGGGCCAATCTTGTGGAACTTTTTTAGCAACAAGAAAGTTCACAATATCGGCATACCACGGGAGAGAGGCGATAGCAAGGATCGCCTCATCTGGGAAGGTCTACAAATAGGGTCAATCTACTCAGAATCCTCAAGATGCTCTAATCGGGAGAGATGATCCGTCACCACATTCTTGACTCCAGGCTTATCCTTAATCTCTATGTCAAACTCCTGGAGTAGAAGGATCCATCTAGTCAATCTGGCCTTGGCATCCTTCTTTGCCATGAGGTACCTGATGGCGGTATGATCTGTATACAAGGTCACTCTAGATCCAATAATGTACGATCTGAACTTATCTAAGGCGAATACTACGGCTAGCATCTCCTTCTCTGTGACTGTATAGTTCCGCTGTGCGGAATCCAATGTGCGGCTAGAGTAGTGGATAGCAAATGGAACTCCATCCCTCCTCTGTCCCAGCATGGCTCCTACGGTAAAATCGGAGGCATCCGTCATGATCTCGAATGGGAGAGACCAATCAGGCGGCTGGAGAACAGGAGCCTCAACAACACATCTCTTGAGAGTCTCGAAGGACGAAAGACACTTGTCATCGACAAGGAACTCGGTGTCTTTCGTCAGGCAGGTCAGTCGACGGTCAGGCAATCCTACTGAAATCATGAATGAATCGTCAGTAGAAACCGACGTGCCCCAGGAAAGACCGTAACTGCCACAAATTGGACGGTGATGCAAGTTTTTTAATGACATCTACCTTGGCCGGATCCACCTCCATGCCCCTGTTGGAGATTATATGGCCAAGAACCGTCCCTTGAGTCACCATGAAGTGACTCTTCTCCCAAGATAGCACAAGGTGAACCTCTATACATCGCTGAAGTACTCGGTCTAGGCGGTCAAGACAGGAGTCGAATCCGTCGTCGTAAACCGAGAAATCATCCATGAAGACCTCCAAGCACTCCCCTACCATGTATGAAAAGATCGACAGCATGCATCTCTGAAAAGTCGCAGGGACATTGCATAGCCCAAATGGCATGCGTCGGAAGGCGTATGTGCCGAAGGGACATGTAAAGGTAGTCTTGTCCTGGTCCTCGGGAGCGATGGCCACCTGGTTGTAGCCCTAGTACCCATCCAGAAAACAATAGTGGCTCTTCCCTTCCAGTCTCTCAATGATCTAATCTATAAAGGGTAGGGGAAATGATCCTTCTTGGTGCCTGGTTGAATCTCTTGTAATCAACGCAGACCCGCCAAGAAGTGGGAACCCATGTAGCAAACTCCTCTCCAGACTCGCTGACTACTGTAGTGATGCCCGTCTTCTTGGGCACCACATGCAAAGGGCTGACCCACTTGGAGTCGGAGATGGGGTAGATAAAATCGACGCTCCACCATTTCGATATCTCCTTCATGACAACCTCTCTCATATTCGGTTCAGCCGCCGCTGGAACTCACGCGACGGCTTCGCCTCATCCTCGAGATAGATATGGTGGGAGCACAGGGCCGGACTTATCCCTGGAGATCTGCTACGCTCCATACTATCGCCTTGCGGTTCTTTTCAAGAACCCCCATCAAACGGGATTCCTGCTCTCCAGTCAAATCGGCGGACATAATGACTGGGTACATCTCATGCTCACCCGCAAGGAACCTATAATTCAGCGATGCAGGAAGTGGCTTCAGCTCTGGACAACTGGGTGCTGGAGGATCTGGTCTCTGAAAACTCTGCGTGAAGGCTGCCAAATCCGCATGGGAGAACTGAAACTCTCTATCACTCTCTGATTCTGGAGAAGGCTACCCTGATGGACTGTCTCTGCTCTGCTTGGCATCTACCTCCTCCCTAGCTGCAGGCTTAGTGGAAGTCAGATCTGGTATGTAATCATCACAATCAGCCCAGTCAAAATCTGACACCGAGGGATCTGTATCATCTAAGGTGGTCTCAGTACCACCATCATCAAAACAAATTAGTGTCGCGGTCGAGAACTGACTCTGCTGCCTCAAAAGTATCCTGGACCAGGAAGTGCTCTCCAAGCTCTCCTCTGCTGGCGTCTCTGCATCAGCTGTCTCTGAAGGCGAGAGGATGGCCTATGCATCTGGATCTGCCCATACTGCCTCGTCATCTGTGATCACAAAGTCACAGTCCTGGTGGATGTCTGGCCTGGCATCTGTCATCTGGTCTGTAACGGAAGTAGTCTCTGAGCATGCTCTGTCTCTGGCTCTGCTGTCCTCGACCGTCTCTATTTGTACACTTTCGCCCTCGACGCGAAAGTATACCTTCCCGCTATCATGGTCGGTCACTCCCTTGGCTGTGGTCAAGAACGGGCGATCGAGAATGATGGGGGTATCGGTCACTGACTCAGGGATCTCCATGTTCAACACTATGAAGTCCACGGGGAATTGCAGGCCCTGAATCGTGATGACAACGTCCCTCAGCAACCCCTTCGGCCTCTTGACAGATCGATCAGCAAACTGAAGGACTGTCTTGCTCTATCGAAGAGTGCCCAACTCGAAGCGGTCGAGAAGGGCTGCCAGAAGTAGGTTGATCGACGATCCGCTGTCTAATAGAGTACGGTCGAAACTCTACTCTCTGATATGGCATCTGACATACGGGGCTCCGGAATCTGGCCTCTTGGTCGGCAGACGGTTTTGGATCGCGAAACAAGTAGCTCTGGTCAGCACATGGATCTCTGAATGGTGGTTCCTCCTCTTCCTCCTGACTGTGGTCCTGTCATTAAGTGAACGTTGGAGTAGAGGGATGTGCTGCAAAGCCTCCTGAAGAGTCAGCTGAATGTGAAAACGATCTATCATCTGCTGGCTGAACTCTTCCTGCTGCCTCTTTTTTGGATTTTCAATTTTCTTCCCCTTCCCCATCTGAAGAGCTCTAGGAAAGGGGATCACAGGGTCCTTCTTAGATGAAGGACTAGGAACGGGTCTAAGCTGCTTGACGGCAGGATCAACACATACATCATGCACCACAGTGGGATCAGAAGAAAACAAACCCTATCCTTTATTTCCAGAAGTGTTCTGAGATACAGGTGCAGAAGAAAAAACTACATGACTCTCAGAAGACACGGTGGCATCAGCACCACCATCGGCTGGAAGACTCGCGGCCTCAGTACCGCGCTCTGGCTCGGCAACACGGGTGGCATCAGTACCACCTCCTCCAACTAGTGAAACGACGACCTCAGTACCGCCGTTGGGATCAGCATCCGTGGTGGCATCAGTACCACCGTCATCATATCTAGCGGTCTCAGTACTTCTCTCCTCCTCGCCTGGTGCTCTGGAAGTATCCTCGGGGTGTCGCTCAGACGAGTCGCCGCCTGCTGGCATCCTATCGCTCGTAAGTGTGACAAAATCAGTATTAAATAAATATGCAGACATATCTCCAAATTCATCACTAGGAGTGGCATACTCAGTAAAAACTACCTTCTCAGATTTCCTCTTGAGGTTGTTGGGATTCGGCTCGATCTGGGCAGGGATGGCGGCCTTCCCTCTCACTATGACCCGCATCTCCTGGCGGAAATCATCCATCTCCCGTCGGAATGTAGCCTGCTGATCGGCGAGAAGGCGGGCTATGTCATCCAAGGTGGGGTTCTCATAGGATGGCCCATGAGAACCTGACGGGTAGCCTCTCTGGTAGTGAGGCTGCTGCTGCTGCTGTGGGTGAGAGGGGTAAGACTGTGGATGATGCTGCGACTGATGAGGTTGATCACGCCTCCAAGACTGTCCCTACTGATAGGGACGAGGACCATACTGCTGTGACTGCTGTGGCTGCTACTGAGTGCATGCTGGGGGCTGCTGCTGCTGGTGGTGATCCCTCTGATGGCTGTACTGGCCACCCTGTCCTGACGGCTGCTGATGGGGCTGGGCACCTTCGGCCGCCCAACGGAATCTGGGATGGTCTCATCGGATACCGGGCTAGGGGCGGTCGTACCAAATCCCGTTGATATCCATCAACGTCTCTGACTCGTAGGGGGCTGGCGGGAGTACTGCCAGAGGCTGATCCGGCTGGTATACCACCATCTGCGTGTCCGTAGATGACGGTGACTAGTAAGTGGGCTGCGGCTACTGGTACGGCTCCGCCTATACAAGGTGAACCTGTCTAGGCTGCTGGTGGGAGCTGGAGCGCTGGGACAAGCTGTTGTTGTTGCTAGGATCGCCTCGTGCCTGAAGACTGGACCGGGAAGCCGTCTGTGCCTCCTGGAGACACATGAGCTGTGTCTTCAGGTCACTCAGAGTCTGTGCCATCTGCTCCATCTGCGTGATGCCCTGACACTGCTTCTTCTCAATGATCTCCATCCGATCCAGCTTCTTGCTGATAATCCCCATGTCTACGACTGAACTCTCTGCCTGTGCTGCTGCCGCTGACGAACTGGATGGACCGGCGTCGACTCGTGTTGTCCTCTGGTACTGCACGGTCTGTGGCTGCTGGCGTCCCTGTGTGTACAATCTGGTCTGGGACATCACCATGTAGTTCTCGGCCATCTCCTCATAGATGGCCCAGACATGATCGTGATCCTTGGCGAAATAGGACCCACCACAAGAAGCGTTCACCAAGCCCTGAAGCTCTGGTGTCAGCCCACTGAAAAAGCTCTGAACAAGGTTCGGCTTGGAAATGTCATGGTGCGGGCATCTGTCGGTCATCTCTCTGAACCTCTCCCATGCCTCGTGAAACTGCTCGTTGGGGAGCATGGAGAAGTTGCTGATCAGGGCTCTAGCGGCGTTCGTCCGCCCAAGTGGGTAGTACTTGTGAAAGTACTCGGTGCGGAGCTGCTCCCAGGTGTAGACGAACTTCCCCAAGTGCTTCATCCAGGTGGCTGCTCTGTTTGCTAAGGAAAAGGGGATGGCAATTATCCGTATGGTATCCTGGTCCACCTGACGGTCGTGGACTGTGCTGCAGATCATCAAGAACTCCTAGAGGTGGAGATGGGGCTCCTTTGTGGCGAGCCCATGGAACCGGGGGAGGAGCTGCAAAGTGTTCGGGGGGGACTTGAAGCCCCCCACGATGGCTGGAAATACAACCCAATGATGCATCAATGTCGATCTGGGGTTGTGTAACTCCCGAATCGGTCTCGGTGGATCTGCTGCGGCTGCTGCGGCGGCTGTCGCGGCCTCATCGGGTATCCTCGGGCCCTCTCTGTGCTGCTCTCAGTCCGCTCTCAACTGCTCCATCTCTCGCCTCATATCCAACATGAATGCTCCCTGATCCCTCAACTGCTGCTGAACTATCTCGAGGGAGGAGATCAGGGTGGAGTTGATCGCATCCTAGTCCATAATGAATGTCTGCTCAAGCAGGGGACCTCGGGTGTGGTCATCGCTGCTGTCGGCCATAGTCTCTGCAAAATCAAAGCATCCAAACTCAGGTGCCGATAAATCATTTGTCTGTCTCTCCTCTGGCACTGGTCTCTCAGAACTGAAAGAAGGGGGGTCGAGGGGGAACAAGGTGGCGTCGAACTCAGGTTCGGAGAGCGGGTCTCGGCTCTCGTGAACCAACCTAGATGAACGAGTAGACGTGCTGGAAAGTGGTGCAGCCAGAGGCTGCCTAAGAGACCGTCTGCCCATCATCTTGATCTGGCGAGTTGTGCGGATGAGATCTGGTAACAACTATGATCACAAGCAAACCCCCGATTCACCAACGCAACGCGAGCTGAAGACCGTAAAGGTTCGGTCGATTATCTTATAAATTTTATTTGGTGATCAGTCAGGATAGCAGAGCGATTATGTGACCTGTTGGGTAACCCGATATTCTCTCAACCGACTGTCCCGTACAGAAATAGCCGGTAATCAATCGAGAAAAATATCGGAGGGCTCTACCTAGTGTGCGGGTCACTCTCTCGTGCAAGCAAACCAGACAATGAGGGGGTTGCTATCCCCAAGACAAATTTTTAGGTGAGGTGTCTTTTAGGGTCGATAGAGTTAGCAGTCCCAAATTTTATTGTTTTTCTTTTTAGGTATTTTTCAATAAAAGAAAAATCGCCTAACGAATTTTTCGGTTCTCCTGGTTATTGAGTCCAAAAATCAGGGGGGAGAAGTTGAAAAAGCCGATGCACGATGAAATCAATGATGCATGCAGGGTAAGAAATGCGTACCTGAATCCATCAGTCTACATGCAAAATGATCCGCACAGAATTGAAAGATAGAAAATAAACTACCTAAATGGTGCAGGCGGAAAACCGAGTCCCTAAATAGTAATTCTACTCGAAAGAACGGCTAGTCGATCACCAACCTCCAATCCAAAGAGTCCGGTCTCGGTCCACCCCTCCTCCTCCCGACAAATCGGGTTCAGGAGCAGCGCTTGGAAGGGTGGGCTGCGGCACGTAGGCTCGAAGGTAGTGATCGGCTATTTTATTAATCTTTTATTATAGGTCCAATTACCAAACTATAGGAATAGGCAGATATATTAGGGTGCTTGGATCCTATGTATTACGTCACAATCAAGTAGAAAATCATACGGCTAGGGGCTCGAGAAAACCGCGAGAAACCGGAAAAGGCAGTAAAGAAAACAAAAGCCGCGAATAAAAACCGCGAAAAATCACGGGGTCCCTCGAGCACACCGGTGCTCAGCGAAACATACCCCAAAAGTGTCTAAGTCCAAGAGGTAGTCCTGCTGTCCATGTATTATTACAATAATTCAAATGGTACTGAAATAAAACCTAATCTAAAGCTAGACTAATCCTCCCGCACTCAGTTGCTTCCTCGCGCTCTCCTGCGGCTCCGTGCAGAAGGGAGCCGCCTCCGATCACCGCGGTTGCGCCGGCTCCTCAAAAGTAACCGACTCGGTCCCTCGCAAGAAAACAAAAGAGTGTCAAATACCAGATAAAAATGAAATAAATAAAATAAAATAAAGAAAACAAGGTATATGTGCAAAAAATGAAAATAAAAATAAACAAGCAAAAATAATCAAAAAAAAAAATAAAAGAAAAGAAAATAAAATAAAATAGAATGAAAATAAAAGAAAAATAAAAAGCCGCAAAAAGCCGCGGACTCAGAAAGAGCCGCGGAAAGCCGCGAAAATAAAAACAAAAATAAAACAAAAATAAAATGACTACTAAGATGTGCTCCCCTACAACGGCGCCATTCTGATGACCGAAAAATCTGAGCAACTAAGGTAAAGTAATAACTGCAGTCGTTGCGACCTCAGTCGCTCGAGAATCAATCGATCAACAAGAAAATAAGAAAGCGGACCACCAAAACAAGTCAAAAATCAAGGAAAAACAATTGTGGCCCTGGCTATTGGATTAGCCTGGTATAGCGACCAGGGTCGGACTCAGGGAGCACGTGATGGCCTCGTGGCCTACTAAGTAGTCAAAAATAAAAACAACTAAAAGCAAAGGATTTTTTGGTGGATTTTTAATATTTTAAATTTTTTTTGGAATTTTTAATTATAAAGAAAACAATAAAACCAATAAAACAAGCAACTTTCTACAATTATTTAGCTACTCTAAAATGATCAAAAAAAATCAAGCAAAAATATTTTTAGAATTTTTGTATTTTTACTTTTTTTGGTGAATTTTTGGTAATTTTATGATTTTTATATATTTTTCTTAAAATGAAACAAGGCAAAAACTGAAAGACAATGTCTAATCAGGCTTCAAGGGCCAAAATAAAATCAAAAATGGCCCTAATAAAACCTGAAGGTATTTTTCATGTAAAATAAAAACAAAAAGGCAAAATCATAGACTGAGTTTCTTATTTTTGGAGTGTTTTATGAATTATTAGAATTTTTATGAGATTTTAAATGTTTTTTTAATTTTTATAATTTTTATAAGTCCAAAAATGACCAAACTTGGTCAGAAAATCAAGCACTAAAATGAGCAGAATCTATTTTTTTTGTAATTTTTGAAGATGTTTTAATATTTTTTGTGATTTTTAACTCTGAATAGTAAGAAAAAGAGATGTTTTTGAATTTTTTAAAAATAATAAATGGGCTCCAAAAATTTCCCAAAAATCAGTGAAAATTCTACACAGTGGCAAGAGCCACATGTCAAATTTTCACTTAAATTGGATTTGATTTGATATTTTATTTAAAACAATCAAGAGCCCATAGTGCATAGGGACCTAGTTGCAATACAAATATCTTTCAAGGGCCTAAAAGTAACAAAAACAAAACCGCGGGTCCAGGTGCAAAAATCCCACGTTGGCACACGTAAGGCACGTGTCCGGGGCACTCAGGGACCTATCTATAAATAACTTAAGTCCCTGGACCTATTAGTAACACGTACTAAAAGTCCATGGGTGAAAGTATAAAATTCCCATGATATTCAGCACATGCACAAATAAAACACTCACAGGGGTATATGTGCAAATACTAAAAAGATATTTTCATTTCATAACAACCAGAAACCACAGGCCCTTACATGCAATTTACCAGAAAATACACGTGACGAAGCACGCGCCCCACAACGTACAGGGGTATAAAAGCAAATAATGTAAACTACCAGGTCCACTATGAAAAATGTACAAAATAAAAACAACTTAACTAAATATTTACAGGACTAAATATTAAAGACTAAAAAGCTAAGGGCCTAAGGGATATTACCCCTTATTCTGATCCGAGGGTTGCTATGGTGTCACGTGTCTGATCTGACGGTGGCTGATGGCGGCGCCTCAACGAAGCCGCTCTGGCTCTGATCCAACGGTGGAGGGTGCGCCACGTGGGAGATCAACGGTCGAGAAGCGCTGGCTACCCTTCGCTGGATGGAGGGTGGAGAAGAGGCCACGTGGCTGATCTGACGGTGGCTGATGGGCCTCTTCTTCACCCTAATCGAACGGTCCGTATCTAATCTGGCACTCCGGGGGTAAACGGACGGCGGAGGAGGGTCCTGGAGGAACTCCTCGCCGACGAGCTTCGCCGGAGGAATGTGCGCACACTGGACCTCTGCAGGGGCTTCTGATAGTCAGAGAAGAATCGTCGGAGCCTCCCGCATCTGAAAAGCCCTTCCGATGGCGCCAAGGAGCTCCGAGAAGCCCAGGCGACGACGGCGGAGCTCAAGCTCCTGTGCTGAATATGGGGGACCTCAGATGGTTGTCCTCTAACCTGCAAAGTGGCACAGATAGACTCCTGGGTCAAGGGCAAAATGCCTCGACCCAGTTAGAAGCGAAGTGGGTGGACGGTGCGTCGATATGGGGGAGCTCCGGCGATGCGACGGAGGAGGAGCTCCATTCCTAGTTCCTGTGCGAACTGGGTTGGACGAAGGGGTGTAGAATGTGCGTGGGAGAAGGTTGAAGGTGAAGGTCGACTCCGATGATCAAGATAGTGCCGGGTGTGGTCGGAATCGAATGTCGACGGCGATGAACTAAATTGGGTGTAAATGGAAATTGGCTAAAACTAAAGGGAACTAAGGTTACCTGATGGTCGATGTCGACGGGGAAGAAGCTGCTGAAGCTCCTGGTCCTTGCCTCGAGGGCCGTCGATGCCCGAGGCTCGAGCACCACGCAAGGGCGGCGCACGGCGGCGCTAGGTCGTCGGATCGATGGTCCGAGCACTCTCTCCTCGCTGCGACACCGCCAATCGCGAGCTGACACTCAGGAGAAGGAGGTGGAGGTCCTGTGTAGGGAAATGGGGAATCAAAGATGAGTGAAGGTGTGGGCGGAGCTCAGGCTATATAGTCCTAGGGGTCCGGCTATCTGGGTGTCGGGCGAGAAAATCAGAGCATGGACCTCGATGCTAACGGCCGGGTGTGGATCTGGGTGGATCTGGGTGGAGCAGGACCCGTGGTTAGCGGTTTTGGGGCTCGGATCAATGCGCAATAAATGGGAGAAGAAGCGGGTTGGGCGCAGATCCGCGGGGCAGTGGTCCAAGAGGGGGACCAATGAGAGTTGGCCACGTCAGAAAGATTTGGAAATTCAATTTAATAATAAATGGCCGAATTAAGAAAAACTCAAAACATGAAAAATATTTATTTATTTATAAACTATTTTTTTGTGATTTTTATTTATTTATTTGTAATAAAAATAAGGTATATACAATATAGTATTATATACATAGGTATATACAATATAGGTTTTTAATTTTTGATTTTTAATTATTTATTTTTGTGCCTTTTTATTCCAATTTTATATTTTATTTATTTATAAGATAAAATTTGGAATATTTTGGTATTTTTATTTTATTTTTATTAGTTATTTACAAGGGTTAAATAAATACTTATGTACATTTATATACATGGTATATATACAATATAGGGAATTGATTTTATTTTTGTTCTTTTTATTTTTTTTTAGTTTTGTGATTTTTATTTTATTTATTTACATTATGAAGTATAGAATATATACAATTTTTATCAGATTTTAATTTATTTATTTATAGGGATAAATAAATAGATAAAGGGATTCTATATAAATGGCTACAAGGTGAAGGCCTTTTTATTTTCTTTTTAGTTTTCTCATTTTTATTTTGGTTTTGTATTTACAAATATATACATATAAATACAGCCCAATTTTATTTTTATTTAGAGGAAAATATTTTTATTTATTTATTTACAGGTATATACACACATGAGCTTCCTTATCTCTCTCTACTTGGGTTTTTATGCGGTCAGGCCCATGATGAGCCCTCCCTTGGGATTAGGTCGCTCAATATTTATTCTAAATATCTCCCTCATTTTCTTTTAATTCTTTATTCTTTTATTTATGCACAAAAACATGCTAATTATTAATTTTTACACAATTCATGCAATTTGCTAATTATTTGTATTTACAAGAATATACATGTGTTTGGCAAAGGTTTTGTAGCTAAAATAAAAGAATAAAGAGTGATGAATGTGTATTCATCACTTAACCCGAGTTGCGAGGCGAGTCATAAAGTACTCTCAAGATTTATTGGCCTGGTCGAAACCAAAACTTGGCCGGAATCTCGGGCGAGGTTTGCAAACGTAATCCCAATTGGTTGGGAGAATGTGCACAATAACACCCTGTTGGGCCGTATCTATGTCATTTGGAAATCGACTTGCTGGACATGCGCTACCTTGAGGTCCTCCGCGTAGGCCATATCCTTAAGCTGCATGAATAAAGGAGGGTTCACCTTTACTCTGATGGTGGTCTATGGTGAAAATATCCCAGCATTGAGGAGGGATCTCTGGAACTTCCTCTTGGAAGACGTTAGCTCTCATGGAGGGCCTTGGATTGTGCTCGGGGACTTCAACATTATTCTTTCTACTAGCGAAAAGAGGGAGGGGGGGGGGGTTGATGAATACCCATTCATCACTCTTTATTCTTATATTTTAGCTACAAAAACCTTTGCAAATACATGTAGATATCTGTAAATACAAATAATTACCAAAGTGCATGCATTGTATAAAAATAAATAATTAGCATGTTTTTGTGCAAAAATAAAAGAATAAAGAATTAAAAGAAAAAGAGGGAGATATTTAGAATAAATATTGAGTGACCTAATCCCAAGGGAGGGCTCAACATGGGCCTGACCGCATAAAAGCCCAAGTAGAGAGAGATAAGGAAGCTCATGTGTGTAAATAAACCTGTAAATAAAATAATAATATTTTCCTCTAAAAATAAAATAAAACGGGCTTGTATATATTTGTAAATATTTGTAAATATAAAATCAAAATAAAAATAAGAAAATTAAAAAGAAATTAAAAATACCCTTCCTTGTGTATATCCACCATGTAAATAAACCCACTTCTATATTTATTTTACCTTGTAAATAAATAAATTAAATTCCATAAAAATTTATACACATTCTATATTTCATGGTGTTAATAAATAAAATAAAAACCATTAAAAAAAGAAAATAAAAAGAACAAAATTAAAAATCAAAATAAACATTGTATATAGACCTTGTACATACTTGTATATATCTATTTATTTTACCCTTATAAATAAATAATAAAAATAAAACAAAAACACCAAAATATTCCAAATTTCATCTTGTAAATAAATAAAATATAAATTTGGAATAAAAATGCACAAAAATAATTAAATAAAAATCAAAAAATTAAAAATCAATATTGTATATATACATATACATAGTACTATATTGTAAATACTTTATTTATATTTCAAAGAAATAATTAAAAATCACAAAAAATAGTTTTAAATAAAATAAACATTTTTCATGTTTTGAGGTTTTATTAATTCGGCCTTTCTATTTTTAGTTGAATTTCCCAAATCATTTCCATGTGGCCACTTCTGACTGGTCCACGGGGGATGTTGACCCCCCGGTCAACTCCCCCCTGGACCACAAAGTCCCGGATCCGAGTTTTCGACCCGACTTCTCGACATTTTCCCACACTCGACCCGATCACTAAATTCGTTAATCTCTCGGGTCCTAATCGACCTTGATCAACCCTGATCCACGCCCGGGGTGGATTTTGGGGATCCGCGCTCCGATCAGCTTGCCCGAACTGCTTTAGCCGGACCCCTAGCCACTTAAATACCCAGCTCCGCCGCTCCTTCACGCATCTTTGCTCGTGCATTCTCCACCCTAGGACCTCCATTGCTCTCGCCTGAGTGACAGCAAGCTGAGGGCAGTGTCGCAGCGAGGAAGGACTGTGTGGGCCATCGATCCTGCGACTTAGCGCAGCCGTGCGCCGCCACCAGCGTGGTGCTCGAGCCTCGGGCATCGACGGCCCTCGAGGCTCGGACCAGGAGCTCCAGCATCTCAAGCCCAGTCGACCTTGTCCATCAGGTAGCCCTTCTTTCCTTCTCCTTTTCGCCAATTTCGATTTACGCCCAAATCGTGCTTCGCTGTCGACCTTCGATTCCGACCCCCTCGTCCACATCTCGACCATCGGATTCGACCAACAACCTTCTCTGCACTCCCCCGCACCTTCTTCGCCCATCCATTCACCCAGTTCGCACAGGAACTGGGAACCGAGCTTCATCGTCGTCGCTCCGTCGAAGCTCGCCCATCTCAACGCGCCGACCATCCCCATCCTCATCTGTTCTTCCAGGAGACTCCAGCACCGTCTGTTTCGCCTCTAGCTCCAGATCATGTGCAGACCGTCTGATTAGGGCTAAGAGGAGGCCTAGCAGCCACCGTCCGATCGACACGTGGCCTCCTCTCAGCCCTCCATCCAGCGAAGGGGTTCCAACGCCTCTCGACCGTCCGATCAGCTACGTGGCGCACATCCAGCCCTCCGCTTAATAAAGGGTAAATTACCTTGTAGGCCCTTCTCTTTTCTGCATTTAATATTTAGTCCTGTAAATACGTTTCATAGTTATTTTTATTTTGGTTATTTTGCATAGAGGACCCTGTTGTTTGTTTTATTCGCATTTTTACCCCTATACATGATGGAGACGTGCGTCGACACGTGAGTTTTGGTAAAATTGCATGTTTTGCCCTGTGTTATTTGTGTGTTATTGTCTGCATCTTTTAAAATAGGAATGACACTTTGGTCCTTCCAGGCCTGAGTCACGTATATCGTGCATGGGCCTCGGGGCATTTTACATTTTGGGCCTAAGTTTTCCAGTCGTGTTATCAATAGGCCCCTGGAACATATTTTTCTTGCAGACAGGTCCTGTGCACTGTGCCTTATTGTTTGATTTTAATAAAATAGCAAATTACTCCAAATTTGATGAAAATTGGATACGTGGCTCTTGCCACTGTGTAAAATTTTCTCTAATTTTTGGAGACATTTTTGACTCTTTTTAGTATTTTTAATAATTCAAAAACAACCATTTTTCTTACTGTCCAGATATAAAATACACAAAAATATTAAAACATCTTAAAAATTACAAAATATTAGATTCTGTCTATTTTGTTGGGTTTGATTTTTTGACCAATTTTGGTCATTTTTGACTTATAAAAATTATAAAAATTGAAAAGCCCTAAAACCCATAAAAATTCTAATAAATATTTAAAAACTCCAAAAATAATAAATCCAGTTCCTAATTTTTCCTTGTAGTCATACTTTACAGGAAAATAACTCCAGGTCTTGAAACAACATTTGGCATTTTTAAATGGTTGTAGAAGCCTGACTGGATAGTGTCTTTGGTTTCCAGCCTTGTTTTATTTTTATAAAATTCTATAAAAATCAGAAAAATCCAAAAATTAACCAAAAACATAAAAATTATAAAAAAAACAAAAAAATATTTTTGTTTGAATTTTTGGATTAATTTTGAGTGATTAAATAATTCTGTGAAGTTGCTTGTTTCCTTGACTTTATTATTTTCATTATTATTTAAAAATCCAAAATAAATATAAAAAATATTAAAAACCCACCTAAAATAGTTTTCTTGTATTTGTTTTCATTTTTGACTACTTCGTAGGCCGCGAGGCCATCACGTGCTCCTTGAGTTCGACCCTGGGTGCTATACCAGGCTAATCCAATAGACAGGGCCACTATTGATTTTCTTTGATTTTTATCTTGTTTTGGTGGTTTGATCTCATATTTTCTTGTTGATCCAGATTTCTCGAGCGACTGAGGTTGCAACGACCATAGTTTTATTTCATCTACCTTAATTACTTGGAAATTTGGTCCATTAGAATGGCGTCGTTACCGTGGAGCACGACTTAGTAGTCTTTATTTTTCATTTTATTTTTGTTTTCTTCTTCACGGCTTTCCGCGGCTCTTTCTGAGTTTGTGGCTTTTTACGGCTTTTTATTTTTCATTTATTTCTATTTTATTTTCTTTTATTTTTATTTTTGTTTTTGTTTTCTTTTGCTTGTTTATTTTATTTCTATTTTTGCATAGATACTCTGTTTACTTTTCGTGCCTTTAGTTGCTTTATTTTATCTGGTATTTAACACTCTCTTGTTTTCTTGCGAGGGCCCGAGGACTGAGGCGGTGACTCTAGAGTAGCTGGCGCAACCGCGGTGTCGGAGGCGGCTCCCTTCTACACGGAGCAGCAGGAGAGCGCGAGGGAGCATCTGAGTGTGGGAGGAGTAGTGTAGTGTTAGATTAAACTTTATTTCAGCTTATTTAAATTGTTGTAATAATACAGGGACAACTCACTCGAACTTGAGACACTTTCGGGTCTGTTTCGCCAAGCACCGGTGTGCTCGGGGGACCTATTAGCTAGTTCAGTTTTCTTCGCGGCTTTTTACGCGGCTTTTTGATTTTTCACTGCCTTTTCCGGTTTCTCGCGGCTTTCTCGAGCCCCTAGCCTTAGGAATTTCTGTTGATTGTGACATAATTCATAGGATCCAAACACCCTAATACATTTGTCTGTTCCTATAGTTCGGTAATTGGACCTATAATAAAAGATTAATAAAATAGTTGATTCGCTTCCTTCGAGCCTACGTGCCACAGCCTGCCCTGCCAAGCGCTGCTCCTGAACCCGATTTGTCGGGAGGAGGAGGGGGTGGACCGAGACCGGACCCTTTGGATCGGAGGCTGGTGATCAGCTAGATTGTTCTTTCGAGTAGAAATTGCTATTTATTGACTCGGTTTTCCGCTTGCACCATTTAGGTAGTTTATTTTCTGTCTTTTAATTTTGCGCGGATCATCTTGCATGTAGACTGCTGGAGTCAGGTATGCATTTCTTACTCTGCATGCATCATTGATTTCAACGCGCATCGGCTTTTTCGTCTTCTCCCCTGTTTTGGACTTAATAACCAGGAGAACCGAAAATTCGTTAGGCATTTTGCTTTGATTAAAAAATACTTAAAAAGAGAAATCATAAAATTGGGACTGCTAACACTATCGACCCTAAAAGACACTTCACCTAAAAATCTGTCTTGGGGAGAGAAACCCCCTCATTGTCTGGTTTGCTTGTGCGAGAGAGTGACCCCGAACACTGGTAGAGCCCGCCGATATTCTTCTCGACTGATTACCGGCTATTTCTGTACGGGTCAGTCGGTTGGGAAAATACCGGGTAACCCAACAGGTCACGTAATCGCTCTGCTATCCTAACTGATCACCAAAATAAAATTGACAAGATAATTGACCGAGCCTTTCCGGTCTTCAGCTCACGTTGCGTTGGTGAATCGGGGGTTTGCTTGCGATCATAGATGTTACCAGATCTCATCCGCATTACTTGCCACATCAAGATGATGAGCAGACGATCTCTTAGGCAGCCTCTGGCTGCACCACTTTGGGCACGTCTACCCGCTCATCTAGGTTGATTCGCGAGAGCCGAGACCCGCTCTCCGAACCCGAGTACGACTCCACCCTATTCCCCCTTGACCCCCCTTCTTCTGAGACCGAGATACCAATGCTAGAGAGAGACAGACAGATGATTTATCGGCACCTGAGTTCGGATGTTTTGATTTTGCAGAGACTATGGCCGGCAGTTCTGATGATCACACAGAGGTCCGCAGCATGAGCATTTTGTTCTGGACCAGGGTGCGATCAACTCACCCTGATCGCTCCCTCGAGATAGTGCATCAGCAGTTGAGGGATCAGGGAGCAGTTATGTTGGATATGAGGCGCCAGATGGAGCAGTTGAGAGCAGACCGAGAGCAGCGCAGAGAGGGCCCGAGGATACCCGATGAGGCCACAACAGCCGCAGCAGACCCACTGAGACCGATGCGGGAGTTACACATCCCGTATGGATACTGATGCATCATTGGGTTGTTCTACCAGCCATAGTGGGGGGACTTCAAGTTTCCCTGAACACTTTGCAGCTCCTCCCCCGGTTCCATGGGCTCGTCACTGAGGAGCCCCATCTCCACCTCCAGGAGTTTCTGATGATCTGCAACACATTCCACGATCGTCAGGTGGACCAGGATACCATACGGATGATTGCCTTCCCCTTCTCCTTAGCAGGCAGAAGCAGCCACCTGGCTGAAGTATCTGGGGAAGTTTGTCTACACCTGGGAGCAGCCTCCGCACCGAGTACTTGCATAAGTACTATCCACTCGGGCGGACGAACACCGCTAGAGCCCTGATCAGCAACCTCTCCATGCTCCCCAACGAGCAGTTTCACGAGGCATGGGAGAGGTTCAGAGAGCTTACCGATAGATGCCCACATCATGATATTTCCAAGCCTAACCTTATTTAGAGCTTTTTCAGCGGGCTGACACCAGAGCTTAGGGCTTGGTGAACGCTTCTTGTGGCGGGTCTTACTTCGCCAAGGATCACGATTAGGTTTGGGCCATCTACGAGGAGATGGCCGAGAACTATATGGTGATGTCCCAGACCCGATTGTACACACAGGGCATACCCCAGCAACCACAGACCGTGCAGTACCAGAGGATAGCATGGGTCGATGCCGGTCCTTCCAGTTCGTCCGCGGCAGCAGCATAGGCAGAGAGTACAGCCGCAGACATGGGGATTACCAGTGAGAAGCTGGACCGGATGGAGATCATAGAGAAGAAGCAGTGCCAGGGCATCACACAGATGGAGCAGATGGCACAGACTCTGAGTGACCTGAAGACACAGCTCATGTGTCTCCAGGAGGCACAGACGGCTTCACAGCCTCGTCTTCAGGCACGAGGCGATCCGAGTAGCAGCAGCAGCTCGTCCCTGCGCTCTAGCTCCCAGCAGCAGCCTAGACAGGCCCGTCTTGTACAGGGGGAGTCGTACCAGCAGCCGCAGCTCACCTACCAGGCACCACCATCCACGGACCCACAAATGGTGGTATACCAGCTGGATCAGCCTCTGGCAGTGCTCCCGCCACCCCAATACGATGCAGAGCTGTTGATAGATGTCAATGGGATTTGGTACGACCGCCCCCAGCCCGGTATCCGACGAGACCATCCTGGATTCCGTTGGGCGGCCGGAGGTACCCATCCCCAACAGCAGCCGTCAGGACAGGGTGGCCAGTACAACCATCAGAGGGATCACCAGCAGCAGCAGCCCCCAGCATATACCCAGCCACAGCCACAACAGTCACCGCAGTATGGTCCTCGTCCCTATCAGCAGGAACAATCTTGGAGGCGTGATTAGCCTCATCAGCCGCAGCATCAGCCACATTCTTACCCCTCTCAGCCACATCACCAGCAGCCTCACTACTAGAGAGGCTACCCGTCGGGTTCTCATGGGCCATCTTATGAGAGCCCCGCCTTGGATGACATAGCCTGCCTTCTCACAGATCAGCAGGCTACTTTTCAACGGGAGATGGATGAGTTCTGCCAGGAGATGTGGGACATCGTGGAGAGGGAAGGCTGCCATACCTGCCCAGATAGAGCCGAGCCCCAACAACCTCAAGAGGAAATCGGAGCAGGTAGTTTGTACTGAGTATGCCACTCCGAGTGGTACTTTTTGTGATATGTCTGCATATCTTTTTGATACTGATTTTGTCACACTTAGGAGCGGTAGGATGCCAGCAGGCGGTGACTTGTCTGAGCGACACCCTGAGGATACATCCAGAGCGCCAGGCGAGGAGAAGAGTGGTACTAAGGCCGCTAGAGATGATGACGGTGGTACTGATGCCACCATGGATGCTGATCCCACCGGCGGTACTGAGGCCGCTGTTTCACCAGTTGGAGGAGGTGGTACTGAGGCCACCCATGTTGCCAAGCCAGAGCGCGGTACTGAGGCCGCCCGTCTACCAGCCGATGGTGGTGCTGATGCCACCAGTTCTTCTGAGATTCCTGTTGTTTTTCCTGTTACTAATGTATCTCGGAACACTTCTGTGAATAAAGGAAAGGGTTTATTTTCTTCGGGTCCCACTGTGGTGCATGATGTATGTGTGAATCCGGCCGTCGAGCTGTCTAGACCCTTTCCTAGTCCTTCATCTGAGAAGGACCCGGTGATCCCCTTTCCTAGAGCTCTTCAGATGGGGAAGGGGAAGAAAAATGAAAATCCCAAAATGAGGCAGCATGAAGAGTTCAGCCAGCAGATGATAGACCGTTTCCACATTCAGCTGACTCTTCAGGAGGCTTTGCAGCACATTCGCTTAGAGACAGGACTACAGTTAGGAGGAAGAGGAGGAACCACCAGACAGAGATTCATGTGCTGACCAAAGCCACTTGTTTCGCGATCCAGAACCATCTGCCGGCTAAGAGGCCAGATTCAGAAGCCCCATATGTCAGATGCCATATCAGTAAGCAGAGGTTCGATCGCACTCTATTTGACAGCGGATCGTCGATCAACCTACTTCCGGCATCCCTTCTCAACCGCTTCGAGTTGGGCACTCTTAGACAGAGCAGGACAGTCCTTCAGTTTGTTGATCGATCTGTCAAGAGGACGAAGGGGTTGCTGAGGGACGTTGTTGTCACGATTCGAGGCCTGCATTTTTCCGTGGACTTCGTAGTGTTGGACATGGAGATCCCTGATTCGGTGACCGAAACCCCCATCATTCTCGATCGCCTGTTCTTGGCCACAGCCAAGGCAATGACTGACCATGATAGCGGGAAGGTATACTTTTGCGTCGAGGGCGAAAGTGTACAAATAGAGACGGTCGAGGACAACAGAGCTGGAGATAGAGCATGCTCAGAGACTACTACAGATACAGAGCAGATGACAGATGCCGGGCTAGACATCCACCAGGACTGCGACTTTGTGATTACAGACGATGAGGCAGTTTGGGCAGACCCAGTAGCACAGGCCATCCTCTCACATTCAGAGTCCGCTGATGCAGAGACGCCAGCAGAAGAGAGCTTGGAGAGCACATTCCTGGTCCAGGATACTTTTGAGGCAGCAGAACCGATTCTCGACCGCGAGACTGATTTTTGTGATGATGGTGGTACTGATGCCACCTTAGATGATACAGATCCCTCAGAGTCAGATTCTGATTGGGCAGATTGTGATGATTACATGCCAGATCTGACTTCACCTGAGCCTATAGCTAGGGAGGAGGTAGATGCCGAGCAGAGCAGAGAAAGTCTATCAGGGCAGCCTTCTCCAGTTTCAGAGAGTGACAGAGAGTTTCAGTTCTCCCTTGCGGATTTGGCAGCATTCACGCAGAGTTTTCAGAGGCCAGATCCACAAGCACCCAGTTGTCCAGAGCTGAAGCCGCTTCTTGCATCGCTGAAGTATAGGTTCCTTACGGGTGAGCATGAGATGTACCCAGTCATTATCTCCGCCAATTTGACTGGAGAGCAGGAATCCCGTCTAATGGGGGTTCTTGAAAAGAACCGCAAGGCGATAGGATGGAGCGTAGCAGATCTCCAGGGGATAAGTCCAGCCCTGTGCTCCCACCATATCTATCTCGAGGATGAGGCGAAGCCGTCGCGTGAATTCCAGCGGCGGCTGAACCCAAATCTGAGAGAGGTTGTCATGAAGGAGATTTCGAAATGGTGGAGCGCCGATTTTATCTACCCCATCTCTGACTCCAAGTGGGTCATCCCTTTGCATGTGGTGCCCAAGAAGACAGGCATCACTACAGTAGTCAACAAGTCTGGAGAGGAGATTGCTACACGGGTACCCACTTCTTGGCGGGTCTGCGTTGATTATAGGAGACTCAACCAGGCCACCAAGAAGGATCATTTCCCCCTACCCTTTATAGATCAGATAATTGAGAGACTGGCAGGGAAGAGCCACTATTGTTTTCTGGATGGGTACTCGGGCTACAACCAGGTGGCCATCGCTCCCGAGGACCAGGACAAGACTACCTTTACCTGTCCCTTCGGCACATACGCCTTTCGACGCATGCCATTTGGGCTATGCAATGCCCTGCGACTTTTCAGAGATGCATGCTGTCGATCTTTTCGGACATGGTAGGGGAGTGCTTGGAGGTCTTCATGGATGATTTCTCGGTTTACGACGACAGATTCAACTCCTGTCTTGACTACCTAGACCGAGTCCTTCAGCGATGTATAGAGGTTCACTTGGTGCTATCTTGGGAGAAGAGTCACTTCATGGTGACTCAAGGGACGGTGCTTCGCCATATCATCTCCAACAGGGGTATGGAGGTTGATCCGACCAAGGTAGATGTCATTAGAAAACTCACACCGCCGTCCAATTTGCGGCAGTTACGGTCATTCCTGGGGCACGTCGGTTTCTACCGACAATTCATTCATGATTTCGGTAGGATTGCCCGACCGTTGACTGACCTGCTGACGAAAGACACCGAGTTCCTTGTCGATGACAAGTGTCTTTCGTCCTTTGAGACTCTCAAGAGATGTGTTGTTGAGGCTCATGTTCTCCAGCCGCCTGATTGGTCTCTCCCATTCGAGATCATGACGGATGCTCCGATTTTACCGTAGGGGCCGTGCTGGGACAGAGGAGGGATGGAGTTCCCATTTGCTATTCACTACGCTAGCCGCACATTGGATTCCGCACAGCAGAACTACACAGTCACAGAGAAGGAGATGCTAGCCGTAGTCTTCGCCCTAGATAAGTTCAGATCGTACATTATTGGATCTAGAGTGACATTGTACACAGATCATATCGCCATCAGGTACCTCATGGCAAAGAAGGATGCCAAGGCCAGACTGACTAGATGGATCCTTCTACTCCAGGAGTTTGACATTGAGATTAAGGATAAGCCTAGAGTCAAGAATGTGGTAGCGGATCATCTCTCCTGATTAGAGCATCTTGAGCATTCTGAGCAGATTGACCCTATATGTGAGACCTTCCCAGATGAGGTCATCCTTGCTATCGCCTCTCTCCCGTGGTATGTCGATATTGTGAACTTTCTTGTTGCTAAGAAAGTTCCACAAGATTGGCCCAAGCAGAGGCTTGAGACCTTCCTCGCGAAGGCCAAGTCCTACCACTGGGAGGATCCCATCCTTTACCATGAAAGAGGGGATAGCGTATGGCATAGGTGCATTCCTCAAGAGGAGCACCATAGCGTCCTCACTTACTGCCACAAGCTTGAGGCAGGAGGACATCACTCTGGGAGGAGAACGGCACATAAAGTGCTCCAATCCGGCCTGTGGTGGCCTACCCTCTTCAAGGACTCTGATGAGTTTGTGAAGAGATGTACTGACTGTCAGAGGATGAGCACTTGTGGACAACGTGATATGATGCCGATGCAGCCCATTCACTTCTGTGAGATTTTTGACGCATGGGGCATCGATTTCATGGGTCCATTCCCTAAGAGTCAGGGATTTGAGTACATTCTGTTGGCCGTTGATTATGTGAGTCGTTGGGTTGAGGCCATCCCCGCCCGAACCGCTGATGCCAGGACAGTTGCAGATTTTTGAGGAAGCACATCATTACACGATTCGGGGTACTCTCGCGTATTTGATTTCTGACGGGGGGTCTCATTTCATCAACGACCAGGTGAAGGCCCTTGCTAGTGAGTTCGGCATAGACCATCGAGTTGCCACTCCATACCATCCACAAACGAATGTCTAGCCGAGGTGTCGAACAGGGAGATCAAGACTATTTTGCAGAAAGTCGTCCGCCCTGACCGAAAGGATTGGTCACAGCTTTTGGACTCGGTCCTGTGGGCCATACAGGACGTCTTTCAAGACACCATTGTGCACATCTCCCTTTCGCCTCGTATATGGCAAGGTGTTCCATTTACCTGTTGAGCTGAGACACAGGTCACTTTGGGCAGTTACAGATAATTCTTTTGGATCCAGATAGTGTAGGAGACCAGAGGAGGGCAGAGTTAGCAGCCCTGGAGGAGCTTCGTGATACCGCCTTCTCAAACAGCCTACATTACAAGGAGAGAGTGAAGGAGTGGAATGATTCTCACATCAGCCACAAGCATTTTGAGCCTAGACAGAGAGTATGGCTGTTTGATGCTAGGCTTCGTCTATTTCCAGGGAAGCTACAGAGCAAATGGAAGGGACCTTATCTTGTGAGAAAGGTACACGACAATGGGAGTATTGATATATCTGAGTTGTCTTCTGAGAGTACCTTTCGAGTGAACGGCCAGCGGCTCAAGCCATTTCTAGATCATGAGCCGCGGGTCGTTGAGGTTGCCCCTATTCACTTTGCGTGAGATGTGGTCTTTTGACTCACATCTATTGCATCTCACGCCTGATTACCATTGTTCTTCCGACCTGTATAGATCCAGATATCCATATCATTACATTCTTTAGTCCCACATCCCTTTCTTCATCTTCTGATTATGCTATACTTAGGGGGTACTTTACCCTAAGTATAGGGGGGGATGTAGGACCTTTGAGTATTTCTTTTGATTCATTTTACCCATGTTTTTGCTGCCTATACTTAGGGATATTTTACCCTAAGTATAGGGGGGTAGACCCCTGTACATTCTCCACTCGGTTTTCCCTTTGTGTACAACCTGCTATACTTAGGATTATTTGATCCTAAGTATAGGGGGAAAAGCCGAGATCTTCTTGATTTTCTATTCATTCATTCCGTCTTTGTATATAGCCTTCCTTTTCACTTCCCTATACTAAGCACGAGTTATATCTTCTTCATCGCTCTTGACTCTGAGGACATCGTTCGAGCTAAGTATGGGGGGTGTTTATATATTTCATATATACTTTAGCCATACTCGTACTTTGTGTGAGTGTGTTAATAAATAAAATTGGCTAAAAACCCTAAAAACCACAAAAAATAAAAATTTTTCCTTTAAATAAACATTCTTTTATTGCACATGCATAGCTATTGTACAAATTATTTTTGTAAAAAATGTTTTCAAAAATCTTTTGGTGTAAAGTTTGTGTAAATATTTTCATATCATAATTATGTATATAGTACAAAATTTTTCCAAAATGTTTTGAAAATCAAAAGTTTGCAAAAATCTTGTGTAAATGTGTGTAAACACTTTTGCAAACCTTGCATTCATGCATACATCCATGATTTCAAAACATTTTTCAAAAATTTTGCATTTGTGTAAATATTGTGTAAATGGCATCTTGGTATATATGTATATAGTTTTTCCTGGATTATAGTTGACATTTAAACTACCCTAGAATTAAATTAGGAAATGGAGCTGGATTAAGATCTTAATCCACCTAATTCTAAAAGGAACCTTATAGGACTTAGGGTTAAGGCTTTTCAGGTTCATGGTGACTTAATTCTTTGAGTTCACTAGGCTATGATCACATGTCATCTCAATGAGCCTAAGTAGAGCACTATTAACAACACACACATGACTCATATAGACAAGGCTTTACTTTGAACACCGCACTTAGCACCGAGCTCTCTATGGATGATGTGGTGAGGAGGCAGTCTTCCTTGACTTGGGGTAGCATATGAGGGTAGTACTTCTAGGCGGAACCTCTCTTCTTCTTTTAGTGAAGGAAGTGCATCTCAACTCGGTCTGGTTGCCATGAGGTCTAAATACAGGAGTTGTGGGTTGCAATAATACTTCAAAAGAGGGACAGTCTACTGGCTCAAGAGGAAAAACTCCTTGTATATATGCTGCACATGTATATGTTGTATAGATGCACTTGAAAAAAAATGCAAAAAGTAAATAAACTCAAAAAAAGTGGTGGGTCTGATAGAAAATGATAATCCCACAGGAGTATGTATATAGTGCAATAAGAAAAGCCTTGAGATTCATGTCCCACCTTATGTAGCTTGCAGCAGGGAGACTTGGCTACACTGGTTGAGCTCCCCAAGGATACATGGCTACACTGGCCATGGTCCATTCTCTTCTTCCCCTCTTCTTGAGAAGGTTGAACTTGAACTTAGAAGGGAATACCCCGCTCCTCAAGGAAAGAGTGGCCAGATTGGGGTCATAGAGTTACCTTGTTGGGGAGGGTTGTCAAGTTACCACTTCTGAGGTGGAGAGCATATACTTCACATTCACAGTACAAAAAAAGATTCACGGTCTTCAAGGTTTGTGTTTGGTGACTTGTTCTGATCTGGATTGTTGAGGAGTCCTGATTATAGATTAGTGGATCTTAGAGGCTGTTAAGTTTTAAACCTAAGTCTAAATAAGGTTCCGACACATTAATAATCCAAAGATCTGATCGAGCTCCATATTTCAATTTAATGAAGGCAAGTTTAATATTCAACCTTGATCCATGTACATTCTCCTCTTTTTCTATTTCTTTTCCACTTCTTTTTCAAATAAGTGTTTGCTAAGGGACTAGCAAAGTTAAGTATAGGGGGTGATGAATACCCATTCATCACTCTTTATTCTTATATTTTAGCTACAAAAACCTTTGCAAATACATGTAGATATCTGTAAATAAAAATAATTACCAAAGTGCATGCATTGTGTAAAAATAAATAATTAGCATATTTTTATGCAAAAATAAAGGAATAAAGAATTAAAAGAAAAAGAGGGAGATATTTAGAATAAATATTGAGCGACCTAATCCCAAGGGAGGGCTCAGCATGGGCCTGGCCGCATAAAAGCCCAAGTAGAGAGAGATAAGGAAGCTCATGTGTGTAAATATACTGTAAATAAAATAATAATATTTCCTCTAAAAATAAATAAAATGGGCTTGTATATCTTTGTAAATATTTGTAAATACAAAATCAAAATAAAAATAAGAAAATTAAAAAGAAAATAAAAATACCCTTCCTTGTGTATATCCACCATGTACATAAACCCACTTCTATATTTATTTTACCTTGTAAATAAATAAATTAAATTCCATAACAATTTATACACATTCTATATTTCATGTTGTTAATAAATAAAATAAAAACCAATAAAACAAAAATAAAATAAAAAGAACGAAATTAAAAATCAAAATAAACATTGTATATAGACCTTGTACATACTTGTATATATCTATTTATTTTACCCTTATAAATAAATAATAAAAAGTAAAACAAAAACACCAAAATATTCCAAATTTCATCTTGTAAATAAAATAAAATATAAATTTGGAATAAAAATGCACAAAAATAATTAATTAAAAATCAAAAAATTAAAATTCAATATTGTATATATACCTATACATAGTACTATATTGTAAATACCTAATTTATATTTCAAAAAAAATTAAAAATAACAAAAAATAGTTTTAAATAAAATAAACATTTTTCATGTTTTGAGTTTTTATTATTTCGACCATTTTCTATTTTTAATTGAATTTCCAAATCATTTCCAGGTGGCCGCTTCTGACTGGTCCACGGGGGATGTTGACCCCCCGGTCAACTCCCCCCTGGACCACAAAGTCCCGGATCCGAGTTTTCGACCTGACTTCTCGACATTTTCCACACTCGATCTGATCACTAAATCCGTTAATCCCGGGTCCTAATCCGACCTTGATCAACCCTGATCCACGCCCGGGGTGGATTTTCGGGATCCGCGCTCCGATCAGCTTGCCCGAACTCGCTTTAGCCGGACCCCTAGCCACTTAAATACCCAGCTCTGACGCTCCTTCACACATCTTTGGCTCGTGCATTCTCCACCCTAGGACCTCCATTGCTCTCGCCTGAGTGACAACAAGCTGAGGGCAGTGTCGCAGCGAGGAAGGAGCGTGTGGGCCATTGATCCGGTGACTTAGCGCCGCCGTGCGCCGCCACCAGCGTGGTGCTCGAGCCTCGGGCATCGACGACCCTCATGGCTAGGACCAGGAGCTCCAGCAGCTCAAGCCCAGTCGACCTCGTCCATCAGGTAGCCTTCTTTCCTTCTCCTTTTCGCCAATTTCGATTTACGCCCAAATCATCCCTTCGCCGTCGACCTTCGATTCCGACCCCCCTCGTCCACATCTCCACCATCGGATTCGACCAACACCTTTGCCACACTCCGTCGCACCTTCTTCGCCCAACCATTCACCCCAGTTCGCACAGGATTGGGAACCAAGCTTTATCGCCGTCGCTCCGCCGGAGCTCGCCCATCTCAACGCGCCGACCATCCCCATCCCCTCTAACTGGGTCGAGGCACTTTGCCCTCGACCCAAGAGTTTGTTGCGCCACTTTGCAGGTCAAGACAAGCCCATCTGAGGGCTTGAACGTTCAGGAGCAGCAGCTCCAGCTCCGCCTTGGTCGCCGGACCATCTCCGATGCCTCCAGCTTCATCGGAGGCCTTCTTCAGACGCGGGAGGCCCGGGCGCTTCTTCTCCGATCTTCAGTAGCCCTCGAGGAGGTCCACCGCACGCTCACCGGGCCGACAAACCTCGCCGGCCATCTGTTCTTCCAGGAGCCTCCAGCACCGTCCGTTTCGCCTCCAGCTCCATATCATGTGCGGACCGTCCGATTAGGGCTAAGAGGAGGCCCAGCAGCCACTGTCCGATCGACACGTGGCCTCCTCTCAGCCCTCCATCCAGCGAAGGGGATCCAGTGCCTCTCGACCGTCCGATCAGCTATGTGGCGCACATCCAGCCCTCCGCTTTATAAAAGGGTAAATTACCCTGTAGGCCCTTCTCTTTTCTGCATTTAATATTTAGTCCTGTAAATACATTTCGTAGTTGTTTTTATTTTGGTTATTTTGCATAGAGGACCATGTTGTTTGTCTTATTCGCATTTTTACCCCTGTACATGATGGACACGTGCGTCGACACGTGAGTTTTGGTAAAATTGCATGTTTTGCCCTGTGTTCTTCATGTGTTATTGTCTGTATCTTTTAAATTAGGAATGACACTTTGGTCCTTCCAGGCCTGAGTCACGTGTATCGTGAGTGGGCCTCGGGACATTTTACATTTTGGGCCCTAAATTTTCCAGTCATGTTATCAATAGGCCCCTGGAGCATATTGTTTTTGCAGATAGGTCCCTGTGCACTGTGCCTTGTTGTTTGATTTTAATAAAATAGCAAAATTACTCCAAATTTGATGAAAATTGGACGTGGCTCCTGCCACTATGTAAAATTTTCTCTAATTTTTGGAGACATTTTTGACTCTTTTTACTATTTTAAAAATTCAAAATTACCCATTTTTCTTACTGTCCAGATATAAAAGTCATAAAAAAATATTAAAACATCTTTAAAAATTACAAAAAAATAGATTCTGTTTATTTTGTTGGGTTTGATTTTCTGACCAATTTTGGTCATTTTTGGACTTATAAAATTATAAAAATTGAAAAAGTCCTAAAAACCCATAAAAATTCTAATGAATAATTAAAAACTCCAAAAATAATAAATCCAGTTCCTAATTTTTCCTTGTAGTTCATACTTTACAGGAAAATTACCTCCAGGCCTTGAAACAACCATTTGGCATTTTTAAATGGTTGTAGAAGCCTGACTAGACTGTGTCTTTGGTTTCCAGCCTTGTTTTATTTTTATAAAATTCTATAAAAATCAGAAAAATCCCAAAAATTAACCAAAAACATAAAAAATATAAAAAACATAAAAATATTTTTGTTTGAATTTTGGATTAATTTTGAGTGATTAAATAATTGTGTGAAGTTGCTTGTTTCCTTGACTTTATTATTTTTATTATTATTTAAAAATCCAAAAAAATATAAAAATATTAAAAACCCACCAAAAATAGTTTCCTTGTATTTGTTTTCATTTTTGACTACTTCGTAGGCCGCGAGGCCATCACTTGCTCCTTGAGTTCGACCTTGCGTGCTATATCAGGCTAACCCAATAGTCAGGGCCACTATTGATTTTCTTTAATTTTTATCTTGTTTTGGTAGTCTGATCTCATATTTTCTTGTTGATCCGGATTTCTCGAGCGATTGAGGTCGCAACGACCTTAGTTTTATTTCATCTACCTTAGTTACTCGGAAATTTAGTCCATCAGGGGTCGGCCCCCACATCAAGCTCATATGGATGAATTTAACAATTGTATTGCCTCCTGTGGGCTTAGTGGCCTTGAATCATGGGGTAACCCATGGTCTTGGTCTAATTGTTTGGTGGGCCCTGCAAGGGTCACCACGAAGCTTGATTGTGCTCTCATCAATGACTCTTGGACACCCTGCCTCTTTAATGCAAAGTTGGTGTATCTTCCAGTCTCCTGTAGCGACCACCTTCTTCTACATGTGGCAATATCCACCGCTGCCAGATGCCCATTGCCTTTCAGATACTTCGAGTATTGGGCACATAGGCTAGGCTATCTCGGCGTCATTCGTAATGGGTGGAACGTACCCGTTCTGGGAAACCCACTCTTTCGCCTCACCTAGAGGCTCAAGAATGTGAAGGTGGCCCTCAAGGGCTGGGCAGCAAACGAGGCTAATATCTTCCGTGAGGTGGACCTCACGCGGAATTTCCTACAGAAATTAAATAGCGCCATCAGCGAATCCCCATTGGATCCTACCCTTGCAACACTTGAAAGGGATGTGAAGCTACACCTGGAAGCCTTGGATGCGGATCTTGAATCTGCTTGGATGCAAAAGAACATGGTAGGCTGGCTAAAGCTTGACGATCGCAACATAAAAATCTTCTCCGTACATTAAGGCTAAAGACGGAAAAAGAACAACATCAACAAGCGAAGGAAGTGGTTCATATAAAAAAGAGGTCCTTTTCCACTGGATGCTCTATACCCATTAGAAAAATCATATTTTCCTAAAAGATGAGGCTCGTCGAGTTGTGGCTACTAAAAACTTTACCTCGATTTCCTAATGATAGGTGCAAAAAACCCATCAGGAAATATGGGGTTCTTTTCAAACAGATGCCACCTATAAAAAAAGGGACAGATTTCAAAAAATGAATTTTATCCTTCGTTTTTGCTTAGTTGGTTTCAGTGATGATTAACTGATTAATATTGTGATCACTTTATCTTGAGATAGCTTTTCTCGAGATAAACTAGTCCTTTTATCTCATGATAAGATGGCCTTGTCAATCCACTCATTATGAACTTCCTAATTCCTAAAATCTACATTTCTAGTAGTGAAACAAATTAAATTATAGAAGTTTTGTAAAGCTGAGGACTGACTAAAAAAATCACCACACTTCATCAATGGTTATTAAATGACATGTTTGAAAGAGACACAAAAACTATTACAGAGAGATTGCGGGTAACTAGTTCATGCATCTAATGTAGTTGATGAGTCCAATCACCCAAATTTCTACAAGTCAACTCTTAACGAGAGCCACCGACGCGACCAACTGTCTTCTAGTTTGTTAAGCTCTCTTAGTATGAGAGTTAATTATATAGAAACATATCAAAATAAAACCCATGCAACATATAAGAGACCCATCCATCTACAATGCATTGGCATTGCCTATGTGTGTGTCGAGCAATATCTAAATCACCATTAAGCCTTAATAGTAATTAAGGGTACTTATGGATATGTTGGGATGGTTAATCAAAGCTACTAGAGCCCATGCCATATAAATTATAAACAAAGAGAGAAAGAGATAGGAGGTTGCTTCCTTGGAAACGTGAGTATTTTTAAGGGCATGGTGGGGGGAATTCTAGGTGTTTTTTAGAAGGTTGCACATAAATAAGGGGGCACATGGGGCGCGCCAATTAAGGAGGTGAGCCCTCTTAGGTTAAGGGTGGTTTGGAGGTGGGCTCGCATATATGCGCTACGCCAAAGTGGGGTTCTTCACCCCATACTCTGTCCTCCATAGTGTTGTGAGTGTGTGAGACCCACTTGAAGTGACCCATCTCTGATTAGGCTTGGTGCAACCAAGACAAATCGGGCCCGCTTGCCTTCGTAAACATGCCACATCAAGCCCTAGGGTCGGCCCCCTGCAGCAACAAGACAACCAAAGGATTTGATCTTGTGTCTTGATCAAGAGGATTGGGAAGTCGCCTCGAAATTAAATGAGGGTGGCTCACAAAACTAAGCCCATTTCTCTGTGCCCCTAAAGATAAGTCGTATGAGAGACATCGTCTGCTGCATTAAGAGCAGACGACGGTTCTTTGTCTATACTGGAAAGGAAAAGGTATTCCCGTAAAAGGAGAAACCTCTATCCTTCTCTAGGAGAATGATGCCAGCTATAATGATGTATTTATCCCTTCCTCAAATGCATCATATGCCTTTCCAATGCAATACGTACACCAATGCAATACGTACATACACATGTAGAAATACAAACACAGAATCTGTATTTATCCGAGAATTTTGAAAATGATTTTGTAACTTTTTTTAAAAATATTTCGTAGATTATGCATCCATTTATACATGCTTTTACATGTAACATGATTGCAATGCATTTTATTTAAATATAAATATAAAATACAATATCTATTCGTGTGTTTCATATAAATTTTCTTAAATGATTTTTTTATGTAAATTATAACATAATATAATAGACAATATCGAGTTAGCTTATATGCTTAGATTGACATATGTCCTTGTAGTAATAAACATATACAAAGAAGACATAACTCGCACTAAAATGCATATAGCAAAAGAGTAGAAGAATGGATATACACACATATATAATAAATCTAAATTCACCTATGGAATATTTCAAAAATAATTTTCTGATAGCTAGTCTTTGAATCATTTTCCTCCTCCAAATCTAGATGATGGTGGAATTACTGGATGTGCCCAATCATCATGTGGAAATTTCTTTTTCCTTTTGGTGCATATTTATATGGTGAGCTAATTGGGTGGATACAACTCTAGCTACGAAGAATATATTGATAAAATTTGGCCATATGTATCTTTTCCCTTTGCCTAAAATGGTAATGATATTCCCATTATTGGTTAAACGGTAATGATCTTATATATGGATTCATTACCTTACCTTTGTCATGTCCTTGTCCAAAGGAATTGAATGATGGACAATGTGTGATGTGTCGTCTCCTCGTCCTTTATGGAGGGAGCTTCGTCCTATCCCATACCTTCTCAACCCCTTTAGAAAAAACAATAATTTCATGGTTGGTACATAATTAATGGCACGCAATAATAGATTGAAGGGGTCGTGCCAAAAAAATAAAACAATTGTGTGTACCATTATTATCTCTCTTTCTAAGGAAATTATTCGTCATTTCATCATTGGAACTTGCACTGGAGATATGACTAAGAATCTAACACGTATCCATGTAACGTGTTTGTCTTATATATGATGTCAAGGATATCAACGGCATCACAAAATCTATTTCAAATAGGTGAATAAACCATTTTAAATATCGGATCGGATATTGAACTGCTCTTTGGTTTGATACAATCAAGTTAGATCGGTGATTATGTATGATTTCATCATTCCAATCAACTTGAAAAAACCATACTGAGCTTAAATTATTGGTCCGATCGGTCGAGCCGATTTTTTGAACTGATAAAACTGGATATATATATATATATATATATATATATATATAGGGTAAAATTAGGCTGCCCCCATGGGGAGAGCTAACTTAGCTCCCCTGTCACCATTTCACCCTTTTTTATTATTTTTTTTTCAAAATTTCTTCCGTAGATTTTCATCAATATATCCCTATATTATGATATTCAAATTTCACGCGAAATAGAGACCCCTACGACCTCCATCCAGAAGGATCGTTTTTAACAATTCTGTTACCGTTAAAAAATGTCTGTCTGGATGGAGGTCTGATGAATACTCATTCATCACTCTTTATTCTTATATTTTAGCTACAAAAACCTTTGCAAATGCATGTAGATACTTGTAAATACAAATAATTACCAAAAGCATGCATTGTGTAAAAAGTAATAATTAGCTTTTTTGTGCAAAAATAAAAGAATAAAGAATAAAAAGAAAAAGAGGGAAATATTTAGAATAAATATTGAGCAACCTAATCTCAAGGGAGGGCTCAGCATGGGCCTGACCGCATAAAAGCCAAAGTAGAGAGAGATAAGGAGCTCATGTGTGTAAATATACCTGTAAATATCACAAAAATATTTTCCTCCAAAAATAGAATAAATGGGCTTGTATATATTTGTAAATATTTGTAAATACAAAATCAAAATAAAAAGAGAAAAAATAAAAAAGAAAATAAAAATATTCACTTGTATATATTCACCTTGTACATAGCACACCTATCCCTATTTATTTAGCTTTGTAAATAAATAAATTAAAATCCATAAAAAGTTGTATATATTCTATCTTTTATGTTGTAAATAAATAAAATAAAAACCATAAAAACAAAAATAGAATAAAATGAACAAAATTAAAAACCAAAAAGAATATTGTACATATACCATGTATATAGATGTATATATCTATTTATTTCACCCTTGTATATAAATAATAAAAATAAAATAAAAATACCTTTTTATTTCTAATTTTATGCTATAAATAAATAAAATATAAAATGGGAAGAAAAATGTACAAAAATAACTAATTAAAAATCAAAAATTAAAAAGCTATATTGTATATATACCTATGTATAGCACTAAAGTATAAATACCTTATTTTCATTTTGAAAAATTAATTAAAAATCACTAAAAAATAGAAAAAAAATAAAACAAACATTTTTTATGTTTTAAGTTTTTCATGATTCGACAATTTACTAATTTATTCCTAATTTCTAAATATTTTTGACGTGGCCTGTTCCACTTGGTCCACGGGGACGTTGACCCCCCGGTCAACTCCCCCCCCCCAGGACCACCTAGCCCCGGATCCAAGCCCGCGACCCGACTTCTCGGATTTTTCTACACATGATCCGACGCCCATACCCGCAAATCCCGGGCTCTCCTTCTTCCTCGTGCATCCGAGAGCCTCGACCGATCTTTCGCGTGGGGATCCGCGCTTTGTGGAGCCCTGCCCGATCCCCTCTTCTCGGACCTGCACCCATATTTAATCCGAGCTCCGCCTCCATTTCATGCATCTTTGGCTCATTCGTTTTCCACCCAAGGACCTCCATCGCCTCCGCGAGAGTGACAGGTCGCTCCAGGCAGTGTTGCAGCGAGGAGGGGAGGAGTCGACCATCGATCCGGCGACGTTGCGCCGCCGTGCGCCGCCTGGAGGTGACGCTCGAGCCTCGGACACCGAAGGTCCTCGAGGCAAGGACCTAGAGCACCCCCAGCTCCTCCACAGTCGATTGCATCCATCAGGTAGCCCTTCTCCTTCTTCTTTTTCCCGAATTTTTAGTTTCCCCCAAATCGCCCCTTCGTCGTTCAGCCTTGTTTCCGACCACCTTAGCCATCTGTTCGACCATCGGAGTCGACCCACATATCCGCCTTCCCTTCGCGCACCTTCTCCGCCAACTCATTCACCCCAGTTCGCAAAGGAACTGGGTATCGAGTTCCTTCGCCGTCGCTCCGCCGGAGCTCGCACGCCCCGCCGCACCATCCATCTTAACCCCCGCTTACAGGGTCGAGGCACTTTGCCCTCGACCCGCGAGTCTGTTGCCGTGCTTTTCAGGTCCATCCGAGCCCATATGAGGGCTCACTCCATCCGGGCAGCAGCTTCTCCTCCGCCAATGCCGCCGGAGCTCTCCCGAGCTCCTCGCCATCATCGGAGGGCACCATTCGACGCGGGAGGCCAAGGAGCTTCTCCTCCGATCTTCAGCAGCCCGCGAGGAGGCCTCCAGCACCCACACGAGTCTGGCGAACCTCGCCGGCGTCCAGCTCTTCGAGGACCTTCCAGAGCCGTCCGATTGACCTCCAGCTCCAGTTCAGATCCCAGAGGTCCATTTGAGGAGCCGCCAGCATCATTCGATCCTTGGAGGAGTGATCGGGACCGTCCGATCAGTGAGGGCTTCCCATGTTGCTTCGTAGCCGCTCGATCTTCCACGTGGCGAGGCCCCATCCGTTCGATCAAGACCGATGACCCCTGTATAGCTGCGCCCCTTCCCCGACCGTCCGATCTACACGTGGCGCGCATCCGACCCTCGATTAAATAAAGGGTAAATTTCTTCTTAGGCCCTTAGTTTCTTAGTTATTCTGTTGTAGTCCTGTAAATATTTAGACATTTATTTGTGTTTGGTAAATTGCATAGTGGACCCTGTCGTATTTGGTATTTACTTTTATACCTCTGCCTGTAGTGGATCACGTGCATCGACACGTGTTTGTTTGGGTTAATTGCATGTCTAGCCTTGATGTTCTAGGGTGTTATCGAATGAAAACAACTTTTTAGTATTTGCAGAAATACCCCTGTGAATGGTTTTATTGTGCATGTGCGTTATTTAGTGGGTGTTTTACATCGAAGCCCATGGACTTTTAGTACGTGTTACTAAATAGTCCAGGAACTTTGTTTTCTTACAAATAGGTCCCTGAGTGCCCAGGTCACGCACCTCGTGCGTGATTTCGTGGAGAAATTCCATCGGACCCCCTGGATTTTCTACTATTTGCGTATAGGTCCCTGTGCACTGTACCATTATTTTTATTTTTAATAAAATAGAAAATTAACTCCAAATTCGATGAAAATTGGACACACGCCTCCTGCCTCTGTGCAAAATATTCGATAATTTTTGAAGACATTTTTTATTTCATTTGATATTTTTAAAAATTCAAAAACACACTTTTTTGTTACTGTCTAACTTTAAAATTCACAGAAAATATTAAAACACCTCTAAAAATTATAAAAATATTATACAATAGTTGTTTTGCCTTGTTTGATTTTCTGACCAATTTTGGTCATTTTTGGATATATAAAACCCATAAAAATTGAAAAACACTAAAAACCCTATAAAAATTCTAATGAAAAACCCAAAAATAATAATTCTAGTGCCTAAATTTTCTTTGTAGTTTCTACTATATAGGAAAATTATCTTCAGGTGTTAATAGGGCCATTTTGTATTTTAAATTGGCCCTCGACACCTGACTAGACAGTACCTCTCTTTTCTTGCCTTGTTTGATTTTTAGAAAATTCAATAAAAATCAGAAAATTACCAAAAATAACCAAAAATAGTAAAAAATATAAAAAAACATAAAAATATTTTTATTTGAATTTTTGGGTGATTTTTGAGTGATTTAATAATTGGTTGTGTTGGCTTATTTTATTGCTTTTCTATTTTCTTTATTAATTAAAATTCCAAAAAAATATAAAAAGATTAAAAATCCACTAAAAATACCTTTATATTATATTATTTTATTTTATTTTATTTTATACTACTTCGTAGGCTGCAAGGCCATCACGTGCTCCTTGTGTTCGACCCTGGTCGCTATACCAGGTTAATCCAATAGCGAGACCGCTACATGAGTTTCCGTTGATTTTTGCCTTCGTTTGGTGGTCTGATTTTTTTTTCTCGATTGACACCGCTTGGTGACTTGGATCGCAACGATCCTTGATTACCTTTACCCTAGTCGTCGGGCATGTCATCAAAATGGCGTCGTTACCGGGGATCACGGCTTAGTAGTTGTTTTAGTTTTCTTTTTATTTCATTTTCTTTTTCGCGGCTTTCCGCGGCTCTTTCTGAGTCCGCGGCTTTTCGCGGCTTTTTATTTTTCATTTATTTTTGTTTTATTTTATTTTTCTTTTCTTTTCTTTTCTTTTCTTTTGTATCTTTGCTTGTTTATTTTATTTCTATTTTTGCACATATACCCCTGTTTCATTTCATTTTTTTCCTGCACTTATTTGATTATCTTATTTGGTGCTGGACACTTTTGCTGCTTTCTTGCAAGGGCCCGAGGACCGAGGCGGCGACTCTCGAGAAGCCGACGCAACCGCGGGATTCGGAGGCGGCTCCCTTCTGCACGGAGCCGTAGGAGAGCTTGAGAGAGTAGCTGAGTGAGAGAGGAGTAGTTTAAGTTTATTTTAACATATTTGATTTGAATTGTAATACAGGGACACTCAGCAGGACTTAGAGTTTTCTCGGGTCTATTTCGCCGAGCACTAGTGTGCTCAGGGGACCCTTAGGTTTTTCACGGCTTTTTCGCGGTTTTAGTTTTTCGCTGCCTTTTACGGTTTTACGCGGTTTTTCTCGAGCCCCTAGCTTTAGGACTTTCTGATTGATTGTGACGTACTGAGTAGGATCCAAACACCTAATAGACTGCTTGTGCCTATTGTTCGTTAATTGGACCTACTAATAAAAAGTTAATAAAAATAGCTGACTCATTTCCTTCGAGTCTACGTGCCGCAACCTGCCCTGCCAAGCGCTGCTCCTGAACCCGATTTGTCGGGAGGAGGAGGGGTAGACCGAGACCAGACTCTCTGGATCAAAGGTTGGTAACCAGCTAGACGGTTCTTTCGAGTAGAAGTTGCCTGCTTAGGACTCGGCTTTTCCCGCTGCACCATATAGGTAGTTTACTTTCTGTCTTTAAATTCTGCGCGGATCATATTGCATGTAGAGTGCTGGAGTCAGGTACGCCTTTCTTACTTTGCATGCATCATTGATTTCATCGCGCATCGGCTTTTTCATCTTCTCCCCCCGTTTTTGACTTAATAACCAGGAGAACCGAAAAATTCGTTAGGCATTTTTGTTTTTATTAAAAAAGATCTAAAAAGAAAATCATAAAATTGGGACTGCTAAAACTATTGATCACTAAAAGACACTTGATTTAAAAACTTGTCTTGGGGAGAGAAACCCCCTCATTGCTTGGTTTGATTGTGCGAGAGAGTGACCCGAACACTAGGTAGAGCCCTCCGGTACTCTTCTTGACTAATTACCGACTCTTCTGTGCGGGACAGTCGGTTGGGAAAGTATCGGGTATCCCAACAGGTCACGTAATCGCTATGATATCTTGATTGTTCACTAAAATAAAATTTGACAAGATAAATTGACCGAGCCTTTACGGTCTTCAGCTCGCGTTGCTTTGGTGAACTCGGGGGTTTGCTTGTGATCATAGTTTCTCCAGATCTCATCCGCCTTACTCGCCACATCACGATGATGGGCAGGCGATCTCTTAGGCAGCCTCTGGCTGCACAACTTTCGGGCACGTCTACCCGTTCATCTAGGTTGGTTTGTGAGAGCCGAGACCAGCTCTCCGAACCCGAGTATGATTCCACCCTGTTCCCCCTCGACCCCCTTTCTTTCCATTCCGAGAGGCCATTGCCAGAGGAGAGACTTTCAGATTTATCGGCACCTGAGTATGGATCGTATGATTTTGCAGAGACCATGGACGGCAGTTCTGATGATCGCAGTAGAGGTCCACAGCCCGAGCACTTTGTTCTGGACCAGGGTGCGATCAACTCCACCCTGATCTCCTCCCTCGAGACAGTGCAGCAGCAGTTGAGGGATCAGGGAGCTTTCATGTTGGATATAAGGAGAGAGATGGAGCAGATGAGAGCAGAGCGAGAGCAGCGTAGAGACAGGTCGAGAGTCCCAGATGATGCAGTAGCAGCAGCAATAGCCGCAGCGGCCGCCGCGGCAGCAGCCGCCGCGGCAGGAGCAGGAGACCCACCGAGACCTGATGCGGGAGTTGCACAACCCCGAATCGACCCTGATGCATCACTGGGTTGTGTTACCAGCCATCGTGGGGGACTTCAAGTTCCCCCCGAACACCTTGTAGCTCCTCCCTCGCTTCCACGGGCTCGCTACCGTGGAGCCCCATCTCCACCTTCAGGAGTTTCTCATGATTTGCAGTACTGTCGACGACCGTTAGGTGGACCAGGACACGATACGAATGATTGCTTTCCCCTTCTCTTTGGCAGACAGAGCAGCCACCTGGCTAAAACATCTGGGGAAGTTTGTCTACACCGAGTACTTGCATAAGTACTACCCACTCGGGTGGACCAATGCCGCGAGAGCCCTGATCAGCAACTTCTCCATGCTCCCCAACGAGCAGTTCCATGAGGCATGGGAGAGGTTCAGGGAGCGGAATGATAGATGCCCGCACCACGACATTTTCAAGCGGAACCTCGTGCAGAGCTTTTTCAGTGGGCTGACACCAGAGCTTCAGGACTTGGTGAACGCTTCTTGTGGCGGGTCTTACTTCGCCAAGGATCACGACTAGGTCTGGGCCATCTACGAGGAGATGGCTGAGAACTACATGGTGATGTCTCAGACCCGGTTATACACTCAGGGCAGACCCCAGCAGCCACAGACCGTGCAGTACCAGAGGATAGCACGGGTCGACGCCGGTTCTTCCAGTTCGTCCGTGGTAGCAGCAACACAGGCCGAGTCATCCGCCACAGACATGGGGATCATCAACGAGAAGCTGGACCGGATGGAGTTGATTGAGAAGAAGCAGTGCCAGGGCATCACTCAGATGGAGCAGATGACACAGACTCTGAGCGACATGAAGACCCAGCTCATGTGTCTCCAGGAGGCACAGACGGCTTCCCAGCCCCATCTTCAGTCGCGAGGCGATCACGACAGCAACAGCAGCTCGTCCCAGCGCTCCAGTTCACACCAGCAGCCTAGACAGGTTCACCTTGTACAGGCAGAGCCGTACCAGCAGCCGCAGCCCACCTACCAGTCACCACCATCTCCAGACTTGCATATGGTGGTATACCAGCCGGATCAGCCTCTAGCAGTGCTTCCGCCACCCCAGTACGATGCAGAGCCGTTGATGGATGTCAACGGGATTTGGTATGACCGCCCCCAGCCCGGTATCCGACGAGACCATCCCGGATTCCATTGGGGGACCAGAGGTACCCAGCCCCAGCAGCAGCCGTCAGGACAGGGTGGCCAGCACGACCATCAGAGGGATCACCAGTCGCAGCAGCAGTAGCCCCCAGTGTACCCACCACAGCAGCAGCAACAGTCGTCGTGTGGTCCTCGTCCCTATCAGCAGAGACAGTCTTGGAGGCGAGATCAGCCTCACCAGCAGCAGCAGCTGCATCACCCGTACCCCTCTCAGCCACAGCAGCAGTTCCAGCAGCCTCACTACCAGAGAGGCTACCCGTCAGCCTCCCATGAGAGCCCCGCCTTGGATGATATAGCCCGCCTTCTCACAGATCAGCATGCTACCTTTCGACGGGAGATGTACGAGTTCCGCCAGGAGATGCGGGACATTGTGAGAGGGAAGGCTGCCATCCCTGCCCAGATTGAGCCAAACCCCAACAGCCTGAAGAGGAAATATGAGCAGGTAGCTTGTACTGAGTATACCACTCCTAATGATGCATTTGGTGATATGACATGATATCTTTTTGATACTGATTTTGTCACACTTAGGAGCGGTAGGATGCCAGCAGGCGGTGCCTCGTCTGAGCTACATCATGAGGATACATCCAGAGCACCTGACGAGGAGGAGGAGAGCGGTACTGAGGCTGCTAGAGATGATGACGGTGGTACTGATGCCACCAAGGATGCTGATTCCACAGGCGGTGCTGAGGCTGCCAATTCACCAGTTCGAGGAGGTGGTACTGAGGCCACCCCTGATGCCGAGCCAGAGCGCGGTACTGAGGCCACGAGTCGTCCAGCAGATCCAGCCGATGGTGGTGCTGAGGCCACCCATGCTTTTTTTGAGAGACCTGTAGTTTTTCCTACTTCTGATGTATCTCGGAACTCTATTGTGAATAAAGGAAAAGGTTTGGTTTTTCTGGTCCCACTGTGGTGCGTGATGTATGTGCGGATCCGGCTGTCGAGCTGTCTAGACATTTTCCTAGTCCTTCATCTGAGAAGGACCCTGTGATCCCCTTCCCTAGAGCCCTTCAGATGGGGAAGGGGAAGAAAAAAGAAAATAAAAAAAAAGAGAGAAGGAAGAGTTCAGCCAGCAGATGATAGATCGGTTTCACATAAAGCTGACTCTTCAGGAGGCTTTGCAGCACATTCTCCTTCTTCAGCGTTCACTGAGAGACAGGACCACAGTCAGGAGGAAGAGGAGGAACCACCACACAGAGATCCATGTGCTGACGAAAGCCACGTGTTTCGCGATCCAGAACCGTCTGCCGGCCAAGAGGCCAGATTCCGGAGCCCCTTATGTCAGATGCCACATAAGAGAGCAGAGGTTCGACCGTACTCTACTAGATAGCGGATCGTCGATCAACCTCCTTCCGGCGGCCCTTCTCGACCGCTTCGAGTTGGGCACTCTTAGACAGAGCAGGACAGTCCTTCAGTTTGCTGATCGATCTGTCAAGAGGCCGAAGGGGTTGTTGCGAGACATTGTCGTCACGATTCAAGGCATGCAATTCCCCGTGGACTTCGTAGTGTTGGACATGGAGATCCTTGAGTCCGTGACCGATACCCTCATCATTCTCGGTCGTTCGTTCTTGGCCATAGCCAAGGCGGTTACTGACAATGATAGCAGGAAGGTATACTTTCACGTCCAGGGCGAAAGTGTACAAATAAAGACGGTCGAGGACAGCAGAGCCAGAGACAGATCATGCTCAGAGACCACCTCAGATACATAGCAGATGACAGATGCCAGGCTAGACATCCACCAGGACTGTGACTTTGTGATCACAGACGATGAGGCAGTTTGGGCAGACCCAGCAGCACAGGCCATCCTCTCATTTTCAGATTCCGCTGATGCAGAGACGATAACAGATGGGAGCTTGGAGAGCACATTCCTGGTCCAGGATTCTTCTGAGGGAGCAGAGCCGGTTCTCGACCGCGACACGGATTTTTGTGATGATGGTGGTACTGATGGCACCTTAGATGATGCAGATCCCTCGGAGTCAGAGTCTGATTGGGCAGATTGTGAGGCTTACATGCCAGATCTGATTTCCACTGAGCCTACAGCTGAGGAGGAGGTAGAGGCCGAGCAGAGCAGAGACAGTCCATCAGGGCAGCCTTCTCCAGTTTCTGAGAGTGACAGAGAGTTACAGTTCTCCCATGTAGATTTGGCAGCGTTCACGCAGACTTTCCAAAGGCCAGATCCACCAGCACCCAGCTGTCCAGAGCTGAAGCCGCTCCCTACTTCGCTGAAGTATCGATTCCTTGCGGGTGAGCCTGAGATGTACCCAGTCATCATCTCCGCCGATCTGACAGGAGAGGAAGAATCCCGTTTGATGGGGGTTCTTGAAAAGAACCGTAAGGCGATTGGATGGAGCGCAACAGATCTCCAGGGGATAAGTCCGGCCCTGTGCTCCCACCATATCTATCTCGAGGATGAGGCGAAGCCGTCGCGTGAGTTCCAGCGGTGGCTGAACCCAAATCTAAGAGAGGTTGTCATGAAGGAAATATCGAAATGGTGGAGCACCGATTTTATCTACCCCATCTCCGACTCCAAGTGGGTCAGCCCTTTGCATGTGGTGCCCAAGAAGACGGGTATTACTACAGTGATTAGTGAGTCTGGAGAGGAGATTGCTACACGAGTACCCACTTCTTGAAGGGTCTGTGTTGACTACAGGAGACTCAACCAGGCCACCAAGAAGGATCATTTCCCCCTGCCCTTTATAGATCAGATCATTGAGAGACTAGCATGGGAGAGCCACTACTATTTTCTGGATGGGTACTCGGGCTACAACCAGGTGGCCATCGCTCCTGAGTACCAGGAGAAGACCACCTTTACCTGTCCCTTCGGCACATACGCCTTCCGACGCATGCCATTTGGGCTATGAAATGCCCCTGCCACCTTTCAGAGATGCATGCTGTTGATCTTTTCAGACATGGTAGGGGAGTGCTTAGAGGTCTTCATGGATGATTTCTCGGTTTACGGTGACGGATTCGACTCCTGTCTTGACTGCCTAGACCGAGTACTTCAGCGATGCATAGAGGTTCACTTGGTGTTATCTTGGGAGAAGAGTCACTTCATGGTGACTCAAGGGACGATGCTTGGCCATATCATCTCCAACAGGGGCATAGAGGTTGATCCGGCCAAGGTAGATGTCATTAGAAAACTCGCACCGTCGTCCAATTTGCGGCAGTTACGGTCATTCTTGGGGTACGTCGGTTTCTACCGACGATTTATTCATGATTTCAGCAGGATTGCCCGGCCGTTGACTGACCCGCTGACGAAAGACACCGAGTTCCTTGACGATGACAAGTATCTTTCGTCCTTTGAGACTCTCAAGAAGAGTGTTATAGAGGCTCCTGTTCTCCAGCCGCCTGATTGGTCTCTTCCATTCGAGATCATGATGGATGCCTCCGATTTTACCGTGGGGGCCGTGCTGGGACAGAGGAGGGATGGAGTCCCTTTGCTATCCACTACGCTAGACGCACATTGGATTCCGCGTAGCGGAATTATACAGTCACAGAGAAGGAGATGCTAGCCGTAGTGTTCGCCCTAGATAAGTTCAGATCGTACATTATTGAATCTAGAGTGACCCTGTTTACTGATCACACCGCCATTCGATACCTCATGGCAAAGAAGGATGCCAAGGCCAGACTAACTAGATGGATACTTCTACTCCAGGAGTTCGACATTGAGATCAAGGATAAGCCTGGAGTCAAGAATGTAGTGGCGAATCATCTCTCCCGATTAGAGCAGCCTGAGGATTCCGAGCAGATTGATCCCATTTGTGAGACCTTCCCAGATGAGGCGATCCTTGCTATCGCCTCACTCTCGTGGTATGCCGACATTGTGAACTTTCTTGTTGCTAAGAAAGTCCCACAAGGTTGGCCCAGGCAGAGGCTGGAGACCTTCCTCGCGAAGGCCAAGTCCTACCACTGGGAGGATCCCATCCTTTAACACGAAGGAGGGGATAGCGTCTGGCGTAGGTGCATTCCTCAGGAGGAGCACCATAGCGTCCTCACTTACTACCACAAGCTTGAGGCAGGAGGACATCATTCTGGGAGGAGAACGGCACAGAAAGTGCTCCAATCCGGCTTGTGGTGGCCTACCCTCTTCAAGGACTCTGATGAGTTCGTGAAGAGGTGTACTGACTGTCAGAGGATGGGCACTTGTGGATAGCGTGACATGATGCCAATGCAGCCCATTCACTTCTGTGAGGTTTATGATGCATGGGGCGTCGATTTCATGGGTCCATTCCCTAAGAGTCAGGGATTTGAGTACATTCTGTTGGCCGTTGATTATGTGAGTCGTTGGGTTGAGGCCATTCCCGCCCGAGCCGCTGATGCCAGGACAGTTTGCAGATTTTTGAGGAAGCACATCATCACGCCGTTCGGGGTACCTCGAGTGTTGATTTCAGATGGGGGGTCTCATTTCATCAACGACCAGGTGAAGGCCCTTGCTAGCGAGTTCGGCATAGACCATCGAGTTGCCACTCCATACCATCCACACACGAATGGTCTACCTGAGGTGTCGAACAGGGAGATCAAGACTATTCTGCAGAAAGTCGTCCGCCCTGACCGAAAGGATCGGTCACAGCTTTTGGACTCGGTCTTGTAGGCATATAGGACGTCTTTCAAGACACCATTGGGCACATCTCCCTTTCGCCTCATATATGGCAAGCCGTGCCATTTACTTGTTGAGCTGAGACACATGTCACATTGGGCAGTCACTGATATTCTTATGGATCCAGATAGTGTAGGAGACCAGAGGAGGGCAGAGTTAGCAGCCTTGGAGGAGCTTAGAGATACCGCCTTCTCAAACAGCCTGCAGTACAAGGAGAGAGTGAAGGAGTGGCATGATTCTCACATCAGCCACAAGCATTTTGAGCTTGGACAGAGAGTATGGCTGTTTGATGCGAGGCTTCGTCTATTCTCAGGGAAGCTACAGAGCAAATGGAAGGGACCCTACTTGGTGAGAAAGGTACACGACAACGGTAGCATTGACATATCCGAGTTGTCTTCTGAGAGTACCTTTCGAGTGAACGGCCAGCGGCTCAAGCCATTTCTAGATCATGAGCCGCGGGTCGTTGATGTTGCCCCTATTCATTTTGCATGAGATGTGGTTTCTTGACTCACATCTATTGCATCTCACGCTGATTATCACTGTTCTTCTGACCTGTATAGATCCAGATGTCCATATCATCACATTCTTTAGTTCCACATCCCTTTATTCATCTTTTGATTATGCTATACTTAGGGTGTACTTTACCCTAAGTATAGGGGGGATGTAGGACCTTTGAGTTTTCTTTTGATTCTTTCTACCCCTGTTTTCCTGCCTATACTTAGGGATATTTTACCCTAAGTATAGGGGGGGTTAGACCCTGTACATTCTCTACTCGGTTTTCCCTTTTGTGTACATCCTGCTATACTTAGGATTACTTGATCCTCAGTATAGGGGGAAAAGCCGAGAGTCTCTTGAGTTCTATTCATTCATTCGTCTTTGTATATAGCCTTCCTTTTCACTTCCCTATACTAAGCACGAGTTATGTCTTCTTCATCGCTCTTGACTCTGAGGACATCGTTCGAGCTAAGTATAGGGGGTGTATATATTTCATATATACTTTAGCCATAACTCGTGCTTTGTGTGAGTGTGTTAATAAATAAAATTGGCTAAAAACCCTAAAAACCACAAAAATTAAAAATTTTTCCTGTAAATAAACATTCTTTTATTGCACATACATAGCTATTGTACAAATTATTTTTGTAAAAATGTTTTCAAAAATCTTTTGGTGTAAAGTTTGTGTAAATATTTTCATATCAAAATTATGTATATAGTACAAATTTTTTCCAAAATGTTTTGAAAATCAAAAGTTTGCAAAAATCTTATGTAAATGTGTGTAAACACTTTTGCAAACCTTGCATTCATGCATTCATCCTTTCATGATTTCAAAACATTTTTCAAAAATTTTGCATGTTTGTAAATATTGTGTAAATAGCATCTTTGTATATATGTATATAGTTTTCCCGGATTATAGTTGACATTTAAACTAGCCTGGAATTAAATTGGGAAATGGAGCTTGATTAAGATCTTAATCCACTTAATTTCTAAGAAGAACCTTATAGGGCTTAGGGTTAAGGCTTTTCAGGTCCAGGGTGACTTAATTCTTTGAGTCTACTAGGCTATGATCACATGTCATCTCAATGAGCCTAAGTAGAGCACTTAACAATACACACATGACTCATAGAGGCAATGGCTTTACTTGGACAACGCACTTAGCACCGAGCTCTCTACGGATGAGGTGGTGAGGAGGCAGTCTTCCTTGACTTGGGGTAGCATATGAGGGTAGTACTTCTAGGCGGAACCTCTCTTCTTCTTTTAGTGAAGGAAGTGCGTCTCAACTTGGTTTGGTTGCCATGAGGTCTAACGACAGGAGTTGTGGGTTGCAATAATGCTTCAAAAGAGGGATAGTCTACTGGCTCAAGAGGAAAAACTCCTTGTATATATGCTTCACATGTATATGTTGTACAGATGCACTTGAAAAAAATGCAAAAAGAAAATAACTCCAAAAAAGTGGTGGGTCTGAGAGAAAATGATAATCCCACCGGAGTATGTGCAATAAGCAAAGCTTGAGATTCATGTCCCACCTTATGTAGCTTGCAGTAGGGAGACTTGGCTACACTGGTCGAGCTCCCAAGGATACATGGCTACACTGGCCATGGTCCATTCTCTTCTTCCCCCTCTTCTTGAGCTGGTTGAACTTGAACTTAGAAGGGATTACCCCGCTCCTCGAGGAAAGAGTGGCCAGATTGGGGTCATAGAGTTACCTTGTTGGGGAGGGTTGTCAAGTTGCCATTTCTGAGGTGGAGAGCTTATACCTCACATTCACAGTACAATGAAAGATTCATGGTCTTCAGGGTTTGTGTTTGGTGACTTTTTCTGACCTGGATTGTTGAGGAGTCTTGACTATAGATTGGTGGAACTTAGAGGCTGTTGAGTTTTAAGCTTAAGTCCAAATAAGGTTCCAACACATTAATAATCCAAAGATCTGATCGAGCTCCATAATTCAATTTAATAAAGGCAAGTTTAATATTCAACCTTGATCCATGTGCATTCTCCTCTTTTTCTTTTTCCTTCTCTTTTTCACTTCTTTTTCAAAAAAGTGTTTGCTAAGGGACTAGCAAAGTTAAGTACAGGGGGGTGATGAATACTCATTCATCACTCTTTATTCTTATATTTTAGCTACAAAAACCTTTGCAAATGCATGTAGATACTTGTAAATACAAATAATTACCAAAAGCATGCATTGTGTAAAAAGTAATAATTAGCATGTTTTTGTGCAAAAATAAAAGAATAAAGAATAAAAAGAATAAGAGGTAAATATTTAGAATAAATATTGAGCAACCTAATCCCAAGGGAGGGCTCAGCATGGGCCTGACCGCATAAAAGCCAAAGTAGAGAGAGATAGGGAGCTCATGTGTGTAAATATACCTGTAAATATCACAAAAATATTTTCCTCCAAAAATAGAAAAAATGGGCTTGTATATATTTATAAATATTTGTAAATATAAAATCAAAATAAAAAGAGAAAAAAATTAAAAAGAAAATAAAAATATTCACTTGTATATATTCACCTTGTACATAGCACACCTATCCCTATTTATTTAGCTTTGTAAATAAATAAATTAAAATCCATAAAAAGTTGTATATATTCTATCTATTATGTTGTAAATAAATAAAATAAAAATCATAAAACAAAAATAGAATAAAAAGAACAAAATTAAAAACCAAAAAGAATATTGTACATATACCATGTATATAGATGTATATATCTATTTATTTCACCCTTGTATATAAATAATAAAAATAAAATAAAAATACCTTTTTATTTCTAATTTTATGCTATAAATAAATAAAATATAAAATGTGAATAAAAATGTACAAAAATAACTAATTAAAAATCAAAAATTAAAAAGCTATATTGTATATATACCTATGTATAGCACTAAAGTGTAAATACCTTTTTTAATTTTGAAAAATTAATTAAAAATCACTAAAAAATAGAAAAAATAAAACAAACATTTTTTATGTTTTAAGTTTGTCTTGATTCGGCCATTTACTAATTTATTCCTAATTTCTAAATATTTTTGACGTGGCATGTTCCCATTGGTCCACGGGGACGTTGACCCCCCGGTCAACTCCCCCTCTAGGACCACCGAGCCCCGGATCCGAGCCCGCAACCCGACTTCTCAGATTTTTCTACACTTGATCCGACGCCCATACCCGCAAATTCTGGGCTCTCCTTCTTCCTCGTGCATCTGAGAGCCTCGCCCGATCTTCCGCGTGGGGATCCGCGCTTTGTGGAGCCCTGCCCGATCCCCTCTTCTCAGACCTGCACCTATATTTAATCCGAGCTCCGCCTCCATTTCATGCATCTTTGGCTCATTCGTTTTCCACCCAAGGACCTCCATCGCCTTCGCGAGAGTGACAGCTCGCTCCAGGCAGTGTTGCAGCGAGGAGGGGACGAGTCGACCATCGATCCGGCGATGTTGCGCCGCCGTGCGCCGCCTGGAGGTGACGCTCGAGCCTCGGACACCGACGGTCCTCGAGGCAAGGACCTGGAGCACCCCCAGCTCCTCCACAGTCGATTGCATCCATCAGGTAGCCCTTCTCCTTCTTCTTTTTCCCGAATTTTTAGTTTCCCCCAAATCGCCCCTTCGCCGTTCAGCCTCATTTCCGACCACCTTAGCCATCCGTTCGACTATCGGAGTCAACCCACATATCCGCCTTCCCTCCGCGCACCTTCTCCGCACACTCATTCACCCCAGTTCGCAAAGGAACTGGGTATCGAGTTCCTTCGCCGTCGCTCCGCCGGAGCTCGCACGCCCCGCCGCACCATCCATCTTCACCCCCGCGTACAGGGTCGAGGCACTTTGCCCTCGACCCGCGAGTCTGTTGCCGTGCTTTTCAGGTCCATCCGAGCCCATCTGAGGGCTCAGTCCATCCGGCAGCAGCTTCTCCTCCGCCAGTGCCGCCGGAGCTCTCCCGAGCTCCTCGCCACAATCGGAGGGCACCATTCGACGCGGGAGGCCAAGGAGCTTCTCCTCCGATCTTCAGCAGCCCGCGAGGAGGCCTCCAGCACCCACACGAGTCCTACAAAGTAGTCTAAAAAAAGAAATAAAATAAAAGAGAAGTCTTTTGGTGGATTTTTAGTCTTTTTATAATTTTTGTAGATTTTTAATTTACTTAGGAAAATAAGAAAAGCAACCAAATGGCAACTTCAAATAATTATTTAAGCAACCTAAAATGCTCAGAAAAATAAAACAAAAATATTTTTAAGTTTTATGGGTTTTTTACTTTATATGGTGAATTTTTGGTATTTTTCTAGTTTTTATTTAATTTTCTAAAAATAAAACAATGCAAAAAGACAACAACAATGTCCAGCCAAGCTTAGGGGACTTAGATAAAATATATAAAAGTCCCTAAAAAGCCTGGAGGTAATTTTTATGGAAAATACAAACAACAAGCAAAATTACAGAGAAGATATTATTATTTTTGGGTTTTTAAAGATTTTTTTAGAATTTTTATAAGAGTTTAAGGGTTTTTCAATTTTTATGGTTTTTATAAATCCAAAAATGACCAAAAATGGTTAGAAAATCAAACAACTCAAAAACAACAAAATCTATTTTTTTTAGAATTTTTGAAGACATTTTAATATTTTTTGTGAATTTTAAAGCTGGAAAGTAAGAAAATGGTGTGTTTTTGAATTTTTAAAAATAGAAAAGGGGCTCAAAAATTTTCCAAAAATTTAGTGAAAATTTTACACTGTGGCAGGAGCCACGTGTCCAATTTTCACAAAATTTGGAGTTAATTTGATATTTTATTTAAAACAATCAAAATCCCATAGTGTACAAGGACCTGATTGCAATAAAAATATCTTCGAGAGGCCTAATAGTAATAAAAATTTGGGTCCAGGGGGTCCTGGTGCAATTACTCCAAGAAGTCACGCGCGAGGCGCGTGTCCAAGGCACACAGGGACCTATATGCAAATACTTTAAGTCCCTGGACCAATTAGTAACACGTACTAAAGGTCCAGAGGATTGAGTGTAAAATGCCCACAAATTTCAACACATGTTCTAAAAAACCACGCACAGGGGCATACGTGCAAATATGGAAACTATCAGGGCCTCTATGCAAATATCCACAAAACTCACGTGTCGACGCACGTGTCTACAATGCGCAGGGGTATAAATGCAAATAAAATAACTATGGGTCCAAGGTGCAATTTATCCAAAAACAAAACAACTCTACTCTATATTTACAGGACTATATAATAAAAATTAAAAACATAGGGGCCTAAGGACAATTACCCCTTATTAACGATCCAAGGGCTGAGCGCGCGCCACGTGGAGATCCAACGGTCCAGCATAGGGGACGCCTCGCTACTGAAACCCTTGGCGCAATCCGATGGCTGGGAAGCTGCCACGTACATGATCCGACGGTCGGGGAAAGGTGGTGCTTCTTCATCCGGATCGAACGGTCTGGATCGACCCTCCTCACGATTGTGCGGTGCTGATGCTCCTGGAATGGATGGCTCGGATTGAATCTGTAGCTGGAGGACGATCCAACAGTATCTGGAGGTCGAGGAAGAACTGATGGCCGGTGACCTTCGCCGGCTCGCTGCGTGCGCTCCCGGCCTCCTCGCGGGCTGCTGAATATCGGAGGAGCTTCGCCTTGGCCTCTCGCGTCTGTAGGACGCCTCCGATGGAACAACGGAGCTCCGGAGAGCTCGGTCGACTCCGGCGGAGGAGAAGCTCCTGGGCTCAAGTTGGAGGACCTCAGACAGTCCTCGTCGTACCTGCAAAATGGCACCAGAAGACTCCTGGGTCGAGGGCAAAGTGCCTCGACCCCGTTAGCGGTGGTGGATGTGATCTGTGCGGCGAGATGGTCGAGCTCCGGCGATGCGACGGCGGAGGAGCTCGAAACCCCAGCTCCTGTGCGAGCTGGGTTGAATGGATGGGCGCAGAAGATACGCGAGGGGAAGGCGATCGTGATGGGTGATTCCGATGGTCGGGACGAGGACTAGGGTGGTCGGAATCAAAGGTCGTCGGCGACGACCTGATTTGGGCGAAAATCAAAATTAAAGATAAGGAAAGAAACCTACGGCTACCTGGGTGGATGGGTCAACTGGGCTTGAGATCAGGGATCTCTGGGTCGTCTCCTCGCGGGTCGTTGAGGCCCGAGGCTCGAGCTCTACCTTCAGACAGAGCACGGTGGCGCGAAGACGTCGGATCTGAGGTCCGGGCACCCTCTCCTCTCTGCGACACGGCCAACGGCGAGCTGTCACCTCGAGGATGGCAATGGAGGTCCTGGGATGGAGGATGGGGAGCCAAAAGATCCAAGAAATGGAGGCGGAGCTCGGAATTTATACAGCCAGGGGTCCGGCTAAAATCGATCGGGTAGGGCAGCTCAGAGCGCGGACCCCGAGGCGGGCATGCCGGCGAGGGTGTCGGATCTGGCAAGAACGAGTTGGACCCTGGGTTTGGGTGTGAGGAGATCGGCTCTGGAGGGGAGAAGAGAGAGAAGTCGGGCAAAAAATCCAAACCCGCGAGAAAGAGGTCCGCGGGGGGCAGTTGATCGGAGGTCAACGTCCCCTGTGGACCAATCAGAATTTTCCAGGTCATAATTATTTAGAAATTCAAAATAAAATGGAAAAAGGTCGAATTCAGAAAAACTTAAAACATAAAAATTGTTTATTTATTTATAAACTATTTTTTGTGATTTTTAATTAAATTTTTGAAATAAAAATAGGGTATTTACAATATAGTACACTATATAGATATATATATACAACATTGATTTTTAATTTTTGATTTTTGAATAGTTATTTTTGTGCATTTTTATTCCTATTTTATATTTTATTTATTTATAGCATAAAATTAGGAATAAAAAGGTATTTTTTTATTTTTATTATTTATATACAAAGGTGAAATAAATAGATATATACATCTATATACATGGTATATGTACAATGTTATTTTTGGTTTTTAATTTTGTTTTTTTATTTTGGTTTTTGTTTTTGTGGTTTTTTATTTAATTATTTACAACATAAAAGATAAAATATATACAAATTTTTAGGGATTTAAATTTATTTATTTATAGGGCTAAATAAATATAGAGGTGGTTGTATGTACATGGTGAATATGTACAAGGAATATTTTTATTTTCTTTTTAATTTTTTTCTATTTTTTATTTTGATTTTATATTTACAAATATTTACAAATATGTACAAGCCACTTTTATTCTATTTTTAGAGGAAAATATATTTATTGTATTTACAGGGATATTTACACACATGAGCCCCTATCTCTCTCTACTTTGGCTTTTATGCGGTCAGGCCCATGCTGAGCCCTCCCTTGGGATTAGGTTGCTCAATATTTATTCTAAATATTTCCCTCTTTTTCTTTTTAATCCTTATTCTTTTATTTTTACACAAAAACATGCTAATTATTACTTTTTACATCCTACATGCTTTTGGTAATTATTTGTATTTACAAACATATACATACATTTGCAAAGGTTTTTGTAGCTAAAATATAAGAATAAAGAGTGATGAATGAGTATTCATCACCCCCCTATACTTAACTTTGCTAGTCCCTTAGCAAACACTTATTTGAAAAAGAAGTGAAAAAGAAAGAAAGAAAAAGAAAAAGAGGAGAATGCACATGGATCAAGGTTGAATATTAAACGTGCCTTCATTAAATTGAATTATGGAGCTCAATTAGATCTTTGGATTATTAATGTGTCGGAACTTTATTTGGACTTAAGCTAAAAACTCAACAACCTCTAAGTTCCACCAATCTATAATCAAGACTCCTCAACAATCCAGATCAGAACAAGTCATCAAACACAAACCCTGAAGACCATGAATCTTTCCTTGTACTGTGGATGTGAAGTATAAGCTCTCCACCTCAGAAATGGCAACTTGACAACCCTCCCCAGCAAGGTAACTCTATGACCCCAATCTGGCCACTCTTTCTTCGAGGAGCGGGGTATTCCCTTCTAAGTTCAAGTTCAACCGGCTCAATAAGAGGAGGAAGAAGAGAATGGACCATGGCCAGTGTAGCCATGTATCCTTGGGAGCTCAACCAGTGTAGCCAAGTCTCCCTGCTGCAAGCTACATAAGGTGGGAAATGAATCTCAAGCTTGGCTTATTGCACTATATACATACTCCGGTGGGATTATCATTTTCTCTCAGACCCACCACTTTTTTGGAGTTATTTTCTTTTTGCATTTCTTTTCAAGTGCATCTATACAACATATACATGTGCAGCATATATACAAGGAGTTTTTCCTCTTGAGCCAGTAGACTATCCCTCTTTTGAAGCATTATTGCAACCCACAACTCCCGTCGTTAGACCTCATGGCAACCAGACCAAGTTGAGACGCACTTCCTTCACTAAAGAAGAAGAGAGGTTCCGCCTAGAAGTACTACCCTCATATGCTACCCCAAGTCAAGGAAGACTGCCTCCTCACCACCTCATCCGTAGAGAGCTCGGTGCTAAGTGTCGGTGTCCAAGTAAAGCCTTTGTCCCTATGAGTCATGTGTTGTTGTTAAGTGCTCTACTTAGGCTCATTGAGATGACATGTGATCATAGCCTAGTGGACTCAAAGAATTAAGTCAACATGGACCTGAAAAGCCTTAACCCTAAGCCCTATAAGGTTCCTCTTATAATTTAGGTGGATTAAGATCTTAATCAAGCTCCATTTTCCAATTTAGTTCCAGGCTAGTTTAGATGTCAACTATAATCCGGAGAAACTATATACATATATACAAAGATGCTATTTACACAATATTTACAATCATGCAAAATTTTTGAAAAATGTTTTGAAATCATGAATGGATTAATGCATGAAATGCGAGTTTTGCAAAAGTATTTACACACATTTACACAAGATTTTTTCAAACTTTTGATTTTCAAAACATTTTGGAAAAATTTTGTACTATATACATAATTTTGATAAGAAAATATTCACACAAACTTTACACAAAATATTTTTGAAAATATTTTTACAAAAATAATTTGTACACTAGCTATGTATGTGCAATAAAAGAATGTTTATTTACAGGAAATTTTTTTAATTTTTGTGATTTTTAAGGTTTTTAGCCATTTTTATTTATTAACACACTCACACAAAGTACGAGTTATGGCTAAAGTATATATGAAATATATACACACCCCCTATACTTAGCTCAAATGATGTCCTCAGAGTCAAGAGCGATGAAGAAGACATAACTCGTGCTATGTATAGGGAAGTGACAAGGAAGGCTATATACAAAGAAGAATGAATGAATAGAAGATCAAGAGAGTCTCGGCTTTTCCCCCTATACTTAGGATCAAATAATCCTAAGTATAGCAGGATGTACACAAAGGGAAAACCGAGTGGAGAATGTACAGGGTCTACCCCCCCTATACTTAGGGTAAAATATCCCTAAATATAGGCAGCAAAAACAAGGGTAAAATGAATCAAAAGAAATACTCAAAGGTCCTACATCCCCCCTATACTTAGTGTAAAGTACACCCTAAGTATAACATAATCAAAAGATGAATAAAGAGATGTAGGACTGAAGAATGTAATGATATGGACATCTGGATCTATACAAGTCAGAAGATCAGTGAAAATCAGGCATGAGATGCAATAGATGTGAGTCAAAAGACCACATCTCACGCAAAATGAATAGGGGCAACATCAACGACCCGCGGCTCATGATCTAGAAATGGCTTGAGCCGCTGGCCGTTCACTCGAAAGGTACTCTCAGAAGACAACTCGGATATGTCAATGCTACCGTTGTCGTGTACCTTTCTCACCAAGTAGGGTCCCTTCCATTTGCTCTGTAGCTTCCCTGGAAATAGACGAAGCCTCGCATCAAATAGCCATACTCTCTGTCCATGCTTAAAATGTTTGTGGCTGATGTGAGAATCATGCCACTCCTTCACTCTCTCCTTGTAATGTAGGCTGTTTAAGAAGGCGGTATCTCTAAGCTCCTCCAAGGCTGCTAACTCTGCCCTCCTCTGGTCTCCTACACTATCTGGATCAACAAGTATCTCAGTGACTGCCCAAAGTGACATGTGCCTCAGCTCAACAGGTAAATGGAACGGCTTGCCATATACGAGGCGAAAGGAAGATGTGCCCAATGGTGTCTTGAAAGACGTCCTATATGCCCACAAGACCGAGTCCAAAAGCTGTGACCAATCCTTTCGGTCAGGGCAGACGACTTTCTGCAAAATAGTCTTGATCTCCCTATTCGACACCTCGACTAGACCATTCGTCTGTGGATGATATGGAGTGGCAACTCGATGGTCTATGCCGAACTCGCTAGCAAGGGCCTTCACCTGGTCGTTGATGAAATGAGACCCCCCATCTGAAATCAATACTCGAGGTACCCCAAACCGCGTGATGATGTGCTTCCTCAAAAATCTGCAAACTGTCCTCGCATCAGCGGCTCGGGCGGGGATGGCCTCAACCCAACGACTAACATAATCAACGGCTAGCAGAATGTACTCAAATCCCTGACTCTTAGGGAATGGACCCATGAAATCGATGCCCCATACGTCAAAAACCTTACAGAAGTGAATGGGCTGCACGACATCATATCACGCTATCAACAAGTGCCCATCTTCTGACAATCAGTACACCTCTTCACGAACTCATTAGAGTCCTTGAAGAGGGTAGGCCACCACAAGCCGGATTGGAGCACTTTCTATGTTGTTCTCCTCCCAGAATGATGTCCTCCTGCCTCAAGCTTGTGGCAGTAAGTGAGGACGCTATGGTGCTCCTCCTGAGGAATGCACCTACGCCAGACGCTATCCCCTCCTTCGTGGTAAAGGATGGGATCCTCCCAGTGGTAGGACTTGGCCTTCGTGAGGAAGGTCTCAAGCCTCTGCCTGGGCCAACCTTGTGGAACTTTCTTAGCAACAAGAAAGTTCACAATGTCAGCATACCACGGGAGGGAGGCGATAGCAAGGATCACCTCATCTGGGAAGGTCTCATAAATGGGATCAATCTGCTCAGAATCCTCATGATGCTCTAATCGGGAGAGATGATCCGCCACCACATTCTTGACTCCAGGCTTATCCTTGATCTCAATGTCGAACTCCTGGAGTAGAAGGATCCATCTAGTCAGTCTGGCCTTGGCATCCTTCTTTGCCATGAGGTATCGGATGGCGGTGAGATCAGTAAACAGAGTCGCTCTAGATCCAATAATGTACGATCTGAACTTATCTAGGGCGAACACTACGACTAGCATCTCCTTCTCTGTGACTGTATAATTCCGTTGCACGGAATCCAATGTGCGGCTAGCGTAGTGGATAGCAAAGGGGACTCCATCCCTCCTCTGTCCCAGCACGGCCCCAACGGAAAAATCGGAGGCATCCGTCATGATCTCGAATGGGAGAGACCAATCAGGCGGCTGGAGAACAGGAGCCTCTATAACACTCTGCTTGAGAGTCTCAAAGGACGAAAGACACTTGTCATCGACAAGGAACTCGGTGTCTTTCGTCAGCAGGTCAGTCAACAGCCGGACAATTTTGCTAAAATCATGAATGAACCATCGGTAGAAACCAACGTGCCCCAGGAATGACCGTAACTGACGCAAATTGGATGGCGATGCGTGTTTTCTAATGACATCTACCTTGGCCGGATCAACCTCCATGCCCCTGTTGGAGATGATGTAGCCAAGCACCGTCCCTTGAGTCACCATGAAGTGACTCTTCTCCCAAGATAGCACCAAGTGAACCTCTATACATCGCTGGAGTACTCGGTCTAGGCAGTCAAGACAGGAGTCGAATCCGTCGCCGTAAATCGAGAAATCATCCATGAAGACCTCCAAGCACTCCCCTACCATGTCCGAAAAGATCGACAGCATGCATCTCTGAAATGTCGCAGGGGCATTGCATAGCCCAAATGGCATGCGTCGGAAGGCGTATGTGCCGAAGGGACAGGTAAAGGTGGTCTTCTCCTGGTCCTCAAGAGCGATGGCCACCTGGTTGTAGCCCGAGTACCCATCCAGAAAACAATAGTGGCTCTTCCCTGCCAGTCTCTCAATGGATCTATAAAGGGCGGGGGGAAATGATCCTTCTTGGTGGCCTGGTCTAGTATCCTGTAGTCAACACAGACCCGCCAAGAAGTGGGTACTCGTGTATCAATCTCCTCTCCAGACTCGCTAATCACTGTAGTGATGCCCGTTTTCTTGGGCACCACATGCAAAGGGCTGACCCACTTGGAGTCGGAGATGGGGTAGATAAAATCGGTGCTCCACCATTTCGATATTTCCTTCATGACAACCTCTCTCAGATTTGGGTTCAGCCGTTGCTGGAACTCACGCGCTGGCTTCGCCTCATCCTCGAGATAGATATGGTGGGAGCACAGGGTCGGACTTATCCCCTGGAGATCTGCTACGCTCCATCCGATTGCCTTGTGGTTCTTTTCAAGAACCCCCATCAAACGGGATTCTTGCTCTCCAGTCAGATCGGCGGAGATGATGACTGGATACATCTCAGGCTCACCTGCAAGGAATCGATACTTCAGCGAAGTAGGGAGCGGCTTCAGCTCTGGACAGCTGGGTGCTGATGGATCTGGCCTCTGGAAAGTCTGCATGAACGCTGCTAAATCTGCATGGGAGAACTGAAACTCTCTCTTAATCTCATAAACTGGAGAAGGCTGCCCTGATGGACTGTCTCTGCTCTGCTCGGCATCTACCTCCTCCTCAGCTGTAGGCTCAGTGGAACTCAGGTCTGGCATGTAATCCTCAAAATCTGCCCAATCAGACTCTGAATCTGAGGGATCTGCATCATCTACGATGGCATCAGTACCACCATCATCACAAAAATCCCTGTCGCAGGCGAGAACCGGCTCTGCTGCCTCTGAAGTATCCTGGACCAGGAATGTGCTCTCCAGGCTCTCCTCTGTTGTCATCTCTGCATCAGCTGAATCTGGAAATGAGATGATGGCCTGTGCTGTGGGGTCTGCCCAAACTACCTCATCGTCTGTGATCACAAAGTCACAGTCCTGGTGGATGTATAGCCCGGCATCTGTCAGCTGCTCTGTGTCTGAAGTGGTCTCTGAGCATGATCTGTCTCTAGCGCGGCTGTCATCGACCGTCTCTATTTGTATACTTTCACCCTCGACACGAAAGTATACCTTCCCGCTATCATGGTCAGTCACCGCCTTGGCTGTGGCCAAGAACAGATGACCGAGAATGATGGGGGTATCGGTCACTGAATCAGGGATCTCCATGTCCAACACTACGAAGTCCACGGGGAATTGCAGGCCCTGAATAGTGACGACAACGTCTCACAACAACCCCTTCGGCCTCTTGATAGATCGATCAGTGAACTGAAGGACTGTCCTTCTCTGTCTAAGAGTGCCCAACTCGAAGCGGTCGAGAAGGGCTGCCGGAAGGAGGTTGATCGACGATCCGCTATCTAATAGAGTACGGTCGAACCTCTGCTCTCATCTGCTCCATCTCTCTCCTCATATCTAACATGAACGCTCCCTGATCCCTCAACTGCTGTTGTACCGTCTCGAGGGAGGCGATCAGGGTGGAGTTGATCGCATCCTGGTCCAGAACAAAGTGCTCGAGCTGTGGACCTCTAGGGCATGTTTGGTTGCAGGGTTGGGTAGGGTTAGGTTGAACTGGGTTGGGCTGGGTGAATAGTAATCTGTGAGGAGGAGGTACCCTTGTGAATAGTAACTAGGGTTGGGCCAACCCTGCCCAACCCTGCAACCAAACAGGCACTTAGAGCGATCATCGGAACTTCCGGCCATGGTCTCTGCAAAATCAAATGATCCAAACTCAGGTGCCGATAAATCTGCTAATCTCTCCTCTGGCACTAGTCTCTCAGAACCGAAAGAAAGGGGGTCGAGGGGGAACAGGGTGGAATCATACTCGGGTTCGGAGAGCGGGTCTCGGCTCTCGCGAACCAATCTAGATGAATGGGTAGACGCGCCCGTAAGCGGTGCAGCTAGAGGCTGCCTAAGAGATCGTCTGCCCATCATCTTGATGTGGCGAGTAAGGCAGATGAGATCTGGAGAAACTATGATCACAAGCAAACCCCAAGTTCACCAACGCAACGCGGGCTGAAAACCGTAAAGGCTCAGTCAAATTATCTTGTCAAATTTTATTTTGGTGAACAATCAAGATATCAGAGCGATTACGTGACCTGTTGGGATACCCGATACTTTCCCAACCGACTGTCCCGCACAGAAGAGTCGGTAATCAGTCGAGAATAGTACCGGAGGGCTCTACCTAGTGTTCGGGTCACTCTTTCGCACAATCAAACCAAGCAATGAGGGGGTTGCTCTCCCCAAGACAAGTTTTTCAATTAAGTGTCTTTTAGTGATCAATAGTTTTAGCAGTCCCAATTTTATGATTTCTCTTTTTAGGTCTTTTTCAATAAAAATCAAAGAGGCCTAATGAATTTTTCGGTTCTCCTAATTATTAGGTCAAAAACAGGGGGAGAAGACGAAAAAGTCGATGCGCGATAAAATCAATGATGCATGCAGAGAAAGAAATGCGTACCTGTCTCCAGCACTCTATATGCAATATGATCCGCGCATAATGTAAAGACAGAAAGTAAACTACCTATATGGTGCAGCGGGAAAAGCCGAGTCCTAAGCATACAACTTCTACTCGATAGAACCGTCTAGCTGGTCACCAGCCTTCGATCCAGAGAGTCCGGTCTCGGTCAACCCCTCCTCCTCCCGACAAATCGGGTTCAGGAGCAGCGCTTGGCAGGGCAGGCTGCGGCACGTAGGCTCGAAGGAAAATGAATCAGCTATTTTTATTAACTTTTTATTAGTAGGTCCAATTAACGATCTATAGGCACAAGCAATCTATTAGGTGTTTGGATCTTACTCAGTACGGCACAGTCAAGCAGAAAGTCCTACGGCAAGGGGCTCGAGAAAAACCGCGTAAAACCGTAAAAGGCAGTGAAAAGCCAAAAAGCCGCGAAAAAGCCGCGAAAAATCTAGGGGTCCCCCGAGCACACCGATGCTCGGCGAAACAGACCCGAGAAAAGTCTAAGTCCTGCTGAGTGTCCCTGTGTTATTACAATAATCAAATGTGCTAAAATAAACCTAAACTACTCCTCTCTCACTCAGCTCCTCTCTCGCTCTCTCCTGTGGCTCCATGCAGAAGGGAGCCGCCTCCGAATCCCGCGGTTGCGCCGGTGTCTCGAGAATCGCCGCCTCGGTCTTTGGGCCCTCGCAAGAAAGAAGACAAGTGTCACAGACCAAAAATAATCAAATAAGTGCAGGAAAAATAAATGAAGTGAAACAGGGGTATATGTGCAGAAACAAAAATAAAATAAACAAGCAAAAATAAAAATAAAAGAAAAGAAAAGAAAAAGAAATCAAACAAAAATAAATGAAAAAGAAAAAGCCGCAGACTCAGAAAGAGCCGTGGAAAGCCGCGAAAGAAGAAAATAAAAAGAAAATGACTACTAAGCCGTGCTCCCCGGCAACGACGCCATTCTGATGATCGAAAAATCACCAAGATACGGGTGAAAGAAAATAGATCAAGGGTCGTTGCGATCCGGATCTCGGAAGTCAATCGGTCAATCAAGAAAATCAAGTGCATACCACCAAAATTAGATAAAAATCAAAGAAAATACGATAGCGGTCCTGGCTATTGGATTAGCCCTGTATAGCGACCAGGGTCGGACTCAAGGAGCACGTAATGGCCTTGCAGCTTATGAAGTAGTCTAAAAAAAGAAAAAAAATAAAAGAGAAGTCTTTTTGGTGGATTTTTAGTCTTTTTATAATTTTTTTGGATTTTTAATTTACTTAAGAAAATAAGAAAAGCAACCAAATGGCAACTTCAAACAATTATTTAAGCAACCAAAAATGCTCAGAAAAATCAAACAAAAATATTTTAAGTTTTATGGGTTTTTACTTTTTATGATGAATTTTTGGTATTTTCCTGGTTTTTATTTAATTTTCTAAAAATAAAACAATGTAAAAAGACAACAACAATGTCCAACCAAGCTTGGGGGACTTAGATAAAATATATAAAAGTCTCTAAAAAGCCTGAAGGTAATTTTTGTGGAAAATACAAACAACAAGCACAATTACAGAGAAGAAATTATTATTTTTAGGTTTTTAAAAATTTTTTTAGAATTTTTATAAGATTTTAAGGGTTTTTCAATTTTTATGGTTTTTATAAATCCAAAAATGACCAAAATTGGATAGAAAATCAAACAACTCAAAAACAACAAAATCTAATTTTTTTAGAATTTTTGAAGATGTTTTAATATTTTTTTGTGATTTTTAAAGTTGGAAAGTAAGAAAATGGCATGTTTTTGAATTTTTAAAAATAGAAAAAAGGGCTCAAAAATTTCCCAAAAATTTAGTGAAAATTTTACACTATGGTAGGAGCCACATGTCCAATTTTCACAAAATTTGGAGTTAATTTGATTTTTTATTTAAAACAATCAAAAGCCCACAGTGTACAAGGACCTTATTGCAATAAAAATATCTTCGAGGGGCCTAATAGTAACAAAAATTGCGGTCCACGGGGTCCTGGTGCAATTTCTACAAGAAGTCACGCGCGAGGCGCGTGTCCTGGGCACACAGGGACCTATATGCAAATACTTTAAGTCCCTGGACCAATTAGTAACACGTACTAAAGGTCCGGGGGCTTAAGTGTAAAATGCCCTCAAATTTCAACACATGTTCTAAAAAACCACGCACAGGGGCATAAGTGCAAATATGGAAACTATCAGGGCCACTATGCAAATATCCACAAAACTCACGTGTCGACGCACGTGTCCAAAATGCGCCGGGGTATAAATGCAAATAAAATAACTATCGGGGTCCAAGGTGCAATTTATCCAAAAACAAAACAACTCTACTCTATATTTATAGGACTATATAATAAAAATTAAGAACAGAGGGGCCTAAGGACAATTACCCCTTATTAACGATCCAAGGGTTGAGCGCGCGCCACGTGGAGATCCAACGGTCCAGAATAGGGGACGCCTCGCTACTGAAACCCTTGGCGCGATCCGACGGCTGGGAAGCTGCCACGTACGTGATCCGACGATCGGGGAAAGGTGGTGCTTCTTCGTCCGGATCGAACGGTCTGGATCGACCCTCCTCACGATCGTGTGGTGCTGGCGCTCCTGGAATGGATGGCTCGGATTGAATCTGGAGCTGGAGGACGATCCAACGGTATCTAGAGGTCGAGTAAGAACTGATGGCCGGCGACCTTCGCCGGCTCGCTACGTGCGCTCCCGGCCTCCTCGCGGGCTGCTGAATATCGGAGGAGCTTTGCCTTGGCCTCCCGCGTCTGTAGGACGCCTCCGATGGAACAACAGAGCTCCAGAGAGCTCGGTCGACTCCGGCGGAGGAGAATCTCCTGGGCTCGAGTTGGAGGACCTCAGACAGTCCTCTTCGTACCTGCAAAATGGCACCAGAAGACTCCTGGGTTGAGGGCAAAGTGCCTCGACCCCGTTAGCGGTGGTGGAGGTGATCTGTGCGGCGAGATGGTCGAGCTCCGGCGATGCGACGGCGGAGGAGCTCAAAACCCCAGCTCCTGTGCAAGCTGGGTTGAATGGATGGGCGGAGAAGATGCGCGAGGGGAAGGCGATCGTGATGGGTGATTCCGATGGTTGGGACGAAGACTAGGGTGGTCGAAATCAAAGGTCGTTGGCGACGACCTGATTTGGGCGAAAATCAAAATTAAAGACAAGGAAAGAAAACTATGGCTACCTGGGAGGATGGGTCGACTGGGCTTGAGATCAGGAATCTCTGGGTTGTCGCCTAGCAGGTCGTCGAGGCCCGAGGCTCGAGCTCTACCTTCAGGCGGAGCACGGCGGTGCGAAGACGCCGGATCTGAGGTCCGGGCACCCTCTCCTCTCTGTGACACGGCCAACGGCGAGCTGTCACCTCGAGGATGGCAATGGAGGTCCTCGGATGGAGGATGGGGAGCCAAAAGATCCAGGAAATGGAGGCGGAGCTCGGAATTTATACAACCAGGGGTCCGGCTAAAATCGATCGGGTAGGGCAGCTCAGAGCGCGGACCCCGAGGCGGGCATGCTGGCGAGGGTGTCGGATCTAGCAAGAACGAGTTGGACCCTGGGTTTGGGTGTGAGGTGATCGGGTCTGGAGGGGAGAAGAGAGAGAAGTCGGGCAAAAAATTCAAACCCGCGAGAAAGAGGTCCGCGGGGGCAGTTGACCGGAGGTCAACGTCCCCCCTGGACCAATCACAATTTTCCAGGTCATAATTATTTAGAAATTCAAAATAAAATAGAAAAAGGCCGAATTAAGAAAAAACTTAAAACATAAAAATTGTTTATTTGTTTATAAACTATTTTTTTGTGATTTTTAATTAAATTTTTGAAATAAAAATATGGTATTTACAATATAGTACACTATATAGATATATATACAACATTGATTTTTAATTTTTGATTTTTGATTAGTTATTTTTATGCAATTTTATTCCTATTTTATATTTTATTTATTTATAGCATAAAATTAGGAATAAAAAGGCATTTTTATTTTATTTTTATTATTTATATACAAAGCTGAAATAAATAGATATATACATATATATACATGGTATATGTACAATGTTATTTTTGGTTTTTAATTTTGTTCTTTTTATTTTGGTTTTTGTTTTAGTGGTTTTTATTTTATTTATTTACAACATAAAAGATAAAATATATACAAATTTTTAGGGATTTAAATTTATTTATTTATAGGGCTAAATAAATTTAGAGGTGGTTGTGTGTACATGGTGAATATGTACAAGGAATATTTTTATTTTCTTTTTAATTTTTTCTATTTTTTATTTTGATTTTATATTTACAAATAATTAAAAATATGTACAAGCCACTTTTATTCTATTTTTAGAGGAAAATATATTTATTGTATTTACAGGGATATTTACACACATGAGCCCCTATCTCTCTCTACTTTGGCTTTTATGCGGTCAGGCCCATGCTGAGCCCTCCCTTGGGATTAGGTTGCTCAATATTTATTCTAAATATTTCCCTCTTTTTCTTTTTAATCTTTATTCTTTTATTTTTGCACAAAAACATGCTAATTATTACTTTTACACCCTGCATGCTTTTGGTAATTATTTGTATTTACAAACATATACATGCATTTGCAAAGGTTTTTGTAGCTAAAATATAAGAATAAAGAGTGATGAATGAGTATTCATCAAGGGCTTCCCATGTTGCTTCGTAGCCGCTCGATCTTCCACGTGGCGAGGCCCCATCCATTCGATCAAGACTGAGGACCCCTGTATAGCCGCGCCCCTTCCCCGACCGTCCGATCTACACGTGGCGCACATCCGGCCCTCGATTAAATAAAGGATTAATTTCTTCTTAGGCCCTTAGTTTCTTAGTTGTTCTGTTGTAGTCCTGTAAATATTTTAGACATTTTATTTGTGTTTGGTAAATTGCATAGTGGATCCTGTCGTATTTGGTATTTACTTTTATACCCCTGCCTGTAGTGGATCACGTGCATCGACACATATTTGTTTGGGTTAACTGCATGTCTAGCCTTGATGTTCTAGGGTGTTATCGAATGAAAATAACTTTTTAGTATTTGCAGAAATACCCCTTTGAATGGTTTTATTGTGCATGTGCGTTATTTAGTGGGTGTTTTACATCGAAGCCCCTAGACTTTTAGTATGTGTTACTAAATAGTCCAGGAACTTTGTTTTCTTGCAAATAGGTCCCTGAGTGCCCAGGTCACGTGCCTCGCGCGTGATTTCGTGGAGAAATTACACCGGACCCCCTGAACTTTCTACTATTTGCGTACAGGTCCCTATGCACTGTACCATTGTTTTTATTTTTAATAAAATAGCAAATTAACTCCAAATTCGATGAAAATTGGATACTTGGCTCCTGCCAAGGTGTAAAATTTTCGATAATTTTTGGAGACATTTTTGATTTCATTTGATATTTTTAAAAATTCAAAAAAACACTTTTTTATTACTGTCTAACTTTAAAATTCACAAAAAATACTAAAACACCTCTAAAAATTACAAAAACATTACACAATAGTTGTTTTGCCCTGTTTGATTTTCTGACCAATTTTGGTCATTTTTGGATACATAAAACCCATAAAAATTTAAAAACACCGAAAACCCTATAAAAATTCTAATAATTAATTGAAAAACTCAAAAATAATAATTCTGGTGCCTAAATTTTCTTTGTAGTTTCTACTATATAGGAAAATTACCTTCTGGTGTTAATAGGGCTATTTTGTCTTTTAAATTGGCCCTTGATACTTGACTGGACAGTACCTCTCTTTTCTTGCCTTGTTTGATTTTTCGAAAATTCAATAAAAATCAGAAAATTACCAAAAATTAACCAAAAATAGTAAAAAATATAAAAAAACATAAAAATATTTTTTTTGAATTTTTGGGTGATTTTTGAGTGATTTAATAATTGGTTGTTTTGGCTTATTTTATTGCTTTTCTATTTTCTTTATTAATTAAAAAATCAAAAAAATATAAAAAAGATTAAAAATCCACCAAAAATACCTTTATTTTATTTTATTTTATTTTAGACTACTTCGTAGGCCGCAAGGCCATCACGTGCTCCTTGTGTTCGACCCTGGTCGCTATACCAGGTTAATCCAATAACGAGACCGCTACTAGAGTTTCCGTTGATTTTTGCCTTCGTTTGGTAGTCTGATTTTTTTCTCGATTGACACCGTTTGGTGACTTGGGTCACAACGACCCTTGATTACCTTTACCCTAGTCGTCGAGCGTGTCATCAATGCTGTACGAGTCTCTGTTTCGCACGAAAATTTAATAGCATAATATAGGGACATAGTGATGAATATTCACAGATGAAATTTTCAAAAAAAACGGACGAAATAGCGCGGGGGGAGCCAAGTTAGCTCCCGCCAGGGGGCAGCCCCATTTAACCTATATATATATATGGGGTTGGAGAAGCTGCACCCGGGGGTGTAGCTAACTAGCAGCACCCGGCCCTTTTTTCATTGATTTTTTTTGTTTTTGAAATGAAACCTAGGGGGATTTAAATCATCATATATCACCGTGATATCATGCCAATTTCAACTAAATTGGACACTTCTATCATCTCCATTAAGACTATCACATTTTAACGGTCTCAGAATTATTGAAATTGACCCTATCTAGATGGGCATGTTAGGAATGTTTGTTTTGCGTGAAATTTGAAACACATATTCCACTCAATAAACTAAGTAAATTCCCATAGGTTTCCTTCAAAAAAAATAAAAAACTAATGAGAAAAATGCTCGGGTGTAGCTAGTTGGCTGCACCACCCGGTGTAGCTTCCCTTTTCTATATATATATATATATATATATATATATATATATATATAGGGTTGGGTCTTGCCGGTATCAACAACGAGAATCAAGCCCAATGGAAACAACAACTAACTATGGCTCTTGGCCCAGACAAGGTCCTAGGCGTAGGGGAGATCAGAGGGAAGGCCTAGATGATGAGGCCCGTCCTGGGCTGCAATAAGTAGATCGAGAGGTCGTTCCGCCCATTGTCCCCTAAGATGGGTAATATGTTCTCCGTTTTAGTCGGGCTTCTCGATCTGTCATTATACCCTGAGAAGTGGAAAGAATTACAATTCACATTCTATCTAAAATCTTAGGAATTCGTTGATAGTTAAAATAAATTCGTAGACCGGGTCGGCTGATACGTTTTAAAATAGTTTTATGTATACCTTTCCTAGTCCTTTTATGTCGTAGGGTTGAAACTAAGAAATATTTGCTATTATTATTATATATATACATACATATATATATATACATACATTATACATATACATATATATATATATATATAGGATTAAATGGGGCTGCCCCCTAGCGGGAGCTAACTTGGCTCCCCCCGCGCTATTCCGCCTGGTTTTTTTTTTGAAAATTTCTTTCGTGAATATTCATCACTATATCCCTATATTATGCTATTAAAAATTTCGTGCAAAACAGAGACTCGTACGACCTCCATCCAGACAGACATTTATTAACAGTAACAGAATTGTTAAAAACGATCCTTCTGGACGGAGGTCGTAGGGGTCTCTGTTTCGCGTGAAATTTAAATGGCATAATAAAGGGATATATTGATGAAAATCTACGGAAGAACTTTTGAAAAAAAATAAAAAAAGTGCAAAATGGTGCCTGGGGAGCCATGTTAGCTCCCCCATGGGGGCAACCCCATTTTACCCATTATATATATATGGGAAAGGGATCCTACTCTATGGAATAGGTAACTTACCTAGTCCACTTTATTTTTTTCAATTTTTTTATTTTTTTGAAAAATGCTTAATGGATTTGCATAATTATATCCCTCTAATATGTCATTCAAATTTCATCAGAAACAGAGACTCCTACAGCCTCCATCCAGAACATGAAAAATACAACAAATCTATGACTGTTAAAAAATGACTGCCTGGATGGAGGCCGTAGGAGTCTCTTTTTCTGACGAAATTTGAATGACATATTAGAGGGAGATAGTTATGAAAATCCATGAAAGAATTTTTCAAAAAAAATAAGAAAATTTTGAAAAAGAAGAAAATGGAGTAGATAAGTTACCTACTCAATGGAGTAGTATCCCTTTTCTCATATATATATATTTATATTTATATATATATGAGGAAAGGGAGCCTACTTTGTGAAGTAGGTAACTTACCTACTTCACATTCTATTTTTTGCAATTTTTTTTATTTTTTTTTGAAAAATAGCACCGTGGATTTTCATAATTATATCCTTCTAATATGTCATTCAAATTTCGTTAGAAACGGAGACTCCTACGGCCTCCATCCAGACAACCATTTTTTAACGGTCCCAGATTTGCTTTATTTTTCATGTTCTGGATGGGGGCTGTAGGAGTCTCTGTTTCTGATGAAATTTGAATGACATATTAGAGGGATATAGTTATGAAAATCCACGATGGCATTTTTCAAAAAAATAAAAAAATTTGCAAAAATGGAATGTGAAGTAGGTAAGGTTACCTACTTCACAAAGTAGGCTCCCTTTCCTCTCTCTCTCTCTCTATATATATATATATATGATATCTTTCAAATGATACATGGTCCTTCCATCTCTAAGGAAGGCCAACGATCATGTGCATCCATAATTAATCAAACGATTTTTTTTATTAAATGCATGTTAATATTATTATTATTTAATTTATAAAAAAACTCATTTTAGTCATTATGCATTATCTAAATATAATATGCAGCATCTCAAAATATCTCCTAATTAATCTCTCTCTTACTCTTTCCAAAAATCCTATACGCATACCTAAAATATCATCAGGGAATGGGAGGAGCATTCGCAGGTCTCGTTGCTGGATGGAACGAATGGGAGGAGCCTGCCAGCAAGAGGTCAAGGGGTAATGGATGGGAGAACGCCGAGATGGATAGGTTCCTCAAAGTTCAGGTTTTTCTGATTTTTGGCATGGTTTTGTTTATGGTTTGGATCAATTTGGTGGTTTTGAGTATAAAAGTTCATTTTATTTGGAAAGGTTTGCAGATCGTTGATTGCAATTTTGTCTTTACTTAGTTAAGTTTTGATTTGTTGGTCGGATATCGAAGGATTCATGTGTGGTTCTTTTGATAATACAATTATAATTCGTGAGAAGGACCATATACAATCATACTCATTAGAAGGGGCGCGAACGAGATCTGCATATTAGTATAGTTCGTGAGAAGTTCCTTTGATTGTATTTGCTTTGGTTTGGGTGTCTCTGATTTTGTTTCTAAAACATGTTCATGCCGCATGTAGATACGAAGTTGGCACGTAATATATACTTCGTGCACTTGTTTTATCTTTACAACATTTGTTTGTCGCGAACACGGTTGATAAATTTCTTTTTTTTTGTCTTGACGTCTGAAAATTATATATGACAGCAACATCCAAGGAGTGGGCAACACACACCCTCCGGTGATCGACAACAAGGTCGAAGTTGCAATTTTCCTCGAGCGGCGATGGATTGATCTTCAGGAATAGCGGGCAGTGGCAATGATTGCGTGTGTATCATGGCGCTGCAACCAGTCCTGAATGAAGAATGATTCGCAGTTTGATACAATATTGATGTGTATTATACAATATTAATGTGTTATACATTTTTGATATATATCATACATATTTGTGATGTATTTGTACAAATCAATTAGTTGCGAATGAAAATTGGAATTTTTACATATCTTGTGTATTTGATGTCCATTACACATTTTGGACGTGCATTATACATTTTAAATGTGTTTTATACAAATTTGATTTGTATATTCGTATCAATTAAGCGTGAATGACTACCCTAATTTTTTCAAAAAACTATACAAATATTATTATACAAAGAACCATACAATCGTTACAAAGAACCACACATTAATTACTAACATGAATTGTATTTTACAAAGAACCATACCAAATTTACAAATAACGGATGGCTTCTTGAATAAACAACGAATTCTACAAAAAAACATACAGTCGTTACAAAAGGAATATTGAATTCTACAAAAATTGCGTCAGGATACAAACATATGCCCCAGATAATATCGTCCAACACAAAACTAGATATTTTTTAAATATGGTATTACGAAAAATACCAAAAATAAAACAAGCTAAATTTAGTATTTCAGAATATTAATTAACGTGCATAATTAATGCAAAACTTGATGACCAAAATGCCCTTTTAGGCAACAAAATTGAAGGTGCCATTGGATTTGAATCCGATGGTCCAGATCGTTGACCTTCCATAGGGATGGAAGGACCACATCTCATTTGAAAGGTCTCCTATATATATATATATATATATATATATATATATATATATATATATGGATTAAATGGGGCTACCCCCTTGGGGGATCTAACTTAGCTCCCCCCACGCCATTTCGCCCGCGTTTTTTTTTTTTATTTTTTTGAAAATTTCTTCCGTGAATATTCATCAATATATCCCTATATTATGCTATTCAAATTTCGTGCTAAACAGAGACTCGTATGGCCTCCACCCAGACAATCATTTTTTAACGGTATAGAATCGCTAAAAACAACTCTTCTAGATAGAGGTTGTAGGAATCCTTGTTTCGCGTGAAATTTGAATTACATAATATAGGTATATATTGATGAAAATGCATGGAAGAAATTTTTCAAAAAAAACGTGGGCGAAATGGTGCGGGGGGAGCCAAGTTAGCTCCTCCCGTAGGGGCAGCCCCATTTTACCCTATATATATATATATATATATATATATATATATATATATGAGAAACATGGGGTTGCTCCCTAGGAACAGCCAACATGGCTGCCCCTACCCTATTTTTTCGCAAATTTTTTTATTTTTTTGGAAAAATATCACAATGTATATTCATCCTTATATCCCTCCTATATACCATTCGAATTTCGTCAGAAAATAAGACTCCTACGGCCTCCATCCAGACGTGATTTTTTTAACAGTCGCATGATTTTTTAAATCGATCTTGTCTGGATGGAGGCCGTAGGAGTCTCTGTTTCTGACGAAATTCGAATGACATATAGGAGGGATATAGAGATGAATATACATGTGATATTTAAAAAAAATTGCCAAAAAATGGGGCAGGGCAGCCCCATCAAGCCCTATATATATATATATATATATATGGATTAAATGGGGCTGCCCCCTATGGTGAGCTAACTTGGCTCCCCCCGCGGCATTTCGCCTGATTTTTTTATTTTTGTTTGAAAATTTCTTTCGTGGAATTTCATCACCTTATCCCTATATTATGTCATTAAAATTTCGTGCGAAACAGAGACTCCTACATCCTCCATCCAGACAGTCATTTTTTAACGGTAACAGAATTGCTAAAAATGACCCTGTCTGGATGGAGGCCGTAGGAGTTTCTGTTTCGCATGAAATTTTAATTGCATAATATAAGGATATATTAATGAAAATCCATGGAAGAAAATTTCAAAAAAAATAAAAAAATCGGTCCGAATGGGGAGGGGGGAGCTAAGTTAGCTCCCCCATGGGGCAGCCCCATTTTACCATATATATATATATATATATATATATATATATATATATAGGGGTCCTTTCAAATAGGACGTAGTCCTTCCTGAATTCAGGAAGGCCAGCCCTTTTTTGTATAAATCACGAACACTTTAGTAGAATACATATACAATTTGTATTATAGGTGCACGTTATAAATACAAAGCCGCATACAAAACTGTGCATTATAATACAAACATTAAAACTTCACATTATAATACAAATCTGTATATGTATTATACTAAAGTCATCCTGTTTTATACAAAAAAGAGGCTGGCCTTCCTTAAGGATGGAAGGACCAAGTCCTATTTGAAAGAAATTCTATATATATATATATATATATAGAGAGAGAGAGAGAGAGAGAGAGAGAGGATGGGGAGCTTGTACCAAGGTGCATATAATTTTATATGCACCGGGGCTTATATCTTCCATGTTTTTTTTATTTTTTTGAAAATATCACAATGTATATTCATCTATATATCCCTCCAATATGCCATTCAAATTTCATCAGAAATAGAGACTCATATGCCCTCCATCTAGAACAGGCTGATTACAACAATTCTAAGACCGTTAAAATTACATGTTCTATATGAAGGTCATAGCAGTCTCTGTTTCTGACGAAATTCGAGTGGCATATTGGAGGGATATATAGATGAATATACATGATGGTATTTTTCAAAAAAGTAAAAAAATGTGGAAGATATAAGCCCCGGTGCATGTAAACTTACATGCACCTTGGTGCAAGCTCCCCATCCTCATAATATATATATATATATATGAGTGATCCTATGAGAGCAAAAAATTATGAGAGGATGGGAGCATGCATTCTGGACCACACGATTCTGTTTTCTCTCTCTCCTGGTTGAATCATGTGGTCCAGAATGCATGCTCTAATGCTCTCACAGGTTTTGACTCTCATAGGATCACTCATATATATATATATATATATATATATATATATATGTGAGTGATCCTGTGAGAGAAAAAAATTGTGAGAGCACGAGAGCAATGATTTTGGATTACTAGATTCTTTCTTTCTTACGGTTGAATCTAGTAGTCCAGAATCAATGCTCTCATGCTCTCACAGTTTTTGTCTCTCACTGGATCAACCCTTATATATATATATATATATGTATGTATATAGGATTTAATTGGGCTGCTCCTGGGGGCAGCTAACATGGCTGGTGATGAATACCCATTCATCACTCTTTATTCTTATATTTTAGCTACAAAAACCTTTGCAAATGCATGTAGATATATGTAAATACAAATAATTACCAAAAGCATGCATTGTGTAAAAACTTATAATTAGCATGTTTTTGTGCAAAAATAAAAGAATAAAGATTAAAAAGAAAAAGAGGGAAATATTTAGAATAAATATTGAGCAACCTAACCCAAGGGAGGGCTCAGCACGGGCCTGACCGCATAAAAGTCAAAGTAGAGGGAGATAGGAGCTCTGGTGTAAATATTTGTGTAAATAAATAAAAATATATTTTCCTCACCAAAAAGATGCTTGTAAATACTTGTATATATTTATGAATATAAAAACAAAAGATAAAAATATAAAAATTAAAAAGGAAACAAAAACATCACCTTCACCATGTACATAAACCACACCTATGTATTTATTTAGCCTTGTAAATATATATAATTAATTTTTATAAATAGTCTATGTTATATATTGTAGATAAATAAAATAAAAACAATTAAAATCAAAACAAAATAAAAATAGAAAAATTAAAAATACAAAAAGACATTGTACATATACCATGTATATAGATATATATATATATATGTATTTATTTTACCTATGTATATAAATAATAAAAATGAAATAAAAACACCATTTTACTCCTTATTTTATACTATAAATAAATAAAATATAAAATAAGGATAAAATTTGCATAAAAATAATATATAAAATTCAAAAAAATCAAAACCCTATATATATTGTATATACCTATATATAGTACATACTATGTATATAGCCTATTTTTATTTCCAAAAATTAATTAAAAATCACCAAAAATAGAAAAAAAATAAAATAAAAATAATTTGTGTTTTGAGTTTTTGCAAAATCGGGCCCTAGCTACCTTAATTTTGAGCTTCAAAGTCCAGACACGTGGCCCCTTCTCATTGGGTCCTGGGGATGTTGACCGCCCGGTCAACTACCTCCCCAGGACCACCTCCCACGGATACGAGCGCCTGACCCGATTTCTCAACATTTTACCCGCTCGATCCGACAACCATTTCCTTGAATCCCGGGTCCGAATCCTTCGCCGTGCATCCGACATCCTCGCCGGAGCCGCTCCCTCGGGATCCGCGCGCTCCTGAGCTTGCCCAGACCCATTCTTCTCGGACCCCTAGCCATATAAAGTTGCTGCTCCACCACCTTCTCTCTCCATCTTTGGCCATTTGCTTCGTTCTCCAGTGAGCTCCAGAGAGATGTGAGGTGACAGCTCGCATCCCCGACCTGTTGCAACGAGGAGAGCCGGCGAATCCATTGATCCGGCGACGTAGCCGCCGCAGCTCCGCCACTTGAGCGAGCTTCGAGCCTCGGGCCGAGACGTCCCTTGAGGCCAAGACCGGGAGCTTCCCCAGCTCCGCCACAGTCTCACCGTTCACCCAGGTAACCCCTTAGGCTACCCATTTCCTTCGATTTCAGTTTTCCCCCAATTTGCGCCGCCACCGTATTTTTCCGATTCACCCCGGTTCCGACCACCATTCGATCATCGGACCCGACCTCCACGTTCGTCTCCCTCCGACGCACATTACTCAACCCAGCTCGCACAGGAGTTGGGAATCGGGCTCCTCCGTCCACCACCTTCGCCGGAGCCCGCCGTTCCGACGCACCAGCCATCCCCACTTCGTCTAACCGGGTCGAGGCACTTTGCCCTCGATCCGCGAGTCTCCTGAGTTGTTTTGCAGGTCCAGCAAAGGCCATCTGATGCCTTTCCCGTTCAGACCAGGAGTCTCGCCTCCGCCACCCTCGTCGGAGCTCCCCTGAGCTCGGCTGGGGCATCGGAGGGCATCAGTAGTTGCGCACCTTCACGCCGGAGCTCCTCCGATACTCAGGCGCAGCAGAGGAGACCGGAGGTGCTTCCACGAGGCCGGCGAAGTTCGCCGGCTGCCTGTTCATCCAGGACCTCCAATTGCCGTCGATCGCCTCCCCTTCGCTCCAGTTCAGATCCGGGCCGTCAATTCTTCGAGCCACCAGCATCGTTCGATCAGAAGAGGGACGATCCGGAGCGCCCACCATCCGCAGCCGTCCGATCTACACGTGGCGCGCATCCAGCACCCCCGCTTAATAAAGGGTAATTTACCCTTAGGCCCCTGTTTTTACTTTATTTCGTTTTAGTCCTGTAAGTATTTTAGTCAGTTGTTTAGTTTTAGGGTAATTTACATAGAGGACCTCGTGCTTTAGTTTATTCGCATCTATACCCCTGTGTGTTGTGAGCCACGTGCTTCGTCACGTGTGGTTTGGGTTATTTGCAGTAGACCACCCTGTAGTTCTGGATGTTATTAAATGAATGAAAGTTTTCAGATAATTGCATTTATACCCCTGTGCGTGTTTTATTTCCCCATGTGCGATATTTTTTGGGTTATTTGCATATAGGGCCCTTGGACTTTTGGTACCTGTTACCAATAAGTCCTTGGAACTTATTTTTATTACATTTAGGTCCCTGAGTGCCCCAGGCACGCGCGTGGCGCGTGTTTTGCTGGGTTAATTGCACCTGGACCCCCAGAACTTTGGGTATTTGCATTTCAGTCCCTGTGCACAGTGCCCTATCTTTATTTTTGAATAAAATATCAAACCACCTCCAAATCCAACGAAAATTTGACACATGGCTCCTGCCATGGTGTAGAATATTTGTAGATTTTTTAGGACATTTTTGTTTTTGTTTGCTATTTTTAAAAATTCAAAAACAGTCATTTTTGTTACTGTCTAATTTGAAAATTCACAAAAAAATATAAAAACCCACTTAAAAATTCTATAAAAATTAGTTACTATTTGTTTTGCTTACCTTGATTTTCTAGCCAAGTTTGGCTATTTTTCATTGCTTAAAAACACTAAAAACTTAAAAACACTAAAAAACCCATAAAAATTCTATAAATAAATAAAGAATCCAAAAATAATAAAATTGGTATCTGAATTTTCCTTGTTTTACCTACTTTACAAGAAAATTACCTCCAGGCCATTTTGAGGCCCTTAGATATTTTATCTAGGGACTTTTGGCTTGGCTGGACAGTACCACTGTTTTTAGCTACTGTTTGATTTTTAGAAAATAAAATAAACATCAGAAAATTATCAAAAATTCACCAAAAACACTAAAAAATATATAATACATAAAAACATTTTTGTTTTAATTTTTGGTTGATTTTTGATGCTTTGAATAATTTGTTGAAGTGTGCTTCTCCTTTGTTTTCTTATTTTCTTTATGTATTAAAAATCCAAAAAAATATAAAAATAATTAAAAGCCACTAAAAATAGTTTCTTTCTTTATTTTCTTTATTTTTACTACTTCGTAGGCCTCTCGGCCAACCCGTGCTCCTTGAGTTCGACCCTGGGTGCTATACCAGGTTAATCACATAGCAGGACCGCCTTTCGTATTTTGATCGATTTATCTATTTCGAGTGGTTCATTTTTCTTGATTTAGCGCATCTAAGCGACCGAGGTCGCAACGACCATTTTTGTACCTTTACCTTAGTCGTTCAGATCGTTCATCAGAATGGCGCCGTTGCCGGGGAGCACGGCTTAGTAGTTTTTATTTTCTTGTCGTTTTTGTTTTTGCGGCTTTCCGCGGCTTTTGTCCATATTTTATTTTTGTTTTATTTTGCTTTATTTTCTTTTTCTTTTGTTTTTGTTTTTGTTTATTTTGAGTGTTTATTTTATTTTGAGTTCTTGCACATATACCCTTATTTCCATTTTTATTTCCTTTATTATTTGATTATCTGGTTCTGACCATTCTTTTCTTTCTTGCGAGGGCCCGATGACCGAGGCGGCTGATCTCGAGAAGCCGACGCAACCGCGGGATTCGGAGGCGGCTCCCTTCTGTACGGAGCCGCAGGAGAGAGTGAGAGAGAGTTGAGTGGGCGAGGCTTTTATTTTATTTAATTATTATTGTAATAATACAGGGACACTGGACTTGGACTCTTTGGACTATACTTGCTTAGCGGGTCTGTTTCGCCGAGCACCGGTGTACTTGGGGGACCCTTAGGCTTTTCGCGGTTTTTCGCGGCTTTGTTTTCTTTTTATTTTCTTTCTACCTTTTCCGGTGTTTACGCGGTTTTTGCTCGAGCCCCTAGACTTAGGAATTTCTGGTGATTGTGCCGTAATTAGTAGGATCCCCACACCTAACTGCTTATCTGTTCCTATAGAACGTTAATTGGACCTACTAAAAATCATTAATAAAAATAACCGACTCATTTACCTTCGTAGCCTACGTGCCGCAGCCCGTCCTGTAAAGCGCTTTCTCCTACCCCCGATTTGTCGGACAGAGGAGGGACGGGCCAAGATCGGACTCTTTGGCTTGGAGGTCGGTGACCGGTTAGACGGTTCTTCGCTAGAAATTGCTCATCTAGGACTCGGCTTTCCCGTTGCATCATTTAGATAGTTTCCTTTCTGTCTTTACATTTATGCGCGGATCATATTGCATGTAGAGTGCTGGAGACAAGGTACGTATTTCTGACTTTGCATGCATCATTGATTTCATCGCGCATCGGCTTTTTCGTCTTCTCCCCCTGTTTTGGATTAAATAACCAGGAGAACCGAAAAATTCGTTAGGCCATTTGTTTTGATTTGAAAAATACTAAAAAGAGAAAACCATAAAATTGGGACGGGTTAATACTATTGATCTTAAAAACCGCTCACCCTAAAAATTTTGTCTTGGGGAGAGCAACCCCCTCATTGTATGGTTTGGATGCGCGAGAGAGTGACCCGCACCCTAGGTAGAGCCCTCCGGTGCTAGTCCCGACTGATTACCGACTCTTCCGTGTGGGCCAGTCGGTTGGGATAGCATCGGGTATCCTAACAGGTCACGTAAGCGCTCTGATCTTTTGTGTGTTCACCAAATAAAATTGACAAGATAATCTGACCGAACTTTCACGGTCTTCAGCTCGCGTCGCGTTGGTGAACCGGGGGTTTGTTTGTGATCATAGTTTCTCCAGATCTCATCCGCACTACTCGCCAGATCGAGATGATGGGTAGACGGTCTCTTAGGCAGCCTCTGGCTGCACCGCTTTCGGGCACGTCTACCTCATCATCTAGGTTGGCTCGCGAGAGCCGAGACCAGCTCTCCGAGCCCGAGTACGATTCCGCCCTGTTCCCCCTCGACCCCCTTTCTTCCCTGCCCGAGAGACATGAGTCCGAGGAGAGACTGATTGATTTGACAGCACCTGAGTTGGGCTCGTTTGATTTTGCAGACGTCGCCATGGCCGGCAGTTCAGATGATCACTCCCGTCAGCCCGAGCATTTTGTACTAGACCAGGGAGCGATCAACTCCACCCTGATCGCATCACTTGAGACAGTCCAGCAACAGTTACGCGATCAGGGGGCATTCATGATAGAGATGAGGCGAGAGTTGGAGAGGCTCAGAGCAGAGCGAGACCAGCAAAGCGAGCCTGAGGAGATACCTTATGCAGAGGCACGAGCCGCAGCAGCCGCAGCAGCAGCAGCCGCCGCCGCAGCGGCAGGCGCCGCGGCAGGAGGACCACCACGACCGATGCGGGAGTTGCACAACCCTGGGTCGACACTCATGCATCATTGGGTAGTAGTGCCGGCGATTGTGGGGGACTTCATGTTCCCCCCGAACACCTTACAGTTACTGCCCCGTTTCCACGGACTTGCCACTGAGGTGCCCCACCTCCACCTCCAGGAGTTCCTGATGATCTGCAGCACTGTCCACGATCGCCACGTGGACCAGGACACGATCCGGATGATAGCCTTCCCTTTTTCACTGGCAGATAGAGCAGCCACCTGGCTGAAGCATCTAGGGAGGTTTGTCTACACCTGGGAGCAGCTCCGCACCGAGTACTTGAACAAGTACTATCTACTCGGGCGGACGAACGCAGCGAGGGCCCTGATCAGCAACTTCTCCATGTTCCCCAACGAGCAGTTTCATGAGGCATGGGAGAGGTTTTGAGAGCTCCTAGACCGATGCCTGCACCACGACATCTCCAAGCCGAACCTAGTTCAGAGCTTTTTCAGCGGGTTGACGCCAGAGCTTCAGGGTCTGGTGAACGCTTCTTGCGGCGGGTCCTACTTTGCCAAGGACCACGATCAGGTCTGGGCCATCTACGAGGAGATGGCCGAAAACTACATGGTGATGTCCCAGACCAGGTTGTATACTCAGAGACCCCAGCCACAGCAGCCAGGACCCGTGCAGTACCAGCGGATAGCACGGGTCGATGCAGGTCCATCCAGTTCGTCCGCAGTTGCAGCAGCACAGGCAGAGTCAGCCGCTGCGGACATGGGTATCATCAGCGAGAAGTTGGACCGCATGGAGCTGATTGAGAAGAAGCAGTGCCAGGGAATAGCGCAGATGGAACAGATGGCACAGACTCTGAGCGACATGAAGACACAGCTCATGTGTCTCCAGGAGGCACAGACGGCTCCACAGCCTCGTCTTCAGTCGCGAGGCGACTCCGGCAGCAGCAGCAGCTCGTCCCAGCGCTCCAGCTCCCTACAGCAGCCTAGACAGGTTCATCTTGTACAGGCGGAGCCGTACCAGCAGCCGCAGCCCACCTACCAGTCACCACCATCTCCAGACATGCAGATGGTGGTATACCAGCCGGACCAGCCTCTGGCAATACTTCCGCCAGCCCCTTACGATGCAGAGCCGTTGATGGATGTCAACGGGATTTGGTATGACCGCCCCCAGCCTGGGATTCGACGAGACCATCCCGGATTCAGGTGGGGGAGTGGTGGTGCCCAGCCCCAGCAGCAGCCGTTAGGTCAGGGAGGGCAGTACGGCCAGCAGAGAGATCACCAGCCGCAGCAGCAGCCCCCAGCATACCAGACACACCAGCCATCATCCTTCGGTCCTCGTCCCTATCAGCAGCAGGGACAGTCGTGGAGACGTGAGCACCAGGCTCACCCAGGATACCAGCATCACCCTACCTCCTACCCCCCTCAGCAGCAGCAGTTCCAGCAGCCTCATCCCCAGAGAGGCTACCCGTCGGGCTCCCATGAGAGCCCTGCCTTGGATGATATCGCCCGCCTCCTCACGGACCAGCATGCCACATTCAGACGAGAGATGGACGAGTTCCGCCAGGAGATGCGGGACTTGGTGAGGGGGAAGGCCGCCATTCCTCCACAGATTGAGCCGAACCCGAACAACCTCAAGAGGAAGTCTGAGCAGGTAGATTCCACTGAGCTTGCCACTCCTAGTGACCCATTTGTTGATACATCTTCGGATCTGTTTGATGCTGATTTTGTTGCACTTAGGAGCGGTAGGACCCCAGCAGGCGGCGGCGCCTCATCTAAGCTTCACCACGAGGATACTTCAGAGGCGCCACATGAGGAGGAGGAGAGCGGTACTGAGACCGCTCCAGATGATGACTGTGGCACTGAGGCCACCAAGGATGCTGATTCCTCCGGCGGTACTGAGGCCGCCGCTTCACCAGATCGAGGAGGTGGTACTGACGCCACCAGGATAGCCGAGCCAGCCCGCGGTACTGAGGCCGCGAGACGTCTAGCAGCAGCAGCAGCAGAGCCAGCCAGAGGTGGTACTGAGGCCACCGATGTTTGTGTTGAGAGAGATGTAGTCTTTCCTCGCCTTGATGTATCTCAGAACTTTGGTTTGAATAAAGGAAAAGGTTTAGTTTCTTCTGGTCCCACTGTGGTGCATGATGTATGTGTGGATCCGGCCGTCGAGCCGTCTAGGCCTTTTCCTAGTCCTTCATCTGCGAAGGACCCTGTGATCCCCTTCCCTAGAGCCCTTCAGATGGGGAAGGGGAAGAAAAGAGAAAATGATCCAAAAAAGAGAGTGCAGGAGGAATTCAGCCAGAGCATGATAGATAGATTCCACATCCAGCTGACCCTCCAGGAGGCTTTGCAGCACATCCCCCTTCTCCAGCGTTCTTTGAGAGGCAGGACCACAGTCAGGAGGAGAAGGAGGAACCACACTTCAGAGATACATGTGCTGACGAAAGCCACGTGTTTTGCGATCCAAAACCGACTGCCAGCCAAGAGGCCAGATTCAGGGGCCCCGTATGTCAGATGTCAGATCAGTGAGCAGAGGTTCGACCGTACTCTACTAGATAGCGGATCGTCGATCAACCTTCTTCCGGCAGCCCTTCTCGACCGCTTCGAGTTGGGCACTCTTCGACAGAGTAGGACAGTCCTTCAGTTCGCTGATCGATCTGTCAAGAGGCCGAAGGGGTTGTTACGAGACGTTATCGTCACGATTCAGGGCCTGAAATTCCCGTGGACTTCGTAGTGTTGGACATGGAGATCCCTGAATCAGTGACCGATACCCCCATCATCCTTGGTCATCCGTTCTTGGCCACAGCCAAAGCGGTGACTGATCATGATAGCGGGAAGGTGTACTTTCGCGTCGAGGGCGAAAGTATACAAATAGAGACGGTCGAGGACTACAGAGCCAGAGAGAGAGCCCGTTCAGATGCGAGTACAGATTCAGAGCAGCTGACAGACGCAGAGCCAGACATCCACCAGGACTGTGATTTTGTGATCACAGACGATGAGGCAGCTTGGGCGGATCCTGCAGCACAGACCATCCTTTCATATTCAGATACAGCTGATGCCGAGATGATAGAAGAGGAGAGTCTGGAGAGCACAGCCCTGGTTCAGGATACCACAGAGGCAGCGGAGCCGGTCCTTGATCGCGACACGATTTTCAGTGATGGTGGTACTAAGGCCACCTTGTTTTCCGGTGGTACTGATGCCACCGCGGTTGATGCAGATCCCTCGGATTCAGAGTCTGATTGGGCAGATTGCGAGGATCAGATGCCAGACCCGAGTCCATTTGAGCCGATAGTTGAGGAGGAGGTTGATACAGAGCAGAGCAGAGACAGCGCAGTTGAGCAGCCTTCTCCCGATCCAGTTTGTGAGAGTACGCTTTCCCTCTCCCAGGCAGATTTGGCAGACTTAGCAGCTTTCACTCAGTTTCTTCCGCAGCCAGATTTGCCAGCACCCAGCATTCCAGAGCTGAAGCCGCTCCCTACTTCGCTGAAGTATCGGTTCCTTGCGGGCGAGCCTGAGATGTACCCAGTCATTATCTCCGCCAATTTGACTGGAGAGCAGGAATCCCGTTTGATGGGGGTTCTTGAAAAGAACCGCAAGGCGATCGGATGGAGCGTAGCAGATCTCCATGGGATTAGTCCATCAGTGTGCTCCCACCATATCTATCTCGAGGAGGGGGTGAAGCCGTCGCATGAGTTCCAGCGGCGACTGAACCCCAACCTGAGAGAGGTTGTGATGAAGGAAATATCAAAATGGTGGAGTGCAGATTTTATTTATCCCATTTTCGACTCCAAGTGGGTTAGCCCCTTGCATGTGGTGCCCAAGAAGACGGGCATCACGACTGTGATCAGTGAGTCGGGAGAGGAGATTGCTACACGAGTACCCACCTCTTGGAGGGTCTGTGTTGACTACAGGAGACTCAACCAGGCCACCAAGAAGGACCATTTCCCCCTGCCTTTTATTGACCAGATCATTGAGAGACTGGTAGGGAAGAGCCATTATTGCTTCCTGGATGGGTACTCGGGCTACAACCAAGTGGCCATCGCTCCTGAGGATCAGGAGAAGACCACCTTTACCTGTCCCTTCGGCACATATGCTTTTCGACGCATGCCATTTGGGCTATGCAATGCCCCTGCGACTTTTCAGAGGTGCATGCTGTCGATCTTTTCGGACATGGTAGGGGAGTGCTTGGAGGTCTTCATGGACGATTTCTCGATCTACGGCGACGGATTTGACTCCTGTCTTGACTGCCTAGACCGAGTACTCCAGCGATGTATCGAATATCATTTGGTTTTATCTTGGGAGAAGAGTCACTTCATGGTGACTCAAGGGACGGTGCTTGGCCACATCATCTCCAACAGGGGCATGGAGGTGGATCCGGCCAAGGATGATGTCATTAGGAAACTCGCACCGCCGTCCAATTTGAGGCAGCTACGGTCATTTCTGGGGCACGTTGGATTTTATAGGAGATTTATTCAGGATTTCAGCAGGATTGCCCGACCGTTGATTGACCTCTTGACGAAAGACACCGAGTTCCTTGTCGATGACAAGTGTCTTTCGTCCTTCGCGACTCTCCATCAGTGTGTCATTGAGGCTCCTGTCCTCCAGCCGCCGGATTAGTCTCTCCCATTCGAGATCATGACGGATGCCTCCGATTTTGCCGTAGGGGCAGTGCTGGGATAGAGGAGGGATGGAGTTCCATTTGCCATACACTACGCTAGCCGCACATTGGATTCCGCCCAGCGGAATTACATGGTTACAGAGAAGGAGATGCTAGCCGTAGTGTTCGCCCTAGATAAGTTCAGATCGTATATCATTGGATCTAGAGTGACTTTGTTTATAGATAACACCTTCATCAGGTACCTCATGGCAAAGAAGGATGCCAAGGCCAGACTGACTAGATGGATCCTTCTACTCCAGGAGTTCGACATTGAGATCAAGGATAAGCCTGGAGTCAAGAATGTGGTGGCGGATCATCTCTCCCGTTTAGAGCAGCCTGAGGAGTCTGAGCAGATTGATCCTATTAGAGATACCTTCCCAGATGAGGCGATCCTTGCTATCGCCTCACTCCCGTGGTACGCCGATATTGTGAACTTTCTCGTTGCTGGGAAAGTCCCACAAGCTTGGCCCAGGCAGAGGCTTGAGACCTTCCTTGCGAAGGCCAAGTCCTACCATTGGGAGGATCCCATCCTTTACCACGAAGGAGGGGATAGCGTCTGGCATCGGTGTATCCCTCAGGAGGAACACCATAGCGTCCTCACTTACTGCCACAAGCTTGAGGCAGGAGCACATCATTCTGGGAGGAGAACGGCACAGAAAGTGCTCCAATCCGGCTTGTGGTGGCCTACCCTCTTCAAGGACTCAGATGAGTTCGTGAAGAGGTGTACTGACTGTCAGAGGATGGGCATTTGTGGACAGCGTGATATGATGCCGATGCAACCCATTCACTTCTGTGAGGTTTTTGACGCATGGGGCATCAATTTCATGGGTCCATTCCCTAAGAGTCAGGGATTTGAGTACATTTTGTTGGCCGTGGATTATGTGAGTCGTTGGGTGGAGGCTATCCCCACCCGAGCCACTGATGCGAGGACAGTTTGCAGATTTTTGAGGAAGCATATCATCACGCGGTTCGGGGTTCCACGAGTGCTGATTTCTGATGGGGGATCTCACTTCATCAACGACCAGGTGAAGGCACTTGCTAGCGAGTTCGGTATAGACCATCGTGTTGCTACACCTTACCATCCACAGATGAATGGTCTAGCCGAGGTGTCGAATAGGGAGATTAAGACTATATTGCAGAAAGTCGTCCGCCCTGACCGAAAGGATTGGTCACAGCTTTTGGACTCGGTCTTGTGGGCATATAGGACGTCTTTCAAGACACCTTTGGGCACATCTCCCTTTCGCCTCATGTATGGCAAGCCATGCCATTTACCTGTTGAGCAGAGGCACAAGTCACTTTGGGCAGTTACAGATATTCTGATGGATCCAGATGGTATGGGAGACCAGAGGAGGGCAGAGTTAGCTGCCCTGGAGGAGCTTAGAGATGCAGCTTTCTCAAGCAGCCTACATTATAAGGAGAAAGTGAAGGAGTGGCATGATTCTCATATCAGCCACAAACATTTTGTGATTGGACAGAGAGTATGGTTGTTTGATGCGAGGCTACGATTATTTCCAGGGAAGTTACAGAGCAAATGGAAGGGACCTTACTTGGTCAGAAAGGTACACGACAACGGTAGCATTGACATATCTGAGTTGTCTTCTGAGAGTACCTTTCGAGTGAACGGCCAGCGGCTCAAGCCATTTCTAGATCATGAGCCGCGGGTCGTTGATCTTGCCCCTATTCATTTTGCGTGAGATGTGGTCATTGACTCACATCTAATGCATCTCACGCCTGAGTTTCACTGATCTTCCGCCTTGTATTGATCCAGATGTCCATATCACCACATTCTTTAGTCCCACATCCCTTTCTTCATCTTATGATTATGCTATACTTAGGGTGCACTTTACCCTAAGTATAGGGGGGATGTGAGACCTTTTGGGTATTTCTTTTGTTTCTGTTTACCCCTGTTTCTGCTATCTATACTTAGGGACATTTCACCCTAAGTACAGGGGGGGTAGACCCTGTACATTCTCCACTCGGTTTTCCCTTAGTATACAGCCTGCTATACTTAGGATTATTTGATCCTAAGTATAGGGGGAAGACCCGAGCTCCTCTTGACTTTTCTATTTCATTCTTCTTCTTTTTGTATAGCCTTTCTTTTCACTTCCCTATACCTAGCACGAGTTATGTCTTTTTCATCGCTCTTGACTCTGAGGACATCGTTCGAGCTAAGTATAGGGGGGTTAGCCATAACTCGTACTTTGTGTGAGTGTGTTAATAAATAAAAATGGCTAAAAACCACAAAAATTAAAAAATTTTCATGTACATAATCTTCTTTTATTTGCACATACATAGCTAGTGTACAAATTATTTTTGTAAAAATGATTTCAAAAATCTTTTGTGTAAAGCTTGTGTAAATATTTTGGTATCAAAATTATGTATATAGTACAAAATTTTTCCAAAATGTTTTGAAAATCAAAAAGTTCGCAAAAATCTTGTGTAAATGTGTGTAAATATCTTTTTGCAAAACTTGCACTTCATGCATCATTCATTCATGATTTCAAAACATTTTTCAAAAATTTTGCATGATTGTAAACTTTGTGTAAATAAGCATCTTTTGTACATATGTATATAGTTTTTCTTGGATGATAGTTGACATTTAAACTAGCCTGGAATCAAATTGAGAAATGGAGCTTGATTAAGATCTTAATCCACCTAATTTCTAAGAGGAACCTTATAGGGCTTAGGTTTTAGGCTTTTCAGGTCCATGGTGACTTAATTCTTTGAGTCCACTAGGCTATGATCACATGTCATCTCAACGAGCCTAAGTAGAGCACTTAACAACAACACATGACTCATAGATTATGGCTTTACTTGGACACCAGCACTATGCACCGAGCTCTCTACGGATGAGGTGGTGAGGAGGCAGTTTTCCTTGACTTGGGGTAGCATATGAGGGTAGTACTTCTAGGCGGAACCTCTCTTCTTCTTATAGTGAAGGAAGTGCGTCTCAACTTAGTCTGGTTGCCATGAGGTCTAACGACGGGAGTTGTGGGTTGCAATAAAGCTTCAAAAGAGGGATAGTCTATTGGCTCAAGAGGAAAAACTCCTTGTATATATGCTGCACATGTATATGTTGTACAGATGCACTTGAAAAAAAATGTGCAAAAAGAAAAGAACTCCAAAAAAGTGGTGGGTCTGATAGAAAATGATAATCCCACCGGAGTATGTATATAGAGTGCAATAAGCAAAGCTTGGTTTCATGTTCCACCTGTTGTAGCTTGCAGCAGGGAGACTTGGCTACACTGGTCAAGCTCCCAAGGGTACTTGGCTACACTGGCCTTGACCCATTCTCTTCTTCCCCCACTTCTTGAGCCGGTTGAACTTGAACTTAGAAGGGAATACCCCGCTCCTCGAGGAAAGAGTGGCCAGATTGAGGTCATAGAGTTACCTTGTTGGGGAGGGTTGTCAAGTTGCCATTTCTGAGGTGGAGAGCTTAGACTTCACATTCACAGGACAAGAAAAGATTCATGGTCTTCAGGGTTTGTGATTGATGACTTGTTCTGATCTGGAGCATTGAGGAGTCTTGGTTATAGATTAGTGGAACTTAGAGGCTGTTGAGTTTTAAGCTTAAGTCTAAATAAGGTTCCGACACTAATAATCCAAAGATCTGATCGAGCTCCATACCCCAATTTAATGAAGGCAAGTTTAATAATCAACCTTGATCCATGTATATCCTCTTTTTCTTTTTCTTTCTTTTTCACTTCTTTTTCAAATAAGTGTTTGCTAAGGGACTAGCAAAGTTAAGTTAGGGGGGTGATGAATACCCATTCATCACTCTTTATTCTTATATTTTAGCTACAAAAACCTTTGCAAATGCATGTAGATATATGTAAATACAAATAATTACCAAAAGCATGCATTGTGTAAAAACTTATAATTAGCATGTTTTTGTGCAAAAATAAAAGAATAAAGATTAAAAAGAAAATGAGGGAAATATTTAGAATAAATATTGAGCAACCTAACCCAAGGGAGGGCTCAGCATGGGCCTGACCGCATAAAAGTCAAAGTAGAGGGAGATAGGAGCTCTGGTGTAAATATTTGTGTAAATAAATAAAAATATATTTTCCTCACCAAAAAGATGCTTGTAAATACTTGTATATATTTATGAATATAAAAACAAAAGATAAAAATATAAAAATTAAAAAGGAAACAAAAACATCACCTTCACCATGTACATAAACCACACCTATGTATTTATTTAGCCTTGTAAATATATATAATTAATTTTTATAAATAGTCTATGTTATATATTGTAGATAAATAAAATAAAAACAATTAAAATCAAAATAAAATAAAAATAGAAAAATTAAAAATACAAAAAGACATTGTACATATACCATGTATATAGATATATATATGTATTTATTTTACCTATGTATATAAATAATAAAAATGAAATAAAAACACCCTTTTACTCCTTATTTTATACTATAAATAAATAAAATATAAAATAAGGATAAAATTGCATAAAAATAATATATAAAAATAAAAAAAAATCAAAACCCTTTATATATTGTATATACCTATATATAGTACATACTATGTATATAGCCTATTTTTATTTCCAAAAATTAATTAAAAATCACCAAAAAATAGAAAAAAAATAAAATAAAAATAATTTGTGTTTTGAGTTTTTGCAAAATCGGGCCCTAGCTACCTTAATTTTGAGCTTCAAAGTCCAGACACGTGGCCCCTTCTCATTGGGTCCTGGGGATGTTGACCGCCCGGTCAACTACCCCCCCCCCCCAGGACCACCTCCCACGGATACGAGCGCCCGACCCGATTTCTCAACATTTTACCCGCTCGATCCGACAACCATTTCCTTGAATCCCGGGTCCGAATCCTTCGCCGTGCATCCGACATCCTCGCCGGAGCCGCTCCCTCGGGATCCGCGCGCTCCTGAGCTTGCCCGGACCCATTCTTCTCGGACCCCTAGCCATATAAAGCCGCTGCTCCGCCACCTTCTCTCTCCATCTTTGGCCATTTGCTTCGTTCTCCAGTGAGCTCCAGAGAGAGTGTGAGGTGACAGCTCGCGTCCCCGACCTGTTGCAGCGAGGAGAGCCGGCGAATCCATTGATCCGGCGACGTAGCCGCCGCAGCTCCGCCACTTGAGCGAGCTTCGAGCCTCGGGCCGAGACGTCCCTTGAGGCCAAGACCGGGAGCTTCCCCAGCTCCGCCACAGTCTCACCATTCACCCAGGTAACCCCTTAGGCTACCCATTTCCTTCGATTTCAGTTTTCCCCCAATTTGCGCCGCCACCGTATTTTTCCGATTCACCCTGGTTCCGACCACCATTCGATCATCGGACCCGACCTCCACGTTCGTCTCCCTCCGACGCACATTCTGCACCCACTCACTCAACCCAGCTCGCACAGGAGCTGGGAACCGGGCTCCTCCGTCCACCACCTTCGCCGGAGCCCGCCGTTCCAACGCACCAGCCATCCCCACTTGGCCTAACCGGGTCGAGGCACTTTGCCCTCGACCCGCGAGTCTCCTGAGTTGTTTTGCAGGTCCAGCAAAGGCCATCTGAGGCCTTTCCCGTTCAGACCAGGAGTCTCGCCTCCGCCACCCTCGTCGGAGCTCCCCCGAGCTCGGCTGGGGCATCGGAGGGCATCAGTAGTTGCGCACCTTCACGCCGGAGCTCCTCCAATACTCAGGCGCAGCAGAGGAGGCCGGAGGTGCTTCCACGAGGCCGGCGAAGTTCGCCGGCCGCCTGTTCATCCAGGACCTCCAGTTGCCGTCGATCGCCTCCCCTTCGCTCCAGTTCAGATCCGGGTCGTCCATTCTTGGAGCCACCAGCACCGTTCGATAAGAAGAGGGACGATCTGGAGCGCCCACCATCCGCAGCCGTCCGATCTACACGTGGCGCGCATCCAGCACCCCCGCTTAATAAAGGGTAATTTACCCTTAGGCCCCTGTTTTTACTTTATTTCATTTTAGTCCTGTAAGTATTTTAGTCAGTTGTTTAGTTTTAGGGTAATTTACATAGAGGACCTCGTGCTTTAGTTTATTCGCATCTATACCCCTGTGTGTTGTGAGCCACGTGCTTCGTCATGTGTGGTTTGGGTTATTTGCAGTAGACCACCCTGTAGTTCTGGATGTTATTAAATGAATGAAAGTTTTCAGATAATTGCATTTATACCCCTGTACGTGTTTTATTTCCCCATGTGCGATATTTTTTGGGTTATTTGCATATAGGGCCCCTGGACTTTTGGTACCTGTTACCAATAAGTCCTTGGAACTTATTTTCTTACATTTAGGTCCCTGAGTGCCCTAGGCACGTGCGTGGCGCGTGTTTTGCTGGGTTAATTGCACCTGGACCCCGAGAACTTTGGGTATTTGCATTTCAGTCCCTGTGCACAGTGCCCTATCTTTATTTTTGAATAAAATATCAAACCACCTCCAAATCCAACGAAAATTTGACACATGACTCCTGCCATAGTGTAGAATTTTTGTAGATTTTTTAGGACATTTTTGTTTTTGTTTGCTATTTTTAAAAATTCAAAAATAGTCATTTTTGTTACTGTCTAATTTGAAAATTCACAAAAAATATAAAAACCCACTTAAAAATTTTATAAAAATTAGTTACTGTTTGTTTATCTTAGCTTGATTTTCTAGCCATGTTTGGTTATTTTTCATTGCTTAAAAACACTAAAAACTTAAAAACATTAAAAAATCCATAAAAATTCTAGTAAATAAATTAAGAATCCAAAAATAATAAAATTGGTATCTGAATTTTTCTTGTTTTACCTACTTTATAGAAAAATTACCTCCAGGCCATTTTGAGGCCCTTAGATATTTTATCTAGGGACTTTTGGCTTGGCTGGACAGTACCACTGTTTTTAGCTACTGTTTGATTTTTAGAAAATAAAATAAACATCAGAAAATTATCAAAAATTCACCAAAAATACTAAAAAATATAAAATACATAAAAACATTTTTGTTTTAATTTTGGTTGATTTTTTATGCTTTGAATAATTTGTTGAAGTGTGCTTCTCCTTTGTTTTCTTATTTTCTTTATGTATTAAAAATCCAAAAAAATATAAAAATAATTAAAACCACTAAAAATAGTTTCTATCTTTATTTTCTTTATTTTTACTACTTCGTAGGCCTCTCGGCCAACCCGTGCTCCTTGAGTTCGACCCTGGGTGCTATACCAGGTTAATCACATAGCAGGACCGCTTTTCGTATTTTGATCGATTTATCTATTTCGAGTGGTTCATTTTTCTTGATTTAGCGCATCTGAGCGACCGAGGTCGCAACGACCATTTTTGTACCATTACCTTAGTCGTTCGGATCGCTCATCAGCTGCCACACCCCCTTTTGGCATTTTTTTTATTTTTTTTTGAAAAATATCACCATGTATATTCACCTTTATATCCCTCCTATATGCCATTCGAATTTCGTCAGAAACAGAGACTCCTATGGCCTTTATCGATATAGTGTCAATTTAAAAAATCGTACGACTGTTAAAAAATGACTGTCTGGATGGAGGCTGTAGGAGTATCTGTTTCTGACAAAATTCGAATGTCATATAGGAGGGATATATGGATGAATATACATGGCAATATTTTTCCAAAAAATAAAAAAAAATCGAAAATGACGCGGAGGCAACCCCATTAATCTCATATATATATATATATATATATATATATATATATGAGGATTGATCCTGTGAGAGCATGAAAGCAATGATTCTGTACTACTAAATTCTATCACATCTCTCCTTATTGATTGCAGGAGGAGAGAGAAGAGCAGAATCTAGTAGTCCAAATTCATTGCTCTCATGCTCTCACAAGATCAGCCCTCATATATATATGGGTTAAATGGGGATGCTCCCTAGGGAGCTAACTTGGATCTCCCATCCCATTTTCCCATTTTTTTTATTTTTTTTGAAAACTTCTCTAGTGAAATTTCATCACTATATCCTTATATTGTGTCATTAAAATTTCGTGCGGAACAGAGACTCCTATGACCTTCATCCAGACAATCATTTTTAACGGTAACAGAATTGCTAAAATCGACCCTGTCTTGATGGAGGTTGTAGGAGTCTATGTTTCGCACGAAATTTTAATGACATAATATAGGGATATATTGATGAAAATCCATGGAAGAAATTTAGAAAAAATAAAAAAATAGGCGAAATGGTGCGGAGGGAGCCAAGTTAGCTCCCCCATGGGGGCAACCCCATTTTACCCTTATATGGGTAAAATGGGGTTGCCCCCATAGGGGGGAGCTAACTTGGTTCCCCCACCCTATTTTTCCTATTTTTTTAGGTTTTTTTGAAAATTTCTTCTGTAGATTTTCATCAATATATCCATATATTATGCTATTAAAATTTTACGTGAAACATAGAATCCTATGACCTCCATCCAGACGGGGTCGTTTTTAGCAATTCTGTTACCGTTAAAAAATGATTGTCTTGATGGAGGTCGTAGGAGTCTCTGTTTTGCACGAAATTTTAATAGCATAATATAGGGATATAGTGATGAATATTCACGGAAGAAATTTAAAAAAAAATAAAAAATGAGGAAAACGGGGTGGGGGAGCCAAGTTAGCTCCCCCTTAGGGGCAACCACATTAAACCCTATATATATATATATATATATATATAGAGAGAGAGAGAGAGAGAGAGAGAGAGAGGTGATCTTGTGAGAGCATGAGAGCAGTGAATATGGACCACTAGATTCTGTTCTTCTTTCTCCTCCTGCAATAAATGAGGAGAGAGAGGACGATATCTAGTAATCCAGAATCAATCTTCTCATGCTTTCGAAGATTTTGGCTCTCACAAGATAACCCATCTCTATGTGTGTAAGTATGTATTTATATATCAATGAAATAATCATTTAAAATGTCAAATCTTTCTATTGATTAACATGATTGTCTATTTCGAGTAAAACTCTACAAAAATTAGTCATATTTTCTAGCATTATATATGAATATATTATTTTAATCATTTATATATAGTTGCTTCTAGAAAATTATTCTAAGAAAGTAGTGGCACAACTTATATGCCAAAAAAGAGTGGGACATAATTCATATTGCAGAAGTTAAGAAGGGCGCAAGTGATAAAAGCCCTATTATTTCATTATTTAAATTTTTATTTTTTGAAAAATTTATCAAACCATCAATACTAGGTTAATCTGGGTCAACCCAGTCTGACCACCCTGATCAACCCAGTCCGACCATCAGTCGGACCTGATTTTTTATTTTCTTTTTTTGAAAATAATTACATAAAACCAGTTGAACTGACCTAGTCGAGGCCGGTTCCCGATCCAACCGGTCCAACTGATCGATCTGATCCGGTTCTTTAAACCCTAGAATAAACTGTATATTCATGCATTTGATTAATCACTCGATTTTTATTTGAATAATCATGTGGATACTTGATTCATTTTTCCACTTTGAAGTAAAGTTGTAGCTCAATATTCATAAGCCGGATTTATGGTTAGTTTAATCGAAGTTTACTGCTAACAAGTTCTTGTTATTTTTGAACCATTAGCAAAGAAAAATTATAAAAATATCATTCACAACTTTCATATATAACAGCTTGGAATTTCATTATTATACTAACTATTTTAGTGATAGTAGGCAACATTAGATTTAGTCCATAGCAATTGATTTATTCGCCATCTAATGTTAACTTTATAACAATGAATATTATTTATTACAAAATTATCTTTGATTTTTGAAGTATTAAAAAATTATTGTATTTATACTTATATTTAACAACGATTAACGTAACAACGATTACCCGATATTTTCATCTTTTAAGTTTGTACCAATCGTTACTAATTAACTATAGTGACTATTCAAAGGAAAAAAATTCAAGTAAAAACAACATAGAACTGCTTCTTTACGATTCGTTGATAAAAATTAGCAATAAATATGATCTTCGTTGTGAATTTTTTTTAAAAAGGACTTTTTCAATGAGTAGAAATTTAGCACTCAAAGGGAATTCTCAAGAGCTTAACCGACCATTTTTCTTCCACTACAACAAAATGAGACTCTATGACATTTTTTTTAAAATATCACTATATCATTCAATATTAAATATATAACTACAATATTATTCATTGCAAAATATTTTTTATAATTGAAATTTGTGAAGAATGTCATATGTTGCTATATTATTAATGCAATCCATATATATATTGATAGTTTTTTTAAGAAAATTAACGGTGATTAGTTAAAGTTTTGAAAAATAGCAACGAAGAATCATTGATATATTAATCATTGCTAATGATAAAGCAACGAGTATGATCCAAGTACAAAAAATACTTCGCGGTAAATAATTATCATCATTATATATTTAACATCAAGCGCTATAGTGATGGGTTTAAAAACGTCAGCATAGACTTATTTTTTTGCGGTGTTCATCACCGCCGAACAATGATGAAGACTAGGTGCTCTGATTGTAGTTCTAGTCGAGAGGTGGGCAAAGGAAAATGCAAAAAGGAAGTGGTGGTCAAAGATTGCAACATCTTAATTTAAGCATATTGGTCCTCTACTATGCTAACCCCATTCTTAATGCCCATTATGTATCCCACATTCTGAAAGATGTTTGACCTTCCTATCCATACCAAACACTGCATGTGAAAACCAAAGACCAAACCCATAGGAAGATGTGGAATGGAAAGTATAAACCCTAAAATATCAAGTTCTTGATTTTCATGTGCACAACTTGCAGAATATGACTAGATTCTAAGGATGCAAACGAACGAATACGGATGTGGATATAGGTATTATTGCATCCTTATCTGTTTTTGAATATGAATACGGATGCGGATACTGATATTGACAGATATTAAAACTATCTTACCATATTCTTGAAAAACGGATATGGATGTAAAATGGATAATGATCGCACACGAGTAATGTTAGAAAAATTCTATAGAATTTCACTTAAATATATATGAATTTGATGGAAAACAAATGATATAAATCTACTGAATATGTCTATATCATAAAAATTATACAAATATGGCAAAAGAAGGTATGAAATTATGTCACATAGGGTTAAAAATAAATCTATGACTATATTTTTATACGAAAACGGATATACGGATACGGATATCAAAATGATATCCATATACGTATTCATTTTAAAATGGATTCAGATACGGATGTCAAAATTTATGTAAAACGGATACGGTGACAGATCGGATACAGATATATCCGTAGCCGTTTGCATCCCTACTGGATTCACTCGAATTGCTCTGGGGATTATTTAATTGGAAACAAACAAAAGAAACTCTAGATCCTACAATACATGACAACTACCCCAAATATGCATACATGAATGTTATGGGTTCTATTTCAGATTTTACACAAGAAACAGTCTAAAATGGTGAAAGAAATCAAGTCGACATGAAGATTCAAAGAGGAAAAGAAACAAATGGCATTGATTTCAACATAAGGTTGAATGGGGATGTATCGAAATGAAACAGAAATGGTTTCTCACTTTTCTGCTGGAAAAGCAACAAACTTTAATGAAATAAGAATGAAACCAATCAGAAACTTAAACTGTATGAAATCAAGCATCGAACAGGGGAGGAGAGGGCTGGAGGGGGAGGGAGCGGAGGATGAAGATGGAGTTTCATTACCTATCTATTCAATTGTCTAACCCTTGTGTCCCAGAAGATAATGTCCGAATGAGATATGGATGGACGTCAACTAACCTGAGGAGCACATGTGATAGAACGACAAGAAGTTAAGGGCACAACTAATATTTCAAAAAAAAGGACATAATTGATATTGCAATATCTCATAAGGATACAACCGATAAAAATCCAAATTTTAAGGTCGAAGATTAGACTCCAATATAGAACAAGAACAAAGTTATAAGCAAAGGTTAACTTTGGAATATGGGTTCCCAAAAAAGATGAACCCAAAGTCAAGATTTGACAACACTTGCCACAAAGTCTTGACATAAGTATTATTATTCTAAAATCGTTGGAATATATCACACATCTTGATAGCCAACCAAATCTACAATTGTAAATGATATGCATGCACCTTTATGAATTCATGTAGTGGCTCATGTTGAGTTTCCACTTCTTGAAAGAACCTCATAGGTTTTAGGGACAAACGAACGAAGAATAACTTTTTTTGACAAGATCTCTAATTCTTATACATAAGTGCTGATGGCCACAACTTATTTGCCTCTACAAAATTGTTTCTTATGGTCTCATCAAATCTTTTGGATGCCTTTGCTTGATTCCATATCTGTTACACATTGAATGGTGGATTCACCTCCAGCTAAATCTCATTTATGATAGATAATATAATATAACTTGTTGGAATATTATTAATCATATATATCTCATGTTTGATTTGTTAGTCTATCTTTATAAATGGAATATCTAACACAAATTAAAAAATCTAGAGAGAACATTTTATGAGACTAAAGGATATACTTATGGCGTCGATGAAGGTGAAGCTTCTCTTAGTATGTTGTGTGCGCGCACGCACACACACATAGGGTTGATCATGTGAGAGCCAAAATCTGTGAGAGCAGTGAATCTGAATCATTAGATTTTGCTTTTCTCTATCCTTATGCAATCAATGAGGAGAGTGGTGATAGAATCTAGTAGTCCATAATCATTACTCTCATGCTCTCACAGTTTTTAGCTCTCACAAGATCAACCATATATATATATATATATATATATATATATATATATATATATATATTCAAATAGAACTTGGTCCTTCCATCCTTAAGGAATGTCAACGATCGTAGCCGTTAGATTCAAATCTACCAGCATCATCAATTTATTTATCCAAAAGGCCATTTTGGTCATCAATCTTTGCATTAATTATGCACGCCAATTAATATTCTGAAATACTAAATTTAGTTAGTTTTATTTTTTGTATTTTTCGCAATACCGTATTTAAAAAATATCCAGTTTTCTACTGGACTACATTATCTGAGCATATATTTGTATCCTTACACATTTTTTTCTAGAATTCAAGGTTCCTTTTGTAATGACTGTATGTTTTTTGTAGATCCGCTATTCATTCAAAAAGTCGTCAGTTATATGTAAATTTTGCATGGTTCTGTGGAGAATACAATTCATATTAGTAATTAATGTGTGGTTATTTGTAACGATTGTATGGTTCTTTGTATAATAAAATTCGTATAGTTTTTTTTGTAAAAATTGTGGTAGTCATTCACGCTTAATTGATGCGAATATACAAACCAAATTTGTATAAAACACATCTAAAATGTATAATGCACATCCAAATGTGTAATGCACATCAATATATACAAGATTTATAAAAAATACAATTTTCATTCACAACCATTTGATTTGTAAAAATACATAACATATATGTCTAATACATATCAAAATTGTATAATACACATTAATATTGTATTGTACACATCAATATTGTATCAAACTACGAATCGTTCTTCATCCAGGACTGGTTGCAGCACCGTGTACATGTATCGCCATCCGATCTACATGTTGTCGTCGTTATTTGCATGAAGGTCTTCCCAGAGAGCCGCGACATCATTTCCTGGCAACTACACGTGCCATCGACTTCTTCCTTGTCGATGAGATGTGAGTGATCATCTCGCACACCTTTCTGCTCAATTTCTTTCTTAATGGAATCCTCAAAATGCCTCCTTTGTCTTATCTGTTCCATTAGATAATCCGGAATTAGCACAATCATCAAATATCAAATCCACCAAATCAGCACAAAGTCGAGAGAACGAATAATATTACCTTTAGCATCAACAGTACAAGCGTGATCGCACATAAAATTACGTAACACCCATCACAAATATAAAAATGTGCAGATCATGGATCGCTTTGATCGACAGAAGTGGCACTTCCCCTAATCAATAAATACGGCAATTGAGATTACTGTCTTTTTATGATATCATTGCTCGTAATTTTCTGATGAAGATTGTCATGCATACTGACCTTGTTGGCACAATAATCAACAACAGAAGCTATGATGGCGGAGATGGAGGAGACAACAGAGACGAGGCCTATGATGTGCGCATGGTGGAGACGGCTGGCGACGAATATGGAGATGCGCAACTATCGACCTCCTCCTCCTCCTCCCTATTTTTGTGCATGTGCCTATTTGTGTGTGTGTGAGATTTTGAAATAAATGGAAAGATTAGAAGAGAGATTAATGAGGATATATTTTAGGTGATTACATACTATATTTAGACAATGAATAATGACTAAAATAAGTTTTTGATTAGTTAAATAATAGTATTGACATACCTTTAATAACAGGTGCTGGATTAATTATGAATACATGGGATCATTGGCCTTCTTTAAAGATGGAAGGACCATGTCTCATTTGAAAGATATCATATATATATAGGGAAGCGATCAAATGCGCCCATGGGATGTTGCGCTCCGTGTGCCTTTCATACACGCCTATCCGGATTCCACAAAATTTACCATTCTCGCATTAATTCCTCTCTCTCCTAAAACTAATTCGTGTGTTTCCACTATCTCACTCTCTCTCTCCAATATAATCACACCAATATTCCATCTATAATAGACAACTAGTGTCCGTACCCGTGCAAAGCACGGGTAAAAATAATTGGATCTAGACCATTTGATTGTGTATTAAGATATACCCACGCTACTTAGTTTAAGAGTTCTAAGCATGATTCCAAGATGTCTAGATGAAAATCATATCTATGACAGAATCCAAGAAGAATGAAAACTTATATCTATATCCATGTTTGAAAGAAAATAGCAGTATATATCTTTATCAGTCAGAGGAAAAAACACATATCCATATTTGCTTAATATTAGATACATTAGTATAGAAATATTTTCCATATATAGATATTTTTCTTGAAGATGTATACAACCCAAAGCGAATGCAAATATTTCTATTTAATGGCACTCCTACATGAAGTCACTCCATTTTAAAATCCAGATCCATATTTGTAAAAAATATCATACAATCATATTTATATCCTTTCGTAATAAAATAAAATAGTAATAATATATGTATATGAATCTAGCAATAAGTAAAATGTATATTCTTATTTGTATTTGAAAGAAAGTAAAAATGCATATCATTATTTAGTATCTGTATGACCAAAAATCCATATTTATGCGCAAATGGGAACAATAGAATATGGATATAAATGTATTTATATCGGATTGCAGTTATAAACTGGGGTTGATTTTAAAATACGAATATGGATTCGTATCAATATTAGAAAATATACTATCATATCCATGTACCTACTGGTAAAAAAGGTAAATGAAATCACATATTCTTTTACATTTTTTATGCAAATATATTTCCATATCCATAGTCCCAAGAGAAATATACAACAATATTGTTGTAAAATTATTCAAAAAAGAAAGGTAAATGGTACCTATATATGTATCAATATATTCATTAATATATGCAAATATATGAGAATTCGTATCCTTGTATCTTTATGTTTATTTGCAAAAAAAGTATAAAAATATTATTCTTACATGAAGTAGTATTTGTCAATAGAAATACATATCTGTATTTTGCTTAGAGATGCATACAATAGCATACAAATATATATAGCTATATTTGACTGCAATCAAGTAGTGAAGTTATATCCAGATCAAAATCTTGATGTTATTTTAATCATGTAAGAAAATTATCCAATCATATCCTTATCCATATATAATGGTAATCATATATATTCTAATTCCTATTTATTATTTTCAACAACAAAAGAAGAGACAAACTCAAGAGTTGAAAGTAATGAACTTCCCATTCGAGAATTTATTTCGTTAACCCCCGAATCAATAATAATCATACAAAAGAAATTTAATGTCAACAAATTCAGCTATATACATATGCGCAAAGTTAGGAAGTCAATAGTGGGATTTAATCATTATAGCTAATGGCATCCCGCTAAAATAAAATATATCTATAGTGATTTTTTAAAATCTATAGTTGAATAATCATGTTTTGAAATATTTATATGTTTTACATTCGTTGTCGGCTTCCTAAATCTACCTTCATCATTTCCTCAGGGTTGGGACTGGCCACGTATAATTATGCGGAAGAAGGTTTTATTGTTTTTATTATATCATTATACACTCCATTTTTAGTTATGTGACGGCAAATATTTTTCATTGTGAAAGAATTTTTGAATTTGAAACTAGAGACGATTGTTATACTTGTTAGCATGACCATACAACAACGATTTTTTGAAATAAGAGACGAATGTTATGTTTGTCAACAGGGCCATACAACAACGATTATTTAAAATTACAGATGAATGTTATATTTGTTAGCAGGTTCATACATGAACGATTATAGCAAAACGATTGTCTTATGGGTACGATTGTCTTATGGGTAACAATATTTTTTAATTCATGTTTACAACTTACATTACATACGTAGGCTATTATTAATGTTATATTAAATAATAATATGCAGCAGTAACTTATACTCATAATGACATATTTATTATAAAAAGTAGTAACTATGCTAATGATAATTTTATGATAGAATGTAGAAAAGAACACAACTGGTATTTTGAAAAAGAAAAATTAATCAAAGTTGTCCAATCTCCCCTCCTTAATATATAGTAATGGATTAGTACGACATTTATCTTTTATTATTATCTCAACACGACACTAACTATCACAAAAAATATAGTCTTATTTCTTGCTAAAAAAATATTTTGCTTAATGCTTTGTTATCACCATTCATGATATAGATAAAAATATTGTTCGTATGTGTGATTCAACAAATTATACTAATATCAATTAACGTGGCAAAATATATGATTTATTATATGCCTATAGAATATTAAGGACAATCTATGTAAATGTATTATATACAAGACAATCCTTATGAATTCAAACATTGTTCATAAATATTTTTTAATCGTAAAACACATCCATTTTTAATAATTCATTTCAATTTGGTCACGCACGTATCTACGTATCTGTATCAATACTAAATTTAAAATTGAAAGGATGGATGCTAATATAGTAGTTAATAATTGAAAGTGTAACTATTTTTGCTAGAGAGGATAAGAAAGAATGTAAGATAGAGAATATGATAGTGAGATGTGATACTTTCATAAAGGGAGGAGGTTAAAATTAAAAATGAGAATAAAAAACTTAATATTAATTGTAAGGGAGATAAGGAATCTTGGGAGGAAATTGGAGAGATAGAAAGGGTGTGGATATAAATTTACATGGGTTAGTTACATGAGAAAGAAGATTAATGCGAGAATGGTAATTTTTTTCAGTGGTAAATAAGATTCTGTTGATGGTGTAAGGTAGTTAAATAAGAGGGTTACCCCCTCACAAAAACCTAAAAAAGGGAGGGGGAGTTACAAAAAGGAAAACCAAATATATATTCAAATTTAGCTTCCCAGAAGCTAGTTTTCATCACAAAGAAGAGGTTGTGAGCTTGATCAATTGAGAAGGATCTTCAAATCTTCTATAATATGCTTCGCAGTGACTCTCGCAGGCGTGCGGGAGGTATTAGTCCAACGGAGATTACTCTATCTCCAGATCCACCACGAAGCCACAACCAAATTGGTCCTGATCTTTAAGCAAGGCTAATGTCTTGCCCATGAATCATTCTCGCCCAGTTAAAGGTGTCATTTGTTACCATCCCAACAGCAAAAGAGGGCAAATTTAAGGCAGCACACATTTGTTCCCAAACATCCCAGGAATAGAGACATTGCCAGAAGAAGTGGTCCTTAGATTCGAGAGAGTGTCCACTTAGCAAGCAACTGCAATCTGAGCATAAACCAAATTTTTATAATATTTCTCTACGTCGGATTTTTATTTCTTAACGCTCTATAAAAATAGCACTTATGCTTGGGAGCCGCCGAAGAGCACCAAACCTCTCTCCACCAGTCATTCATGGTTCCCCTTGTCCTGACAAGATCAAAGCACGAGCGATATGAGAAACATGCAGGAGAGAAGGTCCACCTATAAGGGAGACTAAGCTGGCCCAAGACTGGGGCAATGACTGATCTGCTTCTCAATAGCATCTTCCAAAGAGTTGACGCTTTACCGAGAACGGAATCATCCCAAAACGATTCATCCTGGAGATATTTTGAAGTAAGGAAATCAACTCAAATAGAGTTTTCTACCGTAAGGAATCTCCAAATCCAAGTGACATTGGATGCATTAATCAAGTCCCTAAGCGATCTGATTCCCAGGCCTCCCTCCTCTTTTAGAAGAGATGTCTTTCCAAGCCAAATCATGTCTTTTGTAGACTCAAATAAAATCCACACAGAGGGAGGAGATCTCAGACACAACAGAGGAGGATATCACCGAGCATTCGGTCCAATAAAGTAATATTCCATTGATGACGGAGTTAATAAGTTGAATTCATCCTGCCATTGAGAGGAAAATTTTCCTTCCAACCACAAAGATGTGCACGAACTTTGTCCACAAGCACTTTTCCAGAGCAGGAGCAACCATATTTTTGAGAGAGAGAGGGATGCCAAGATATTTTGTAGGCATGGATTCACCAAGGAGCCCTAGAGTGAAGTTCCAAGAAAAATCTCTTCTCGCATTCTTTGAGCAAAATAACACGCTCTTTGCACAATTCATCCTGAGTCCATACATTGTCCCAAAACTATCCATTGTAGCTCTGATAGCAGAGAGTGTTTTATCATTGCACTTCGTGAAAAAGAGGAAATCATCAGCATAGATCTAGTGTGTGGGAGCCCTATGTCTCCCTCTGCCCATGGGAGTAATTTTCCCATCCAACACAACCCGCTCAACCAAGCAGGTCAAAGATTCCATAATTACAAAGAAGAGAAGAGGACTAAGTGGGTCTCCCTGGTGGATCCCTTGCACCCTTAAAGAGTCCATGGGGTATTCCATTCACCAAAACAGAGAAGGAAATGATACCAATGCAATTATAGATCCAGCTCAGCCAAGCCTCGCCAAATCCCATAGCTGGCAGAATGCCCATAAGGAAATGAAGGTTAACAGTATCAAAAGCTTTAGTCAGATCGACCTCAATGCAAGCTCTAGATTGCCCCCTTCTCCTCTCGAAGCCCAAAGCCAACTCCTGAGATAACCGCATGTTGTCCTCAATTTGCCTACCTTTAACAAAGGCTAATTAGTTAGGTGAAATGAGGTGGGGAAGGACCATCGATAGCCTAGAGGAGAGTAGCTTAGCAAATATCTTGTAGATGATATTATAGCATGAGATGGGTCTAAAATCTCCAATCCCAAATGGGGAGGTGATGGTACAAGCATCAAGAAAGTGTGATTCACTTGCCTTACCATAGAACCTCCGGAGTGGAGGAAGGTCATGGCAGCAAGTACGCCATTCCTGACAAAGGACCAATGATGTTTGAAGAATTTTGCATTGAAACCATCAGGACCAGGAGCCTTAGAGGAGCCAATCGCGCGAAGGGCATCCAAAACCTCAGCTTCCCCAAAAGGCCTTTCAAGACACAGCCTAGCATCCAGGGAGAGCACTTTCCTCGGAAAGGAGAGCTTCATAGTAGGAGAGAACTTGGGAGGCAACCACCAAGGGGTCATCCACCGGCTTTCCCTCACCATCAATAAGGCAAGGGATTCTAGTTTTTGCCTCTTTGATTTTGGTAGAGAGATGAAAAAATTTAATGGAGTAGTCTCTCAATTTCAACCAAGAGACACAACTTCTTTGCTTCCAGAGGGATTCTTGATCTGCCTCAAGGCCAAGCAGGTAGGATTTAAGGTCATGTTCTAGCTGAGCAAGGGTGGGGTCCCTCGAAATATTCCAAAAGCCTCCGAGATGCATCTCAAAGCCTCCAAGGCCGCATTACATTCATCGTCCACCTTCCCATGAGCCGCAACCCACGCTTTAAGGGAGTGCTTGACAACGTTTTACTTTTTTGCAAGGACATAAAAGGGGTTACCTCTAAAAGTGGTAGCCCACGCTTCCTCAACCAAAGGTAGGTTTGCATCCAGTAGTCCAGGAACCTAAACGGTTTGGCACGATGCACTTTTTTCACGAACTCAACTGAAAGAAGTGAGTGATCAGAGGAAGCCAATGGTGTGTAATCGACTTTTGAAATCGGAAAAAACTCCATCCACATGGAGTTGCAGAGAACTCTGTCAAGCCTGGTGATGAATCCACGATTCATCATCTCAATATCTTGATTTTAGCAAAATCCCCAAGTAAAATCCCAAATAAATGTCCATAAAATCAATAAATTAACAAAATAACTCTTGTAAATAAAACACACTAATTATTGTATATTAGATTGTACAAAATAAATTACACATAAAAAGCCGCAAAAATAAAGGAGTTTTATACTTGTAAATATGTCAAAACTTCATGTATTTTTAATAATTTCATTTCAACTCCTTTTTGCCTAATTCTTTTTCTAACTTGTTTATAAAAATGTATATAAAAATACAAAAATATAAAACAAATTTTAACTCAAATAAATGCTCCTAGATCCCAAAGAGAAAAAGCCGTAAAGTCAACTTCCAAGCTAAATTCCTGCTCCGTATGAACTCCAAATTCACCAAACTCACTTTTAAAGTTCAAGTTAGAAAATTATCTATCCAACGGAAGTAGTTTACCTAAAATCAAAGCTCATTTGCAAAAGTTGGGTTTTAGGACCTAGATGTACATTGTATATCATGTATATATTCATTCTTTCTTCAATTTTTATTGTATCATTCTTAATTACTAAAAATACAAAAAAATTATACTTGTGTTGTATTTTAATTGTAGTATTTTATTGTATTTTTTCGTTATAAATATCTCTTATTAAAAAGATAAAAAAATTACATATTAGAAAAATAAAAAAATATGTACATGTTGTATGTATTCACTTGTAAATTAACCACTATTTTTTTCCTTCTTTATTTTTTGTTGTATTTAAAGTAGCCTACTTTATTTCACTTTATTTATTTATTTAATTTCCATTCTCTACAATAACCACCAATTCAACTCTATTATTCCAGCATTTTTTCCAACTTCCCATTCAACTCCATTAATAATCCAACTTCCCATTCAACTCCACCTTAATAACTTCTCATATATCATCTTTATATACATCTCATTCTCCTCATTTTTGCCTTGGATCCATCTTTATGTGAGGAGAGCCTAGTTCCCAGAGTTGAATCGGTGACAGCGACGCAACCGCGGTCGAGCGACGACGACCCTCTCTCCGGTGAGATCCGTTGGCGTTTTGGCCAACATCGCAGCCGCACCCGCGTGCTGCTCGAGCTCATCGCTCGCCGGCGATTCGACGAAGACCGTGCTCTCGTAAGCACACCATAGGCGATCATCTCCATCGTAGGTAATTTTTCATCTCATTTTATCATATTGTCATTTTTACAATTTTTTTAGCACATCATATCACCACCATTCCCTATTTATTCTACTCCACATATTATCACCATATCATTTTTTTCTCCTTCATTGTCATTTCCATTTGCATTCCTTGTTTAACAAAATTAAAAAAATATATAAAAAAATTAAAACAAAAAAAAGATTTCTTTTATTATAGCAGAAAAAAATCAAAAAAATAAAAAAAATAAAAAATTGGAAGGAGCAGCAGGCGCAGGTGATGCCCGCCGCCCCTCCCCCCATCGCAGTAGTCGCCGCCACTCACAGCCAGCACCGCGGACCTGCGCCACCACCAGTCAAGCGCGGGCCACCGTGCCTCCCACCTCTGCCGCGCCTTCAAGCACAGACCGCCGGGCCTCCCTCCGCCGCTGCGGCTGCGCCAGCGCAGCAGCACCCCTTCGCAGCCCCCCGGCCCCCCGTTCTCCGCCACTCGTTGCCAGCCGACGCCGCCCTCCTCCGCCCACACCTCCGCCGCTGTGTGTGGTCGCGCACGCGGCGCCGCGCCGCCGTCACCGATGACCCCTGTTGGGTTCCTCCATTCCCTACCTGCAAACAACAACGAAGAAGAAGGTCATTTGTTTTATTATTTTATTTGTAAAAATTGCAAGTCTTTTCTTTCAAGTTTTTTGTAATTGCAGTTTAGTCCCTGTGCATAAGTTTAAGTTGTCTTTTTAATTTCTATTTTACACAAAGACCCCTGTGTTCGCACTTTAATTTGGACTTCGTTTATGCATCTTTTTGTTCAATGAAAAATGCTATTGTGATGAGCAACTAATTGTCTACACTCTGACTATTTATCTGTATTTTTGTGAGTCATGGGTAATTATTTAAAAATAGTTAACTAAAATTCTGCATATTTTACCCAATCAGTGATCTTAAATTTGTATCTCACATATAGTTACTCCAAAAATTCCACAAAAATTAATTATGATGCTTTGATATGTGATTAACTTACTATCCAAATTTCATCTAAAATGGAGTTGTCATGTGCCCAAAATAAATTGTAGAGTGTTTTTAGTGTTTGATTTTTAATTAAATCCATGTATATCCTTTTTGCGAAATTTCAACTCTATTAGATTGCTTATCTAAATATCTTTCTGAGATAATTCACATTCTGATTAATTTGATAATGAGGATTTATTAGAAATTATTTACTCACTGTCACTCTATTTTCACTAAAAATCCATAAAAAAATTCATAACTTGTTAAAAAATCCAAAAAAATTACTGTAGCTTCCTTGCATCATGTTTATATTTCAGTAAATTTTTCATAATTTTTGCTTTCTGTTTGTATGAGAAATCGTGAAAACCCCCATAAAAAGTGTGTATTTTTCATTATTGCATTTTAATCCATAAAATTCCAAAAAAGTACCTTGCATTCATCTCTGGATTAGGACTCTAGAAAAAAATATAATTTTGCTAAATTGGACTTATTTTCTACTTAAATTAATTTGGCCTTGTTATATGCTTTCTTAGTGTCGTAATTCACTTGCATTGGCATTCGTTTTGCATTAAAAAAATTAAAAAATATACCGCATGGAAATCTAGACCTATGTTTTCAAATTATCCCCGAAGTTGTTCTTTTGCCTCCCTGAGTTTGACCCCGGACTTGTCCGGGATATAAATTAAGTCGAGACACTCTTCACGGAGATCTTCTCTCGGTTCTGACCGAATCGCTAAGTACATGTGCAACAACGTGACCAAATTATTTATCGTATTTAGTGACTCGGCAAATGGCACCGTTGCCGGGGAGGCAAACGGCTTAGGGACTAATTTAAAAATTTGGAATTAGCAATCCTTCTTGTGCCAATGGATGAGTTGTTCCATGAGAGTGTGTTTCCCCAAGGTTCGAGCTCAATCAAGCCCGTCTCATCAATACAGCGATTAAAATCAATCAACAACCGAGGTATGCATTGGATCATGTCCCCCAAATTTCTCTTCACTGAACCTAACCACATTGAAGTCTCCAATGACCAGCCACAGACAGGTTGTCGAGCACCTTAAGTGGACTAGCTCAGCCCAAAGATCCCTTCTCTTAGAGGGGAAATTGGAGCCATAAACGATCGAGAGGCAAATCTGGAGGCCTCCATTGTTTGTACATGTTGTTACGATGGATTGTGGGGGTAATGGACAAAGGGATGCACGCCCATGTGTCTTCTCTCCATAGAAACCATACACGTCCCAGATTGGTGTTGTTGTGCATGGAATCCCAGCCATGGGGTAGTGCAGCAAGGAATTCGGAGACATTTTCTTTTGCCAGATCACGAAGAAGGCGTTTTAACTTGATGGGCTTGTTCAGCCCCCTAACATTCCAAGAGGCAATCAACATTAAGAAGTGAAGGGGGTGATTCGACTGCCCACAACATTTTCCTTGTTATGGGCATTGCTAGATTTTTCTTTTTCCCATGAAGAACTTGAACCCAGTCTGGGTTCTCTGAGGAAATAATATATTGAGGGGAACAACCACACCTTCATGACTCTGGTGGTTTTCCCCCTGTTGCTTGTTCCCCGAAGGATGCGATTGCATGGATTCGGAGCTATCAGCAGAGGCATTGAGGTCATTGCGAGGGCCAAGAGGGATCTTGCATGTCTTCCTTGGGTCCGCAATAAACCCATGTAGAGCAAATCGAGCGCCAACCGGGAAAGCGTTGTATGGTGGGCATGCTGGCTTCTTTGAGGTCTTTGGGTGGAATAGATCTTCCTTGTTCTGGAGATCAGCCTGCAAATTTGCAAGGCCAGCAGGCAAGGGGACAACTTATAGCGGTGGAAAGCACACCATAAGGCACAATAAGTGTAGACTCCAATTGAGAAAGAGAGGCTGCACTAATGTTGACTGCGTAAGGGGCGAGCAAGGTGGGAGGCCTCGCGTTGGGATGCAAGGAGACAAAGCGCCCAGAGGCAGGGGCTCTTTAGCAGTGGCCATACCAATCGAGGTTTGGACAACAAAAGGATTGGCTGGAATGGCTGAATCGCCTACACATTTTCCTTCAGTGAGGAGAAGGATGTCTGGAGTAACAACAGTGCGTGCAGGCTGTGATGTATCCTGAAACATGCCAGCAGTAATGACCTCATGACTGAGGATGTTTTGTAGAGATTTCACAGCAGTTGCCGCAACCTCAGCATGGCCATCCGAAGTGGGGGGTGGCCTATACAGACATGAGTTGAGGGAGTGGCCAAAGACAACATAGGAAACACATTTTTTGGGAATCCATTCAATCTCAACTCCAATCAAGGAGCGTTCAACATAAGGGAGGAGTAGTGGGACACCCCAATGGATCTCCTTTGATGCATTGATATACACGCAACATCTAGTGAATTCCTGATGACTCCCATTTGTTGTGGCAACGTCCATAAACAGGGGGATGCTCAAAACACTTGCAAGCTTGTTAAGCACAATATCTGAGCAGTGACCTGGGATAAGGCTAAAGAACCTAATCCAAACAGGAATTTCAGATAACAGAACCTTTTCCAAGAACATACCTGCCTCCTAAAGATAAAGAACGACCAACCAATCACCCTTGGAAGATCCACAGGCTAGCATTGAGGATCCTTTCGCAATCAGCCATGGAAGATAGTTTGAGATAGAAGAAGCCATTTTCTTGAGGGAGAAGCTTGAAGGGACCTGATGTTGGACATGCGAGCCCACGGAGAGCCATTATGCAATAAATGTTATTGCGAATATCATTCCCTGATCTGAAATGGAGAATAATTAATTTGCATAATAGGTCTCTTAGTACAATTAAGGTTATGTAACATGGCCATCTTAATGATCATACAACTGTTGATTCAATTATTGAATCATAGAGGTTGGTGCTTGGATGAATATCTAAAGGGTTAGATTGAGGACTCATCAAGCACCGTCAAATGATTGTTGAGATGTGGTCTCCATCCTGAGTAGGAGATGGCAATCCTTTCTCATATAGGTTGATATCTGACCGACCTCTTGATGCAGGTCCTCTGCATAGGAATAGAGATTCGAGGTGTCAGATTAGTTAGGTCAAAGAGTTGACTTAACAAGATCAAGATAACCAAAGTCCTATATCGTATGCTGTCATGATACAAGCACGCATCCTCTGACCGGAGACAGATGTGTTACTATATGTTTGAGTATGTACATTTGACAGACCAATAGGTTGATGACCTAACCAAGGTCTATACACCGACGCGCTGGTGTCATATAAGGGTATATGAGTAATACGATCTCTCAAAGGGATCATACATGTTCATTACTGAATCGGAAGACATGAGCTCACTCATGAGATATTGGGAAGAATCAAATTCCGTGCGCACGGTTGTCTCGCTTTGGAAGCTTGACTGAATTTGTAGGTTTGATATATATTTTTAAAAGTATATGATCAGGACCTAGGTATGATATATGCTTTTGGAAAGTATATGATCGATACCAACTCCCAATGATCAAATGAGAAACTTACTGATAAAACCCTGAAGTAGACAGGATAAAGTTGATCTAATACTTCGTGTTTATTCTGAGTCTTCCAGTATGCAGGATGTACATGTATTGGGAATATCAGAGGGTGATGTGATCATAAACGATTGTATAACCATGATGCTTCCATTCCTAGGGAGTGATGAAACGGGTCTGGATTTTAGTGACCCCTCTTAGTAGAGAAGTAATCTGATCTTGGTCCAAATGTTGGACATTGATCTGAATGTGATTCAGATGTAATGAGAAGATTAGATTTGCGGTCTTGATTTAATCAAGCATCTATGGGAGGCTCGAGATCTGGATTTGAGATGTGATCTCAATATCCAAGTCACTATAAGTGAAACAATACAATCGCCCAGTCCTTATCTCCAAGTATCCACGGAGAAAGCGCATTATCCTTGAAAGAGTTCATGGATAATTTCATTGTTGATATATGTATTCAAGCATCGAGAAAATTGATAATTAAATGTGATTTAATTATCATAGATAATATGATTTGATTCATATTATAAGGAGAGTTGTCTGAGATAATTAAATGGGTTTTATTTATCAAAGGATATGAATAGTGTGAATGTGATTCATGTTATTTGGGCACATGAGAAAAGAGATCCAAGAAGATTAAATGTGATTTAATTATCATGGATATGAATAATATGGATAACACTATCAATATTAATCATATATATTATAAATGTGATTTATAATATATAACAGAGAGCCATATTGTGGTTTATATTTGTTTATTAATTGTTAATATGAATGGGATTCACATTAGATGATTAATTGAAAATATAATTACATTTAGTTTTGGGTTGTGAATGAGATTCACATTTTTCAATGGCTTGATTGGTATTTTTCAAAAGGTAATTTGGAATTATTTTTTGTGAAAATATTATCGACAAGAGATCATGATATAATCATGAGATAATAAGATCTCATGAGATGATGGTAGTCGTCCCCTTATTTTAGGGGATTGGTTTAGTCTTCTCATTATCCGATCTCTAGTCAAAAGTGATTTAATTTGAGATTAATTATATTGATTTATCAATGATAATTAATTTGAATTAAATCACTTGTTGTTGTGTTTTACCAACAACAATCCTAGCGTGTGTTGTCCATGGATTAGGATCCATGGACTCCCAAAACCCTATATAAGAAGAGGCACTACTTGCTCTTCAAGACATGAAAAAGGAATGCTCTCTCTCTCTCTCTCGCTCTCTCTCTCTTTTCTCTCTACACGCCCACTCTCTCTATCTCTCATGTGGCCGTCCACCATGGATGCCCTAGAGAGATCCTCCATCACCGTAGTGTCGCTGTTATGCTGCCCGATCGTTTACTCGTGGATCTCCATCTACTTCGGCGTGCCTTGATCGTGAAGAAGACGACGTATCTCGCTGTCGAGATCAGGAGATCCGTGGCTTGGATCATCAACATGGATTGCGAGAAGCACACGTCTCATCCACGCGCTCGCAAGCGTCTCCTCCGTCGGATCGGACTTAAGACAGGAGGTCTCTTTTTTTAGAGACTCGATCGCAACCACACTTCAAGAGGTAATCCTATTACTTGTTTGTGGTGTTTAGACAAAACAATCCGAGAAGTGTTCTTGGATCATGTGGTTTCGTCACATAGAAAAATTTTAATTTCCGCTGCATCGAGCAACTAGTGCGACTTGTCGCTCCCGATCGCATTCGATGCGATCATCACGCTTCTGTGATGCGCTTGAGGATTTTCCCCGTATCCTTCAAGTGGTATCAGAGCCAGGTTATCGAAGGTTTTGGATGAGATCCATGAACCTACGAAGATTTGGGCTCGTTTGGGTTCGTAAAGATTTTAGCATTTCAATTTTCGCAGCCCTGTCTTGTGATAAATTTTCAACCTTGTTTAAAATGTTTAAACACGAAATTTTAAATTGGATAATGTTCCCCATCAATTAAGGTAACAGTAAGATTTGAGTTTGTGTAATTTGGATACCGTTTGCTCAAGATATGATCGTTTTATTGACTATATGTCCACTGCTCCGGGGATGGCGATTAGAGACATAATTAATATATTAATTATGGTTTTAAAATGCCTGGAAATGCATGTTTATCACATGATTTTTAAATAAAGTTATCAATCTTTAAAAATTGAGTTTGCTTAATTTGGATTTAAAATGAATGAGATATGCTATTTTTAGTTAGTGAGGGTCACTGCTGGAAATTGCATCATTATCATGAACATTGTGATTGTCGTTTAAGAAAAAATGCGAAATTAATAGTTAATTTCCTGGAATAATTGTGGATAATATTTGAAAAATATTATAAAAATATTTATTCCCTTAAATGACATTGACTCAACCAACAAATGATTAGATTAGATCTAGATCACCAATTGGTTGCTTGATACAATTTCCAACAAACATTGTTTTCATGAAAACTCTAGTTTATCGTACAATAGTTGTAGGACAACTTTTACATGTAAAACCTTGTTGCTTGAATAGGATTGGGGATTTGTTTAGCAAATCTCCTTATAATATTATCAAAATGGTTTTGATGAATATTATATGGTATATTTTTGGTTGAAAGACCGATGATCATCTCAAGTACAAAGTGATTGACTCGGCATTGCTTTTTCTCGAGGCGGATATGGTGTCTAGTCAGGGATCGGTGGGGTAGTGGGTCGCACCGATTGCGGTCCGTCCCACTCCCGCCGGTACTGGCCATTTCAACGGGTGAACGAATGATGCCTGAGAGATCATGATGTATTTTTCTAATTATTAAAATTCGAAATAATACGTATTTGAGATAATACCATATTTCAAGTAACAATTTAAAAATGTTTGTTGGATATTAATTGGATCATTAATTTAATACGATTACATTAATTAGAATCCAATTAAAATTAAAACACTCTATTATGAATAGAGTTGTTATTTCCTTTGGAAGAATTAATCATAATGAATATGATTCATAATGATTAATTAGAATTTGAATATGATATGAAGAATCACATAACTGACATCCATGGTCTCCTATCAAGGCGAACGGTTCCGTCACCAGATATTGTATGTAGGAGATGCCTCTCCGAAGTGACAGCTCCTGCATACAATCCATTTGGACCGGGCTCTTCGCTTCTTGAAAGAGTAAGGTCGTATACGTAGTGACCCCGATATCGGGTCCTCATATTATTGGGGTGATATTGGATTGTGTATAGCGAGTATTAAGCATGTTGACTGTTGGTTCAATTAATGACAGGTCAACATCACCTTAGAGGTGGTGGGCCCGGGTGTTAAAGACCGAATTGGGAGATGCAAGTTGGACTTGCAAGGCGGAATGTGTTCCTACTTCTTTTTATCCGAGTTACAAGTTCTCATATTATTGGGATGTGACAAAGATAAGGAAGGAGATCCCAGATCTTGTTTGAGATATAATGGTAAGTATATCTTTTACATTGAAAGTGATTAAGGGAATGAACTTTCAGTGTTGACAAGGCAAGACAACTTTGATATAAAAACTCCTAAATCAAAGTAAAATATGTATATATATATATACTTATGCAAATTTCTTATTTCAGATAATCCGTCATTAAACCCACTCAATGTTATACTCAATAATAACCAGTAAAATATCATGGATTGGACTCATGATCCAGATATTGTACTTGCAATTGGACACATAATGTATGTGGTTGTAATGTGCAAGTTTCCTCAATATAATGAGGAATGACAATTAAATAAGACAATAAGACATCACCTTAGGGTTTGTATGTCTCTATAGTCTTTATCTTTCATCGAGTGTACTTTGGAAGTGACATGTCAATGATGATCGTAATTGTCAATTAATCCTTATAAAACTCTAAGAAGATATTCTGCATACATATGTCTCTTGACATTTATCATGAATGACATGGTTCACTGCATCATGCAGAATGGTAGCTCTATAAGAGATGATATATTCAAAATATTTGAATACCTACCTGAATCAATGTTTTAAGAGTCTAGATGGATGTAGACATGATGAATGTCATCATTCTACTGTCTATACTCTAATCATTCATGAAGCTTCATAATATTCATATTGTATGAATTTAATGAAGCATGTATAAATGTTGAAATGCTCTTACATTGAATTCTTTTGAATTTAACATAAGAGATCCTTAGTCTTAAGCAATGGTTGTTTATAGATGAAGGGAGCGCAGTGGAAGCATGGGTCGGACCCGAGTAAGAAGGAAAGTCAAAGAGTTGACCTACTTCTGTGACTTCCATATGACATCCAAAGAGTTGGATGAATGCCAATACTGCAATAAGTTGGTGTGTTGATAATATGACTATCAAGTCTGTCTAGAATCCTTAGAGAAGGACTCGGATAGAGCATCAGAATAATCTACATTTAATCATTGAAATTGACTTTCTTATATGATAAGATTAAAGTCTGGTAATTGTATCTCTTTCTTCTAATGACACTTGCAATTGTTGCATATCTTTTAGAAGACTGGAAATTTTGATCTTAAGGTTTATAGTTATCCACATGGATATTGATGCAATTGTTGCAACTATCTCTACTTGACCTCTTATTCTCAGTGGGAGAGCCCTTAGTCTTGGAGAATGTCTCTATGACCTAGATATTAGAATACACTCATTGTTTGTTTCTAAGTGTTGGAAATAAACATGAATTCTGGAATAAACCTATCATAAAGAGTTATGATGGATATATTTCAGATAGTAATCTAACATCTAGTGGACTCTACAAAATTAGAAAATTAATGAATGGTTCATTAAGATTTCTAATACTGAAAGTTTAACCTTAAAAGATCAATAGGAGGATGAAGATCATTTGACAATGATCTTGCATCAAGTTTTGGACATATGTTTGTTGATGATTTCAATGGACTAGTAAGATATGAAACTTTAGAATGTCTAAAATTTCAAATCTTACATACTTATGAATATTGTATTTAAAGTAAAATGTCCAATACACCCTTCTTTTGAAAAGGTGTAAGATGTCAAGGTATTCAAGATATCATACATATTGATGTATGTGGATCATCTATATCATAATAAATATTATGGATATGTGATATCTATTGATGAGTACGTATGATATGAGATTTCTTCTCTTCACCTAAGAAACCTTTGAAATGTTCAAAGATTTCATAATTTTGGTTTGGAACCAAAGTCTGAAGAAAAATGAAATGAATTTGATCTAACCTAGGTAGCTTGTACCTGTTAGATAAATTCAAAGAATACCTTATGAAGATATGAATATCATTTCTATCTCAATCCTCCTAACACACCTAAACTCAATAGAGTTGTCGGGAGATACAATTAAATCATGTGTGACATGATTTGATCAATGAGGAATTTTAGCATAATTTCCTCTTAGTTTCCTGGTATATATGTAGTAGAGACTACATTATCTATCCTTAATAAGACTCCATACAAGTAAGATGGAATCGAGCACTAGAGAGTGTTACTTCATTGGAAAATAAAGGATGGTATTGGATACCTACTTTATAACCCTGAGATTCTTAAAAGATCTCATCTCCGAGAATGTGATTCTTAGAGGATGATTCTCTTGAGAATCAAGATGAAAATGAAGTAAAGGAACTCATTTAATCTTGAGATGATAATGAGGCTCCTAAAATAGGAAACTAAAAGGATAATTAAAGATGAAACATTAATACCTCTTCAAATGAGTTTGAGGATGTATTCCATGTGTCATTTAAGTCTGACAATGATCGGACTTCATCTGATGAAGCTCCTGAGGATCATGACATGGAAAGATGGATGTTAGCAATAAAAGTCTAAGGTAGACTTCATATACAAGTGTTGTATATGGACCCTCGATGATCCACCTATATGGGTAAGACCCGTTAAGGTGTAAATGGATCTTCAAGAAAAAGGGAACCTGATGAGAAGATAGAGACCTTCGAAGCACGGCTCGTAGCCATGAGCTACACACTGAATAGAAGACATCGCTTGCGATGAGACTTGCTCTCCAGTGGCCATGCTTAAACTCATCAGATTATTGCTAACTATAGCTACACAACTTGGCTTTGACATCTTCGAGATAGAAGTCAAGATTGCATTCCTCCACGAATATCTTTTTAAGGATATTCACATCAAGTAGCCCCAGGGCTTCATGGTTGAGGAAAGCAAAGTGTGAAAGCTAAAGAAATCCATCTATGGACTCAAATAAGCTTCTTGAAGTTGGAACATAAGATTTGATGAAATTATAAACGTTATGATTTCAGATAGAATCTTGATGAACCATGTGAAGCTTAGTGGGAGCGCCTTTGTGTTCATCGTGCTAAATGTAGATTAATATCTTAATCATTTGGAATGATATAAGGATGATAATAAATGTTTTATAGACTGGCTATTCCACATCTTGAAATATGATCTCAAGGATACCTCTTAAATCTTAGTTCTGAAGATGTTCAGAAGCAAAGAAAAGAGGGTATTGGAACCGTCACATTTGTAGTACACTTTGGACATGTTTCATTCTTGGAAAATTCCAAGAAAGGCTTCCTTCCCTTAAGGTATGGTACTGACCTATCTGAAGGGACAACACCTCAAAGAGTTGAGGAAGTAAATGTTAGGACTGCTTGTACTTGTGCATCAGTTACAAGAAGCTGAGTGTATGCTAAATGTGTACAAAAGCCAGATATCTGCCATGCAGTGGGAGTAGTAAAGTATTGCTAATCCTACTATGGAGATAAAACACTTGATTGCAGTAATAACAAAAACTTCATAGATGACAAGATTTTTTGAGATAGCGATCTCAAAGTCTTATCTTCAAAAAATTAAGACTATGGATAGTGATCTAAAAGGTATCAACTTTGGATACCTGTGCAGATAAAGATCTCCAGGAATAAGGGTATTCTGATAAGGATTATGAAAATACTGGTTATGATAATTATTAAGCTGTAGTTCAAGGACACTGTAACTAACAAGATTGAGTATTGGTTGCATGAGATGCAACATTCACATTAGATGCGAGGGTTGTTACTGGTAATATGCAAGTGTCGTAAAAGAACTTGGCATAGTCTTTTGGGAACAGAGTGACAGATCAGCTTACCTAGCTATTTTCTAAATAGCCTATGATTGTCATATGAGTGTGGGTTTAAATGATTAGCCCATTAATAGCTCTTTGGGCTAGTGGGAGATTATTGGACATGCGAGCCCACGGCGAGCCATTATGCAATAAATGTTATTGCGAATATCATTCCCTGGTCTGAAATGAAGAATAATTAATTTGCATAATAGGTCCCTTAGTACAATTAGGGTTATGTACCATGGCCATCTTAATAATCATACAGTTGTTGATTTAATTATTGAATCATAGAGGCTGGTGCTTGGATGAATATCTAAAGGGTTAGATTGAGGACTCATCAAGCACCGTCAAATGATTGTTGAGATGTGATCTCCAGCCTGAGTAGGAGATGGCAATCCTTTCTCACATAGACTGATATCTGACCGACCTCTTGATGCAGGTCCTCTGCATAGGAATAGAGATTCAGAGGTGTCAGATTAGTAAGGTCAAAGAGTTGACTTAATGAGATCGAGATAACCAAAGTCCTATATCGTATGCTGTCATGATACAGGCACGCATCCTCTGATCGGAGACAGATATGTTACTATATGACTGAGTATGTACATTTGACAGACCAATAAGTTGATGACCTAACCAAGGTCTATACACCGGTGCGCTGGTGTGCATATAAGGGCATATGAGTAATACGATCTCTGAAAGGGATCATACAGGTTCATTACTGAATCGGAAGACATGAGCTCACTCATGAGATATTGGGAAGAATTAAATTCCGTGCGCACGGCTGTCTCGCTTTGGAAGCTTGACTGAATTTGTAGGTTTGATATATACTTTTGGAAGGTATATGATCAGGACCTAGGTATGATATATGCTTTTGGAAAGTATATGATTGATACAAACTCCCAATGATCAAATGAGAAACTTACTGATAAAACTCTGAAGTAGACAGTATAAAGTTGATCTAATACTTCGGGTTTATTCTGAGTATTCCAGTATGCAGGATGTACATGTATTGGGAATATCAGAGGGTGATGTGATCACAAACGATTGTATAACCATGACGCTTCCATTCCTAGGGAGTGATGAAACGAGTCTGGATTTTAGTGATCCCTCTTAGTAGAGAAGTAATCTGATCTTGGTCCAAATGTTGGACATTGATCTGAATGTAATTCAGATGCAATGAGAAGATTAGATTTGCGGTCTTGATTTAATCAAGCATCTATGGGAGGCCCGAGATCTGGATTTAAGATGTGATCTCAATATCTAAGTCACTATACGTGGAACAATGCAATCGCCATGTCCTTATCTCCAAGTATCCGTGGAGAAAGCGCATTATCCTTGAAAGAGTTCATGGATAATTTCATTGTTGTCCAAGCATCGAGAAAATTGATAACTAAATGTGATTTAATTATCATAGATAATATGATTTGATTCATATTATAAGGAGAGTTATCTGAGATAATTAAATGGGATTATTTATCAAAGGATATGAATAATGTGAATGTGATTCATGTTATTTGGGCACATGAGAAAAGAGATCCAAGATGATTAAATGTGATTTAATTATCATGGATATGAATAATATGGATAACACTATCAATATTAATCATATATATTATAAATGTGATTTATAATATATAAGAGAGAGCTATATTGTGTTTTATATTTGTTGATTAATTGTTAATGTGAATGGGATTCACATTGGATGATTAATTGAAAATATAATTACATTTAGTTTTGAGTTGTGAATGAGATTCACATTTTTTCAATGGCTTGATTGGTATTTTCCAAAAGGTAATTTGGAATTATTTTTTGTGAAAATATTATCGACAAGAGATCATGATATAATCATGAGATAATGAGATCTCATGAGATGATGATAGCCATCCCCTTATTTTAGGGGATTGGTTTAGTCTTCTCATTATCCTATCGCTAGTAAAAAGTGATTTAATTTGAGATTAATTATATTGATTTATCAATGATAATTAATTTGAATTAAATCACTTGTTGTTGTGTTTTACCAACAACAATCCTAGCCATTGAAAGGGACACAATCAATCTCATCCGTTGATTGTGTATTGTCAATGGATTGGGATCCATGGACTCTCAAAAACTATATAAGAAGAGGCACTCCTTGCTCTTCAAGACATGAAAAAGGAATGCTCTCTCTCTCTCTCTCTTTCTCTCTTTTCACTCTACACGCCCACTCTCTCTATCTCTCATGTGGTCGTCCACCATGGATGCCCTAGAGAGATCTTCCATCGTCGCAGCGTCGCCGTTATGCTGCTCGATCGTTTGCGCGTGGATCTCCGTCTACTTCGGCGTGCCTTTCTCGTGAAGAAGACGACGTATCTCGTTTGTCGAGATCAGGAGATCCGTGGCCTGGATCATCAACATATATTGCGAGAAGCATGTGTCTCATCCACGTGCTCGCAAGCGTCTCCTCCGTCGGATCGGACTTGAGACAGAAGGTCTCTTTGTTTAGAGACTCGATCGCAACCACGCTTCAAGAGGTAATCATATTACTTGTTTGTGGTTTAGACGAAACAATCCGAGAAGTGTTCTTGGATCATGTGGTTTCGTCACTTAGAAAAATTTTAATTTTCCGCTGCATCGAGCAACTAGTGCGACTAGTCGCTCCCGATCGCATTCGATGCGATCATCACGCTTCCGTGATACGCTTGAGGATTTTTCCCGAAACCTTTACCTGATGGCCTCCAAACCTTCTCAACAAAGGAGATAAGGCATTTCCCATATGGTTTTTTTTCCCGAGGACATAGAATACGAGAGTGTTCTCCCATCTCTTATCCAAAGCTTCGACATCTTCATGGGATAGCATGACAACCAACTCGCCATCCACCATGGAGGGGGCCTCAAATGCCATACGGAACAGGGAGGGGCAACTGTTACTGCAGATTTGCGCCCAGGAACGCCCATGAAGCCAGGCCAGGAGGAGCAGAGCTCGAAGGGATGGAGCGAACAGAGGGATGTTGTAGAGACAGGGTTGCCAAGAACCACGCTAGGCAGAGCCAGCACCTGCGAACTGGGAGGAGACCCGGAGAGTGGGACGGGTGAGGATTTCCCGAGTGGGGTCAGGGCTTTGAGAAGGGCTTCGAAAGGGGCGGTTAACGAATTCCCGAGAGGCACAGCGTTCTGGGAAAGAGGGCTTGGAATGGGGTGGGTGAGGACGTCCCGAGAGTCGCCAATGACCTGAAGAATGGTAAATTTAGCGAAATGCCCAAAGGCGCACTAAGCGCAACATCCCATGGGCGCACATGATCACTTCCCTATATATGTGTTTGTGTGTGTGTATATGCTATGAACAGCTTTGGGCATTACTAAAAGAAACTCACTATATATATAACAATTAGGGCTTGTTAATTCCCCAAGCTCTATTAGGATCGCGTGTTAGAACAAGAGCAGACCCCTTTTTGAAGGTTAAGTCCAGTTAATCAAAAGAGTAACTCACAAGGAGATAGCTTAACTCACAAGGCCATCGAAGTTATTTGATACACCAAACACGCTCTTGTGCTTTGCTTAATTATCATAATCCTCTCGTTGACTTCCTTGAATTACAAAATTCACCCTCACGGTTCATTTTGAGAAACAAATTGAACTTTATTTTTACATATTACTCGACACAATTTAATTGCGTATCAATTCACATTTTTTCGTATAATTTTTTGTGTACAGCACTGCATATATTTTTATATTTTTCTTGATTATTATTATTATTATTCAAATAACTTTTAGGGTCTTATTACCATCGAATTATGACAATACAAAATAGGGAAATTAGGTATCTAGAATACGCACAATAATCTAGTTTAGTTTTCAAAAGTATTGTGAAATCTAAGTTTATTAATACACTCTTCAAAATCTCGTAAAAATCCAGATAAAATCCATTAAATAAAAAAATGCAAAAAAAACATATAGCATTCCACTAGATATGCATTACCAATATAAAAATTAGTTTTCATGCCATTTACTGTATCTAAACGTATAAAGCCTATAAATCGCTAAACGAAGTTAACAGCTCGTTTAAAGTAAAAATTTAATTAAAACTTCTAAAATATATTACATAGAGTTTATCTACGATTACATTATATCAATAATTTATATAAAAATACTAAGTTACAACTTAATATCTAAAAAATACTTGGTTTTTTAAAAAAAACATAAAAATCTAGAAACAAATAAAAAAAGTAAATGTTCATTTTGCATGTTATTCTATATTTTACATAGTAGTATAAATAAAAGTTTTTATAAAAATTCGTAATATTCTTAAAATAAATAAATTAATACAAAAAATGAAACATAAATTAAAAAGTTTAAAATAAGAACCCACAGAGTCTATTCATATATACCTAACACGCATGTTTGAAATATAAAAAACAACGAATAAACATAAAAACAAAAAGGAAAATACAAATATACCCATTAAACATAATATATACCTGCACGATACATTTTCTACCGTACACCATAATATCTTTTTTTGTTGGGTAAGTAAATGTTGTATTAACTGTGACTAAGTTTTACTAGTTGTAGCAACCAGTTACAAAAAGAATAACCAAAAAGGTGTTTACCAGGCCCCAAGGCAGGAAAAACTAGGGATAAAGCTTAATGTTCCAAGAGAAGGACTGTGTTCACAATCAAGGATACCACCATTTCAATTGAACTGATGGATCCTTCTATCCATCGAGAATTCCTTTTGCACTAGATGCACCAAACTATTATGGCAAGAAGGCAGCTTAGTTTTTCACGCGGAGTCGATGCGTTGATTGCACTAATCCACTCCAAGGAATCTTTGAGCGAGGCCTTAGGAGGCACATGCAAGCATAACCTCGAGCAGACCCCCTCCCAAATGGTCGTCGCCACATGACAACCGAACATAAGATGATGGCGGGATTCAGGTTCCAAGGAGCAAAGGTAACACGAGGCTGGTGCGCAAACACTGAAGTTGGCGAGACGATCGGTTGTTGGGAGGCGCCCTATCACAGTGCTGTAAAGAGTACAAGAAAATTTGGGGGGTGTTCCTTTTGACTAGACGAGAGTGGCCCATGGCGAGGGCAGAGCCCTACGCTGCCGCAGCTTAACGACCGCCTCAAATGAGATCCGCTTCTGGTCGAATGACCGGAGAAAAGGAGGAACAGTGCCCTTAATCGCCACCCTCGGGAATGGCCTGGCCTTCAGAATCTCGGCCCAAATTCGAGTGCAACCCCTCGGCGGGTTCACCTCCCAAAAGGTGTCATTATCCAAATATTTCTTCCTCATAAATTGGGACCAGATAGAGGAATCGGAAGAGAGGAGTCTCAACCTCAGGAGACCATCATGGCATCACGAAGAGTGAACATGGAACGTATCCCCAGATCCCCTCAAGCTTGGGAAGGGAAGTCGTAACCCAAGAGATGTCGTGAAAGTTTTCCCCCAAAGAAAGTTGGCACATAATCGCTCTACTCTACGGATAGAGTCAGATGGGAGAAATAGCCCGTTGCCCCAATAGTTAGTTATCCCTAAAATGACCGAGAGTAGTAGTTGCAGGCGGCCCGCAAATGAAAGTGACTTCCCCTTCCAGCCATCCAAAGTCGAACGAATCCTATCTTCCAGGGCACAGGTGTCCGTACTACGGCCAGATTTAGAGGAAAGAGGGAGCCCAAGGTAAGATCTAAGAAATGTGTGCCTAGGAATAGACAATGGAGCGGCAAAAGCAGAGTCCTCGGGAAAATGATTTGGACGGAACAACTTACTCTTCCTAGCATTAAGCGTCAAACCAGAGATAGCCTGGAAGGCATCAAGGATGTCCTTGACAGCGAGAAGTGTACGGGTCAACCCCTTGCAGAAGAGGAGGACGTCATCCGAATATATAAGATGCGAAGGGGAAGCAGAGCGACCACGCCCCATCAGCCCAAGTTGCCCCTTGGCCTCAGCAAGGTCCAAGAGCCCAGTGAGAGACTCCATCCCCAGCGAGAAGAGCAACGGGCTCAAGGGGTCCCCTTGTCATAATCCACGCATCCCTCGAAAAAGACCATGAGGAGAGCCATTGACCAGGATCGAGAAAGAGGTAGTGGATATGCACTCCTTGATCCAAGCTATCCACTTACTGTAGAAGCCCCAACGCTCAAGGCGTTGATGAATCTCATATTCATAATGCTAAAATTGGTCTATTAGGCTCTCTTCCCCAAAGTTCATATGCATTTAATAATTAATATAACATCATTAGCATTCATACATGTGTAAATAATATTCACATTTCATCATGCATAATTGCATATTGTGTAAATTGGCCTAGAAAGCTGTTAACATCCCTTATTTTTAATTAATTCATCCTAATTCTAATTGACATGAAACTACTTCAGTTGTTTAGATATTACTAACAAGAATGAATAAAAAATACAAAAAAATACTAACTTAAATAAGTGTTAAATAAACCCAAAACTAAATTTCACATTTGACGGACTAAAACATGCATATCTTCCTCATATAGTGTCTAATTTTGGTCTACTCATTTTTAAATACTCTATTTTTAAATACCTTCAAAACAAGACCAATTTCGTAAAATTCAAAGATCATATTTGAAAATTAGATTTTGGGCCTCTTTTGCGCATTTTTGCTTTTTGTTATTTTTGACTTGAGTTTTTATGTACATAATTAACCATTTTAATTTTATTTCTTCTCCATTGGTGTTCTTTGATGGAAGTTTTGTTAAGTGATGAATCTCCATTTCATCATCTTTATTATATCATTTTAGCCTCAAAAACCCAAGTAAATGCATGTAATTCCCTTAATTTATGCATTTTAGCATGCATGCATCGTTGTATAAATAGTATATAAAATACTATTTTTAATACCAAAATTATAGAATAAAAAAAAGAAGAAGAAGAAAATAATGAAATTTATTTTATGACCCTAAACCCCGAGACCTAGGAATCTCGATGATTAGGTCGATAAGGAATAAAGTAGGGGAGATAAGGGCCAAAATACAAATAAAAATCCCTTTCATTTAATTCATTTTTTTCATTTTTGGGACCTGTTTTTAGTTCTACTTTTTATACTTCAAATAAAGAAACTTTGAACATAAAAGTTGTAGATAATAAAATATAGAAAAATACAAAATTGATTTCATATAAAAATAATACACAGATAAAAAGTTACAGTCTAAATAAGAGTCTAAAATCTCAACTTCCCAGACCCATATATCTCTTCCATCTCCTCCACCAAATAAAAGAGCATAAACTCTCATTTTTTGAAATCATCCACCATCAGAGCCTTCATTCTAGCTCCCATTTCCTTCGTGATAGAGAGGTTGTGGGAATGAACCACCTTCCATTGGTATGATCCCTTGGTGTCCTAGCTCCATTGTACCACAGAGTTTGTCTCCATCAAGCCTCTTCACCGTCGGAATTGAGGCCATGACCGGTCATTCTCATCGGAGAATTGATTACCATAGGCGACTACCTGCACATGCTACGTTTTCCTTCTTGTAGGTAACTTTTAGATTTAGTTTTTCTTCTTGTTGCAACATAACAAACCATCATCTTCAACTTTATTCATCCTTCTCGACGCGACTCACACCTCACCGCCGCCATCCTCCACTATTATACGTATACCCCCACACAACCCCCTCCATCTTTGACCACTTACAGTGGCTGGAGTATCTCCTTCGTCCCTCATCAATCGATGGAAAACCCATTCATGTTCCCATTTTTTGTGTACCTAACATCTTGATCGAGTTCTATACTCGAGCCCCTCTTCTAATCGCATGTACATCGGAGCACCTTCGCGCTGACCACGCACCACCTGCATCGATGATCTCTGCGGCAACTGCCTCGTGAATCTCCCTTTTTTGCTGCTGCACAGGAAGAATGGAGGAGGGTGGCTGTGGATAGCAGCCATTGTTGGATCTGCCAATCCTCCTTATAATCTCATCCATCCATCCAAGGGGTAGAAATTTTGTGGACACACCCTTTTACTTCTGGTCATTTACACGCGCACCCCAGCCATCCAAGAGGCTCTGAATACCACGTGGATTAGTGGAAAGTATTGCACTAACGCCCTTGTATTTTTGGAGAATCACAGGAAGTTTTTTGCTATATTTCTGAACTGCAGTTTCGTATTTACCCTTTCATCTGTACCCTTGCACGTAAGCGCTCATAAATCATTCATTTAACTCTATTTTTTATGAGATTTTTTTGTTAGAAAGCTGCTTTGATGGACTACATCATATATAAATTTCAAAATATTCTGATGTACGAACTATTAATGGTGAATTTTTAAATTTAGGGTACTGATTTGGCTTATTTTGTTAATAACTCTTTAAATACTTGATATCACTTGCTCATTTTTTGTTATGTTGTAGGAATTAGTAGGATCGAATTTGTAATCAAATTTCATCAAAAGATATTACAATTTGTGTCCTGTATAATTTCCATAATATTTTAAGTAATTGATTTATTTCTGGAGCATCTTTCATCTATTTGAAAATCCAAAAATATGTCCGTGTACCCTTGAGTTTATTCTACAATCATGATTTTTTGTTGTATTTTTATCTTCTTGCTTGAATAGTCAAAAAATCAAAAACATTATTCTGCCTTCCTGCTATCTTTTATTATAGTATATTCATTACATCTTAGAAAAATACCAAAAAATATCGTAGCTTTCCCTCATCTATATCTATATCATATCCAAAGGGCATTTAGAATATTATGTCTAGTATCCAAAAGCTCAAAAATACTTTAAAACTTGTAAAAATCACTAAAAATTGAAATAGTTCAAAAACCCAAAAACAAAGTCATGTTTTATTTTATATAATCTTCTCTATCTAGAAAAAACACAGGTATAATTTTAGGACTTCATGTTGAGCTATTGATAGTATTTGTTTTCAGTGTCCTACTTGCCTTATTTTTCCAAGAATAGAATTGCCTGTTTTATTTTATTACTTGCTTTTTTCTAAAAAAATTTAAAAACATTTGCAAAATTAATTAAAATACCAAAAATATTTTAGAATCTTTATTTTGAATTTATTTGACCTATTTTAAAAATCCAAAAATATTTTCTCTATTTCTTTCATTTATATCTCTCTCTTAGTATATCTAGATATCTATCTATATATATCTATCATTATTCTTTATATTATTATTACTATAATTTTATTTATAAATATGAAACTACAAAAATATTTGAATATTTAAAAATCAAATAAAAAATAAAAAAAATAAAAAACCCATAAAAAAGAGTACATATAGATAAATACATCGCATTCACATTTTTGCATTCACTTGCCCGATCTATCCTACTTGTTCCCTGTGTTCGACACTCTACACATACTTGTTGTTGTAGAGTTATAATTAATTTTAACTCCACACATTTATACTTCATTGCTTGAATTATTTATTGTAGGATAATTGTTGATTGACCCAGGTTTCGTGAGCGGTCGCCTCAGCGACATCGTGGTCCCACCTTGTGTGGACTACTTTAGACCTTGCAAGACTCGAGTTATCATTAAGCGTCATAAAAATCCAAATCTAGATCAATACTGAAATCAAAGAAACTGATTGTGTCCAAGTGTCCTTTGTGAGTCAGTACAAAAATCTCATATTTCGTACTTCTATTTTATTTCCCCATTTTTTTATTTATTAAAAATCCAAAAAATAGATTAGTGTGTAATTAATTTTCTTGTATTTTATTTTTTCTATAACTTTTATCCTCGTTTAAAACACCAAAAAATTGTAGAACTCTAAAAAGTCGATTTTCTATACACATAGAGACCATAAAAAATATCACTTTATTTAGATGGCTTCTTTCGTTCCTAGATACTTCATGAAAGTTGTAAATATCATCGAGATGAACAACTATCATGAAGGAAATTTTTCAATCCGAGGTCCTCTTCTATTTCTTTTCTATTTTTCTTCGTCTTTATTTTTTGAAAATTTTTTGGGGGTGACACGTAGCAGCCCCTCGACGTGCCACGTGGCACCCCACCTCACCCTACGCCCTCTCTCCTCTCTCCTCCCGAGGTCATGTGCTGCATACGTGACCTCTCCTCCTCTATGGTCATGTGTGAGGCACGTGACCTTGCACCCCTCTCCTTCTCTGCGCACGCACCTCCTCTGTTGTTACCTCCCTCAACGGCCAGCGTTGTCGCCTCCCTAGCCGTTACCCACCTCACCGTTTGTTACGGCCGCCCGCATAACACCCCTCCACCTTCACCTACCACTCGTTATCTCTATCTCCTTATAAAACATTGCCAGCAACCACCCCCCCCATCTCGCCATCCGCCATTTCCATACATGAACCCTCCAACTCTAGGTCTCAAATAGTGACAGTCCCTTGGACCTCCTGTTGAGCAAAGATGAAGAACTTCGGTTGGCGAGATCCAAGGTTTGTCCATCACCTCATTGCAGTTGCGTCATGCGACTGTAGTGCTCGGGCTCTCCTCGCCGGAAGCTCGACGACCCCCTAGGAGCCTTGAGCTCCTCCATCCTAGGCGCACTCCTTTGCCCCTTAAACCTCCAGGTATTCCCTCACTCACTGATATCCCCCAAAAGTACCTCAAGACCCGGGTGAAGGTAATGAAACAAGGGTCGTTGTGACCCGGATCTCAGAGAGAGGGTGTATCAAGAAAAATAACCACTCAGAATAGATCAAATCACTCAAAACAAGAAGAGCGGTCTAGCTATAAGATTAACCTGGTATAGCTCCCAGGGTCGAACTCAAGGAGCACGGATTGGCCTAGGGCCTACGAAGTAGTAAAAAGAGAATAAAATAAAAGAAAAGTGTTTTTTAGTGGTTTTTAATAATTTTTATATTTTTTTTGGATTTTTAAAGGATAAAGAAAATAAAAGGAAACAAATATCAACACACTTAGGCAAATTATTTAACACACCAAAAATAAAGCAAAAATTCAGGAAAAAGTATTTTTATGTTTTTTAAGTTTTTAGGTGTTTTTGGTGAATTTTTGACATTTTTCTAATGGGTAAATTATTTTCTAAAAATCAAACAGTGCTAAAAATGCTGGGTACTGTCCAGCCAGAACCAAAACCCTCAAATAAAATATCTAAGGATCACAACAGGTTCTGGAGGTAATTTTCCTATATTCTAAATAAAATAAGGAAAATTTGGGCACCAGAATTATTGTTTTTGGATTTTTAGATTATTTATTATAATTTTTATGAGTTTTTAGGGGTTTTTCAATTTTTAGGGTTTTTAAGCAATGAAAAATAGCCAAAATTGGCTAGAAAATCAAACAACAAGCAAGAAACAGTAGCTAATTTTTTTAGAATTTTTGAAGGTGTTTTTATAATTTTTTGGTATTTTTAAACCTAGACAGTAGCTAAAAAGGATGTTTTTGAATTTTTAAAAATACTAAATAAAATCAAAAATGTCCTCAAAAATCCATAAAATTCCTACACCATGGCAGGAGCCATGTGTCAAAATCTCATTGGATTTGGAGGTGATTTGATATTTATTCAAAAATAAAGAAAACCAACAGTGCACAGGGACCTTTCTGCAATTAAAGCAAAGTTCTGGACCCCTGGGACAACAACCCTGGAAAGTATAGGACTAAGAGTGCAAATTACCCTCCAGGCCACGCACGATGCGCGTGACTCAGGCCTGGAGGGACCTGATTGCAAATCCTATTTTTAAAAATAGAAAACGTAACAGGGCAAAAATGCAGGGCCAGATATGCAAAAACACCAAATAATCACGTGTCGATGCACGTGTCCACAACAGGCAGGGGCATCAATGCAAATCTCATAAAAGTTAAGGTCCTAAGTGCAATTTTTACAAAAATAAAAGAACTACACTAAATATTTACAGGATTAAAAACTAAATGCGGAAAGTAAAGGGGCCTAAGACAAATTACCCCTTTTATTAATGTCGACGCCTGGATGAATGACGCGTGGCAGATATGACGATGGAGATCAACGGCGCCTTTGAACTTGCGAACGTTGGGCTGATCGACGTCTGAGGGCGCTCCACGTGGCAGATCTGACGGCTAAGGGTGGCTGGAGATGAAACCCTCGTGTATCCGACGGACGAGAGGAAGGCACGTGGCAAATCTGACGGACGCGAGTAGCTGGCGCTTCTCTCTCTCCGCGCGGACGGTCAAGATCGACCCTCGAGATGATCGGACGGTCACGCCTCGCCTAGGATGGATGGCTCAGATGATAACTGGGGCGATGAGGGCGATCCGACGGTCGGCGAGGACGCTGGAAGAACTGGTCGCCGGCGACTTTCGCCGGCCCTCCGTGTGCGCGATGGTCCTCGCCTACTGCCTCTGAGGTGCTGGGGAGCTTCGCCGTGAAGCCCCGCACCCGCTGCTCTGCTCCGATGGAGGCGAGGAGCTCCGGAGAGCTCCGGCAACGTCCAAGAGCTGGAGCTGCTGCGCCCAGAAGTTCCGACCTCCAGATGAGGTCGATTGGCCCTGAAACCTGCACAGTAATAAAGCTGGGTCGAGGGCAAAGTGCCTCGACCCGTCAGAGCGGGCGGAAGATGGCTGGTGGTGCGATGCGATGGCTCTCCGGCGAGCGGCGGAGGGGTGAGAGCCGAGACCTTGCTCCTGGGCGAGACAAGGGGTGTGAAGGGGCGGAGCAGGTGGAGAGGAGGCTAGCGGAGGTGATGGCGGTGTCGGATGATCGGATGGGTAGACGGAGACGGCTGGTGGAGGTGGCGGAGCTACGCTACTGCGAATCTAAAAACCTAAAGCTACGCTACTCTAATGGCTAAGGAAGTTACCTGATGGACGCATTCGACTGGGCTGGAGCCAAGGAGGCTCCCGGTCGTTGCCTCAAGGGGTCATCGAGCTCCCCGAGGCTCAGGCGCGCACGCGGCGGCGCACGGCGGAGTCAACCACCGGATCAGTGATTTCCGGCTGCCCAGGCCTCGCTTCCACTCCAAATCACTCGCCTGTCACTCGGGTGGTCTGGAGGAGCTCACAGGCGCCGAGGGGAAGATCAAAGATGGCGTGAATAGGTCGCCGGTGACGACATTAAATATGGCGCCAGGTCCGAGAAGATGGTGATCGGGCGAGGTGCTCGGGCTTCGGATCTGGTAAACCCACCCCGGGCGAGGGTCCTGGATGATCGGGTATCAATCGGGGCCCGGGGTTAAGGAAGAAGGCGGTCGGGTTATCCGTGAAGAAAGTGGAGAAAACGGGTCGGGCGAGGGGGACCCGGCTCTGGTGGTCCTGGGGGGAGAGTTGACCGGGGGTCAACAATCCCCCGTGGACCAATCAGAGCCCGCCAAGTCTTATATCTTTATTTGATTTTTTGGGGCCTTAAATGGCCGAATTTTCAAAAACTCAAAACATGAAAAATATTTGTTTTAATTTTTTCTATTTTTTTGTGATTTTTAATTAATTTTTGGAAATAAAAATAAGGTCTATATAATATAGCTATACATAGGTATATATACACTATATTGATTTTTGATTTTTGATTTTTAATTATTTATTTTTATACATTTTTATTCCTATTTTATATTTTATTTATTTATAGGATAAAATGAGGAATAAAAGGCTATTTTTATTTTATTTTTATTATTTATATACATAGGTTAAATAATTATTTATATACAACTATATACATGGTATACATACAAGGTATTTTTGTATTTTGTAATTTTGTAATTTTTATTTGATTTTTGTTTTGTTTCTTTTTATTTATTTTATTTACAAAACATAAAAGAGAATATTTACAAAAAGTTTTGAAAACAAATAGCTTTATTTACAAGGTGAAATAAGGTAAGGGAGGTGGTCTATGTACATGGTGAAAGGTTCTTTTTGGTATTTTTGATTTTTTTAGATTTTTATCTTGTTTTTAATAGTTCCTAAATATATACAAAATATATACAAGTATATTTTTGGTTGAGGAAAATATTATTTTATTTATTTACATAATTATTTACACAAGAGCCCCTATCTCCCTCTACTTGTGGCTTTTATGCGGTCAGGCCCATGCTGAGCCCTCCCTTGGGTTAGGTTGCTCAATATTTATTCTAAATATTTCCCTCTTTTTCTTTTTCTTCTTTATTCTTTTATTTTTGCACAAAAACATGCTAATTATTTATTTTTACAAACATGCATGCTTTTGCTAAATAGTCCTATTTACACATATCTACATGCATTTGCATAGGTTTTTGTAGCTAAAATATAAGAATAAAGAGTGATGAATGGGTATTCATCACCCCCTTATACTATACTTTGCTAGTCCCTTAGCAAACACTTATTTGAAAAAGAAGTGCAAAAGAAAGAAAAAGAAAAAGAAAAAGAGAATGTACATGGATCAAGGTTGATTATTAAACTTGCCTTCATTAAATTGAGGTATGGAGCTCAATCAGATCTTTGGATTATTGATGTGTCGGACCCTTATTCAGACTTAAGCTTAAAACCTAACAGCCTCCAAGTTCCACTATTCTATAACCAAGACTCCTCAATGCTCCAGATCATAACAAGTCATCAATCACAAACCCTGAAGACCATGAATCTTTTCTTGTCCTGTGAAAGTGAGGTCTAAGCTCTCCACCTCAGAAATGGCAACTTGACAACCCTCCCCAACAAGGTAACTCTATGACCTCAATCTGGCCACTCTTTCCTCGAGGAGCGGGGTATTCCCTTCTAAGTTCAAGTACAACCGGCTCAAGAAGAGGGGGGAAGAAGAGAATGGGTCAAGGCCAGTGTAGCCAAGTACCCTTGGGAGCTTGACCAGTGTAGCCAAGTCTCCCTTCTGCAAGCTACAACAGGTGGATCATGAAACCAAGCTTTGCTTATTGCACTTATATACATACTCCGGTGGGATTATCATTTTCTCTCAGACCCACCATTTTTTTGGAGTTCTTTTCTTTTTGCATTTTTTTTTCGAGTGCATCTATACAACATGTACATGTGCAGCATATATACAAGGAGTTTTTCCTCTTGAGCCAGTAGACTATCCCTCTTTTGAAGCTTTATCGCAACCCACAACTCCCGTCGTTAGACCTCATGGCAACCAGACCAAGTTGAGACGCACTTCCTTCACTAAATGAAGAAGAGAGGTTCCGCCTAGAAGTACTACCCTCATATGCTACCCCAAGTCAAGGAAGACTGCCTCCTCACCATCTCCTCCGTAGAGAGCTCGGTGCATAGTGCGGTTGTCCAAGTAAAGCCATAATCTATATGAGTCATGTGTTGTTGTTAAGTGCTCTACTTAGGCTCATTGAGATGACATGTGATCATAGCCTAGTGAACTCAAAGAATTAAGTCACCATGGACCTGAAAAGCCTTAAACCTAAGCCCTATAAGGTTCCTCTTAGAGTTTGGTGGATTAAGATCTTAATCAAGCTCCATTTCTCAATTTGAATTCCAGGCTAGTTTAAATGTCAACTATCATCCAAGGAAAACCATATACATATGTACAAAAAGATGCATATTTACACAAATTTTACAATCATGCAAAATTTTTGAAAAATGTTTTGAAATCATGAATGATGATGCATGAAGTGCAAGTTTTGCAAAAAGGTATTTACACATATTTACACAAGATTTTTGCAAACTTTTGATTTTCAAAACATTTTGGAAAAATTTTGTACTATATACATAATTTTGATACAAAAATATTTACACAAGCTTTACACACAAAAGATTTTTGAAATCATTTTTACAAAAATAATTTGTACACTAGCTATTTATGTGCAAAATAAAAGAAGATTATGTACATGAAAAATTTTTTTAATTTTTGTGGTTTTTAGCCATTTTTATTTATTAACACACTCACACAAAGTACGAGTTATGGCTAAAGTATATATGAAATATATACACACCCCCCTATACTTAGCTCGAACGATGTCCTCGGAGTCAAGAGCGATGAAGAAGACATAACTCGTGCTTTGTATAGGGAAGTGAAAAGGAAGGCTATACAAAAGGAGAATAAGAAGTCAAAAGGGGCTCGGGTCTTCCCCCTATACTTAGGATCAAATAATCCTAAGTATAGCAGGCTGTATACTAAGGGAAAACCGAGTGGAGAATGTACAGGGTCTACCCCCCCTATACTTAGGGCAAAATATCCCTAAGTATAGGCATCAAAACAGGGGTAGCAAGACACGAAGAAAATCACGAATATATACAAGAAGGAGGACATCACTCCCCCTATACTTAAGGTGGAGAACCTTAAGTATAGGCAACAACAGGAGTGATGGAACAGAACGAAGAACAACCCGGTGTTTTCACCCCCCTATACTTAGGATGAGAAATATCCTAAGTATAGCAAAGATAATCCTAGGTGAGACCTGGGGTGAAAACAAGAACGGAAGAAAGAAGGATCAAAGTAAGACGAAACACGTATATACAAAAGAGTACAATGTTGAGGTGCCTCTCAACAAGCGCTAGATTTTACGCCCCTAACTGGGCGCAAAGGCTAGGATAATGCAGTATCAAGGTTCAGGACGGCATCGGTAAGGCGAATGCCATACTGTCGCCGCAGTCTCGGTGTGAGAACAACGACGAACTCAGCAGTGTAAAGTACGACACCCAGGTATGCAATCAAGCGGGTGTCTGCTACCGGCCAAAGATATGGAAATAAGTGGTCGGGATCCGGTAGCACAAAGGAAATCATCGGCTCTGGTTCAGACTGGAGTAGAAATGTGGAGCCGAAGAAATCAAACGTGGAGAAGGATGGATCAGTCATGGAATCCTCCACGTCAATCACCGTCTCAAAAAGATGTGGAAGGTCAGGATCAGGAGACTCTCTAAGAAGACTGATATCCGATGAATGAAATGGAAGAAGATCAGGCAGATCATCGAATATCTCCAGGATGGGCTCATCCTCGCGAGGGTCGTCGAGGTGAGAAGAATCAAAATCAGAATGATCTAAAGACTCGGTTTCGTGTTCCGCCAGATCGGAGACACTCTCAGCAGGTGAAACCGAGTACTCATCGAGTGCGGCATCCTCCCGCAGATAACCCTCGGGGAGAGATGCAAGATCAGAAGTGAGAAGAAGAGGATCAGGATCTAGGTAGGCATCTGCGCTGCTATCAAGTGTCCACTCAGTGCACCAGGCTGCATCATCATCTGAAGTGTAAGTCTCGGCAATCTGGAAGCAGGAGAAGGAACTCGTCAACAACGCGGAAACTAGCAAAGTGTCTGCAGCTGATCCTCGCTCTGCGGCTATGCTGGCTGTCAGCTGGTCCTCAGGAAGTGTATCTATCTCAACGAAGTGGAGGACAAAAGGCTCGAAGACGGGACTCTCAGTGTCTGTACTCTCAAAGTGGTGTCCATCCTCAAGCTGTGGCTGCTGGGCTGAGTCCTGGTAACTGACTGCATCCGAGAAGTGTCTCTGAAGGAAGGAGACTGACTCCTCCGGGACTGGAAGCTGAAGTGTCTGAATCAATGGCTGCAAAAGCTGGGGCTCCTCCGGCTCCTGGAGTATCAGAAGATCTGATATCCAAGACTCGTCAACAGGAAACTCTGGGGCTGACTCGAACTCCAACTGGAAAGCCAACGGGAACTCAAGTGGACTCTGGGTCCGAACCTCTGCTATCGCTGTCATCTCCTCTGTCAATGGTGCAGCATCATCCAAATCCTCGGACTGGTGTGTAGAAGCTGAATCACTATGTAAAGTGACACACCGCACTGGTACAACATCGTCCACATGTGTTGTCCCGACCATGGCATCTCGCGAAGAAGATCTCTGTGAAAGTAACCTCGAGATGGTATCCAGGAAGTGTATGTCGGAACTGCGGTGTGAACCGCCACATGTGGTAATCACCAGTGCTATCTGCTCCGCGGTCATCCCCCGCATGGAGATCTCTATCAAGTCTGTAAGTGGAAGTCTGTGCTCTGGAAATCTCCTCAAGAGGTCAAGAAACCTCGGCCATGCCTCGTGCAATGGCTCCTGGGGGTCAACTGAAAAGTCCATGATCAAAGACCGCATAAACTCTGCTCTACGTGGAGGAAAGTATCTCTGTAAGAACTCTCGGCGTAGCTCTCCCCACGTCTCAAATGTCCTCCCCAATCGTCGGTGCCATCTCATGGCTCTGTCGTGAAGCGTAAATGGGAAGGTCCTGCTCATCAGCTCATCTGCAGTGACATCTGAATATCTCTGTGCTCTACAAAACTCCTCGAAAGCTGACAGGTGAAGATACGGCTCCTCGTGCGCCTCTCCTGAAAATGTCGGCAGTCGCTGAACGTAATCCAAATCCAACACGAATGGACCTAATGTAGAAGCTGACTGAGCTCCATGTGCTATCTGCTCCTCCGTCCCTTCGGAATAGGATATGTCTGCTAATCTCCACTGCTCTCTCTGGTCACCAACGGAGTGCGCTCTCAACTCAGCAACAGCATCGTCCGGGTCTCGCATCTGCTCTAGCTGGTATCCCCGGACGTCTAGCACAGCATGCCCAGAGTGATGAGATGAAAGGGAGGGAGGGAGCGGGAGGTTGGTCGAAGATCCGACCTCCCTAGAAGGTGGACTGGAGTGATGGTCAGAGGACGGAGAAGAAGCCGTAAGAGTCGGCTCACAGTGAGGGTGATCCATCATCCAGGGATAAAGGAGAAGAAGGTGGAATGAAGGGAGGTGAGGGAGGGAAATAGAAGGAAGATGAGAAAGGATCGAAGGGATCTGGCAATCAAACAAGATGAACAAGCAAACCCCCAATTCACCTACGCACACAGAGCTGAAGACCGAAGGGATCGGTCAATTATCTTGTCAATTTTATTTTAGGTGATCATCCAATCTGTCAGAGCGATTACGTGAGGTCAATAGGTATCCAAATCTCTCTCAACCGACTGTCCCGTACTGAAAGCCGGTAATCAGTCAAGAGAAGATCGGAGGCTCTATCCTAATGTGCGGATCACTCTCTCGCTCATCCAAACCAGACAAGGAGGGGGTTACTCTCCCCAAGACAGATTTTCAGTGAAGTGTCTTTTAGGTCAAGTAAGATTAGCAGTCCCGATTTTATTGTTTTTGTTTTTAGATATTTTTCAATAAAAAGAAACGCCTAACGAATTTTTCGGTTCTCCTGATTATTAAGTCAAAAACAGGGGGGAGAAGACGAAAAAGCCGATGCACGAGAAATCAATGATGCATGCAAAGTCAGAAAAGCGTACCTGCCTCCAGCTCTCTACATGCAGAGTGATCCGCGCATAAAATAAAGACAGAAAAGTAAACTAAGCTATATGATGCAACGGTAAAAAGCCGAGTCCTAAGACAAGCAACTTCTATTGATCGTGAAGAACAATAGTTAGTTAACCGAATCGAGTCCGGAGTCCGATCTTGGGAGTCACTCGGTGCCCGCCACTACGGGTCCTGCCAGCGCTGTATGTGACTCCTAACGGCACGTGGTCTCAAATCCAATTAAACTAACTTTTTTAGTGAATTTTAGTAAGGTCCAATTACGTTCTATAGGAACAGATATTCTATTAAGTGTTGGGCCTTAGAAATCTTACGTCACAACCAACAAAAATCCTATGTCTAGGGGCTCGAGCGAAAACCGCGAAAAACCCGGAAAATGACAGTAAGAAAGAAAAAGAAAAGCCGCGAGAAAACCGCGAAAAACCGCGAGGTCCTAATGGGTCCCCCGAGCACGCCGGTGCTCGGCGAAACAGACCCGCTACGGTCTAAGTGTCTAAAAGTCTCAAAGTTCCTGTATTATTACAATAATAAATGAACTGAAAATAAACTAAGCTATCCTCTCCCACTCACTCTCTCTCTCGCTCTCTCTTGCGGCTTCGTAGAGAAAGAAGCCGCCTCCGAACTCCGCGGCTGCACCGGCTCCTCGAAAGTCGCCTCCGCGGTCCTCGGGCCCTCGCAAGAAAGACAGAAGAGGGTGGTCAGACCAATAAAATAGTCAAATAATAAATGAAAATACGAACAAGGGTATATATGCAAAAATGAGAAATAAATTAGTCACACAAAATCAAACAAAAATAAAAAGAAAAGAAAATCAAAATAAAACAAAATAAATCAAAAAGGAACTATGAACAAAAGCCGCGAAAAGCCGCGAGCTCCGAAGAGCCGCGAAAAGCTACGAAAACAAAAAAGAAAAGAAAGTCAAAAATAACTACTAAGCCGTGCTCCCCGGCAACGGCGCCATTCTGATATCCCCCAAGAGTACCTCAAGACCCGGGTGAAGGTAATGAAACAAGGGTCGTTGCGACCCGGATCTCAGAGAGAGGGTGTATCAAGAAAAATAACCACTCAGAATAGATCAAATCACTCAAAACAAGAAGAGCGGTCTAGCTATAAGATTAACCTGGTATAGCTCCCAGGGTCGAACTCAAGGAGCACAGATTGGCCTAGGGCCTACGAAGTAGTAAAAAGAGAATAAAATAAAAGAAAAGTGTTTTTTAGTGGTTTTTAATAATTTTTATATTTTTTTTTGGATTTTTAAAGGATAAAGAAAATAAAAGGAAACAAATATCAACACACTTAGGTAAATTATTTAACACACCAAAAATAAAGCAAAAATTCAGGAAAAAGTATTTTTATGTTTTTTAAGTTTTTAGGTGTTTTTGGTGAATTTTGATATTTTTCTAATGGGTAAATTATTTTCTAAAAATCAAACAGTGCTAAAAATGGCTGGGTACTGTCCAGCCAGAACCAAAACCCTCAAATAAAATATCTAAGGATCACAACAGGTTCTGGAGGTAATTTTCCTATATTCTAAATAAAATAAGGAAAATTTGGGCACCAGAATTATTGTTTTTGGATTTTTAGATTATTTATTATAATTTTTATGAGTTTTTAGGGGTTTTTTAATTTTTAGGGTTTTTAAGCAATGAAAAATAGCCAAAATTGGCTAGAAAATCAAACAACAAGCAAGAAACAGTAGCTAATTTTTTTAGAATTTTTGAAGGTGTTTTTATAATTTTTTGGTATTTTTAAACCTAGACAGTAGCTAAAAAGGATGTTTTTGAATTTTTAAAAATACTAAATAAAATCAAAAATGTCCTCAAAAAATCCGTAAAATTCCTACACCATGGCAGGAGCCATGTGTCAAAATCTCATTGGATTTGGAGGTGATTTGATATTTATTCAAAAATAAAGAAAACCAATAGTGCACAGGGACCTTTCTGCAATTAAAGCAAAGTTCTGGACCCCTGGGACAACAACCCTGGAAAGTATAGGACTAAGAGTGCAAATTACCCTCCAGGCCACGCACGATGCGCGTGACTCAGGCCTGGAGGGACCTGATTGCAAATACTATTTTTAAAAATAGAAAACGTAACAGGGCAAAAATGCAGGGCCAGATATGCAAAAACACCAAATAATCACATGTCGATGCACGTGTCCACAACAGGCAGGGGCATCAATGCAAATCTCATAAAAGTTAAGGTCCTAAGTGCAATTTTTACAAAAATAAAAGAACTACACTAAATATTTACAGGATTAAAAACTAAATGCGGAAAGTAAAGGGGCCTAAGACAAATTACCCCTTTTATTAATGTCGACGCCTGGATGAATGACGCGTGGCAGATCTGACGATGGAGATCAACGGCGCCTTTGAACTTGCGAACGTTGGGCTGATCGACGTCTGAGGGCGCTCCACGTGGCAGATCTGACGGCTAAGGGTGGCTGGAGATGAAACCCTCGTGTATCCGACGGACGAGAGGAAGGCATGTGGCGAATCTGACGGACGCGAGTAGCTGGCGCTTCTCTCTCTCCGCGCGGACGGTCAAGATCGACCCTCGAGATGATCGGACGGTCACGCCTCGCCTAGGATGGATGGCTCAGATGATAACTGGGGCGATGAGGGCGATCCGACGGTCGGCGAGGACGCTGGAAGAACTGGTCGCCGGCGACTTTCGCCGGCCCTCCGTGTGCGCGATGGTCCTCGCCTACTGCCTCTGAGGTGCTGGGGAGCTTCGCCGTGAAGCCCCGCACCCGCTGCTCTGCTCCGATGGAGGCGAGGAGCTCCGGAGAGCTCCGGCGACGTCCAAGAGCTGGAGCTGCTGCGCCCAGAAGTTCCGACCTCCAGATGAGGTCGATTGGCCCTGAAACCTGCACAGTAATAAAGCTGGGTCGAGGGCAAAGTGCCTCGACCCGTCAGAGCGGGCGGAAGATGGCTGGTGGTGCGATGCGATGGCTCTCCGGCGAGCGGCGGAGGGGTGAGAGCCGAGACCTTGCTCCTGGGCGAGACAAGGGGTGTGAAGGGGCGGAGCAGGTGGAGAGGAGGCTAGCAGAGGTGATGGCGGTGTCGGATGATCGGATGGGTAGACGGAGACGGCTGGTGGAGGTGGCGGAGCTACGCTACTGCGAATCTAAAAACCTAAAGCTACGCTACTCTAATGGCTAAGGAAGTTACCTGATGGACGCATTCGACTGGGCTGGAGCCAAGGAGGCTCCCGGTCGTTGCCTCAAGGGGTCATCGAGCTCCCCGAGGCTCAGGCGCGCACGCGGCGGCGCACGGCGGAGTCAACCACCGGATCAGTGATTTCCGGCTGCCCAGGCCTCGCTTCCACTCCAAATCACTCGCCTGTCACTCGGGTGGTCTGGAGGAGCTCACAGGCGCCGAGGGGAAGATCAAAGATGGCGTGAATAGGTCGCCGGTGACGACATTAAATATGGCGCCAGGTCCGAGAAGATGGTGATCGGGCGAGGTGCTCGGGCTTCGGATCTGGTAAACCCACCCCGGGCGAGGGTCCTGGATGATCGGGTATCAATCGGGGCCCGGGGTTAAGGAAGAAGGCGGTCGGGTTATCCGTGAAGAAAGTGGAGAAAACGGGTCGGGCGAGGGGGACCCGGCTCTGGTGGTCCTGGGGGGAGAGTTGACCGGGGGTCAACAATCCCCCGTGGACCAATCAGAGCCCGCCAAGTCTTATATCTTTATTTGATTTTTTGGGGCCTTAAATGGCCGAATTTTCAAAAACTCAAAACATGAAAAATATTTGTTTTAATTTTTTCTATTTTTTTGTGATTTTTAATTAATTTTTGGAAATAAAAATAAGGTCTATATAATATAGCTATACATAGGTATATATACACTATATTGATTTTTGATTTTTGATTTTTAATTATTTATTTTTATACATTTTTATTCCTATTTTATATTTTATTTATTTATAGGATAAAATGAGGAATAAAAGGCTATTTTTATTTTATTTTTATTATTTATATACATAGGTTAAATAATTATTTATATACAACTATATACATGGTATACATACAAGGTATTTTTGTATTTTGTAATTTTGTAATTTTTATTTGATTTTTGTTTTGTTTCTTTTTATTTATTTTATTTACAAAACATAAAAGAGAATATTTACAAAAAGTTTTGAAAACAAATAGCTTTATTTACAAGGTGAAATAAGGTAAGGGAGGTGGTCTATGTACATGGTGAAAGGTTCTTTTTGGTATTTTTGATTTTTTTAGATTTTTATCTTGTTTTTAATAGTTCCTAAATATATACAAAATATATACAAGTATATTTTTGGTTGAGGAAAATATTATTTTATTTATTTACATAATTATTTACACAAGAGCCCCTATCTCCCTCTACTTGTGGCTTTTATGCGGTCAGGCCCATGCTGAGCCCTCCCTTGGGTTAGGTTGCTCAATATTTATTCTAAATATTTCCTTCTTTTTCTTTTTCTTCTTTATTCTTTTATTTTTGCACAAAAACATGCTAATTATTTATTTTTACAAACATGCATGCTTTTGCTAAATAGTCCTATTTACACATATCTACATGCATTTGCATAGGTTTTTGTAGCTAAAATATAAGAATAAAGAGTGATGAATGGGTATTCATCACTCACCTTCGTCTCTCTCCATCATCGCACTCTGCCTCGCTCTCCCTTACCCCTCAGTGCTCGGCTCTCGACTGCTCATCCCCGATCCAACGCCTTAACCCGTACTTCTTCCTCTTCGTGCAACACCAACCCTTTGAAACTTCGACACTCGATTCACCTTCATCTCCAATAATCCCAGGAAACTACCTCCTCTCTCTCCCTGCCTTGCTTAGGCCGGTGATCAATCCCCGTCCATCTTCCTTCATTGGTGCCTCCTAGCTGGCGGGGACGTACACGTTAATAGTAAAAACTGAGGGGACATTCATCATCCTTGTAGGAGACATTCATCATAGAAGATAATTCACGGATTATCCACAACATTCAAAGTTTGTGATTTTTGTTGAATCCTTTTTTGCCTCCCATACTACAATTCTAGACTATTAAAGAGACGAAATTTGACGATCATCAAATGGCGCCGTTGCTGGGGAATGACGTATTTTAGGGTTTTAAATTATTTCTTGTAATTAATTTTTGTGAAAATAATTTCTGTATCATTTTTTCTTTTGCATTTTATTTTGCCTTTTTCTCTCACTTCTGTTATTAACCGCAATTTCTCTCTTCGCAGTTAGGTCAGGCGAACTTTGGATAGAAAATCTGCGAAGACGAAGATTGCGTTTTAATTTTTGTGAGATAGAGTTAGCTTAGATAGTTTACTTTTATGCATTATTCTCAGGTTCCCTCTCTCTGAACCCTTGTAATAATTCAGACTGGACTTCTTTGTGGTGTGTTGGGTTTGTTTCAGCCCCTTCTGTGCGGTTGGGACCCGACTTGAGTGGTGTAGGAATTAGGCATACATACTTTTGCTTAATTATTCTTGACTGTGGTCATAACTCTTAGGCCACATTTTCACCAATTATACACACTGTAGATCGTTCAACATTTGTCAAATTGAAATCAATTCTTCCCGCTAATAGATCTATCTGCCTAGGGTATTTTTCTTTTGTGCATATCATTTAGTGTAAATTCTAATTCCTTGTATTGCATCCCGCATGAAGAACACGAGGAATCACTGTAAGTCTTCTTCTTAAGCATGCATCATTGATTTACGCTTGCATTAGCTTTTTCGATTCTCCCTCCATAGTTTTACAACTTAGGAATTAAATGAATTGGGACTGCTCGTTAGGCATGAATTTTTGTGCTTATTTAAACTTCAATGATAATCTTAATCTAAAACTAGGAGTGCTAATCAAGGTGACTGTAAATTAAATTTACATTAAATTAACCCTTGTATCTGGTGGAGAATAACCCACTCATTGTTTATAAGGACTAGACCGCACACTTAGGACAGCCAAAAATCAAAAATTTTCACTCAGACTATTATTTTTAGAAACAACTAGCTACTTCTCAGTGAGGGTTTCGGGTAGCCTTTTACAGTACGACTCCTTTAGCAGACTGAGTGGTTTAAAGGACACCGTAAAAGTCTCAGTTCTCAAGTAACACGAGTAGCCGTCTAATGGTCCGTACTTACATCCATACTTGCTGATAGTGGATGCAACTAGTTGTATGAACTCAGGACAGTCTTTGTGAAATATTTCGGCACCAAACAGCTTCGCTTAAATTTTCAAGATTGCTTTGTCATTAAATAAATTTGAAAAGATAAGCAGTCGAGCCCTAACATTCCTTCACCAGTGTTGAGTGGGTGAATTGACGAGTTCTGAATTGTGTTTGTTTTGTGTGAGTCTTCTATACATTTGTACACTCTGTGGATATTCCTTTGTGATCCAAACTACTACCTTTCATCCAAGATGGATTCTTCTGGAGTTCTTTGTTCGGACTTTGCGAACAATTCCCCAAGCTCCTCAAGTAACTCATCTCCTCGGTTTTGAGATGACCCTCTTCTCGAAATCCCATGGTATGGATATAACCCTTTTCTCCAAACCATGGTTCACCCCACACCTATAGGGATTAGTCAACCCCCGGCTAATCCTCTCTCCTACTCCCTTCCTTCCAAAGAAACTTTCATCTTTGGCAGGACCCCTAAACCTTCCAAGCACGAGCCTAACTCAGATTTGTTTGCATATGAAGCTGAAGAAGAAATCAAGATGCCTCCAAAAAAGGAGGAGAATGACAATGACCCTATTCGTGCTCTTCTGGCTAGGGTAATTGTCGATGAACAACATAATAAACTCCTTAGAGCGCAAATAGAGGTACTGCAATGTGGTGAGGCAGCAATGAAGGATACATACCTCCCTAAATTAGATGAAGATTGTAATTGGTTGAGGCTTGTACCCCATGAGGATGCATTCAAACACAAATCGAATTTCCTCGCATTGTTGCCTAAGTTTGAAGGGAATAATCATGAAGAACCATACATCATCCTCCGTAACTTCGAGCTAGTCTGTGCTAACCTATGCCACTAAGGTTAGTCAAGACTACATAAGGCTAAGAGTTGTCTTCTTTGCCTTGACTGATAAGGCGACTTAATGGATGAACTTAGGAGAAGTGGTCATGACATGGGCCACCTTCAAGATATTATTCTTAAAGAAATTCTACCCAGTGAGTTGAATTTATCAGATGAGGATCAGGCTCACAAGCTTCTCCCAACACCTGATGAAATCAGAGAAAGGTTTACAAACCTAATCCAGAAATGCATAGGACGCGAGATAAGCAAAATGATGCTGGTCCAAAGTCTTGTTAGTGGATTGAACCCTGATACCTATGTTAGTAAGTGCATCCTAGGAAGGAAGCTACATGGGACGCTATGAGGACACCGTCTACAAGGTATTCGAGAGACTTGCTGAATCCAGTCGTGCACAGACCACCAGCCGGGCTTACATAGCCGGCTCTAAAAAGATGGTGAATAATTTAACGACCGGTCAGAGCACTGACATGGGAATAATAGTTGATAAGCTACCTATGGTCGAATAGATTTCTAAGAAGGTGGATAAACTCCATAAATCATCTGATATGGAGAAATCAGCTAAATTGCTTAAGTAAATGGAGGAACTAGCTGACAGGGTATCTAAGATGTAGATAGCTACACTGACTTCACCCCCTACCCCCGTACACCAAATTCACTACATTCAAGGAGAAGTGGTAGGGAAACATAGCCATTGGGTTGGAGACCAAGTCTTTTCCCATCAAACCGAAGAAATCTCCACTCAAACTATTTATGAGGAACCTCCACAAGTCTTGAAGATAAGTCTGGTATAACTTGGAACCTATCAACCAATCGGATCCAAACTCTACTCCTAACCCTCGTCCACCACAATCTCAACCCATCTATCAGCCTCAACAACAGCAATAGAAACAACAACGTCAGCAGTACTGTACGGGTTACCAGAACCCGCAACCGTAGCAGCAGCAATATCAACGCCAGGGTTAGCAAGGCCAATTCAGACAGTATCAACAGCCTCAGGCAAAGCAGGGCCAGGGGTCCTCCTTGTCTTCTATCTCTCTGAACTCATGCGAGTGTTGGACGAACTTTATGATATGAGAGTCAACATCAATCGACTCTCTCGCTGGAGAGACAAGGTGACTACACCTCAAACTGTGCTTCCAGCTCAAGTCTAGACCAATCCAATTAGCTTCAGAAAGAATCAGGTATTAATCTTTGAATATTCCTTACCTGAATACGAGATATTTCCACATGATGATGCTTATCATATTTCTCTTAGGAGCGGAAAGACCGTAACCATGCCTGATCAAGCAAAGGAACATGGTGACATAGCCCCAGTATCTACAAATTCACACAGTCCTGGGGGAATTGAGAAGGAGAGGCATGAGGAGGAGAAAGAAGAAGTCCCATCCACACCACCCATCAAAAACTACATCATTGAGGACCATGGAGAGTCAGAATCTGAGTCTAACGAAGAAGCATCACCAAGACATCCGCAATAGTTGACCACCAATTTACTTGTTTCGGTTAGTCCGAGTCCTGTAAATATGTTTAATTCTTAATTCAATAAAAGTTATGCATTTTATCACAATGAATCCATTCCTTTTCCCCGTGCTCTTACGGCAGGAAAGAAGAAAAACATAAAAAATAAAAAATGATGAAGAGATGGCCCGCATCTGTAGAGAAAACATCAAGGCCACTTTGTCCCTAGACGAGATGATAGAAAGAGACCCGACTTTTCAAAAATACCTTAAGGTGAGATGCACACCGACAAGGGCCAGCAAAAAGAACCCTAGACGAACAAAGAAGTACATTCTCTCTATTGCTACATCTTGCCTGATAAAAAATGAGCTACCAAGGAAGAAAAGAGACATGGGTGCTCACTTTGTCACTAGCTAGATCAACGAAATCAAGTTTGCCCGAACACTATTAGAAAATGGCCCCTCCATCAATCTCATGCCCACAACCCTATATGAGCATCTAAATCTAAGGCATCTTAAGAAATCTAGAGTCATACTTCAATTTGCAGATTCATCTATTAAGAGACCTAAGGGGGAGATTAGAAATGTTGTCATCAACATAGAGGGATAAAATTACCTAGTAGATATCATAATACTTGACATGGATGTCCCTAGAAATTGGAAAGACTCCCAAATGATACTAGGGCGTCCCTTCCTTAGGACCGCGGGCGCTGTATTCGATTACACATTGGGGAGAATCAAGTTTGGAAAAGTTGAACTTAAAATGAAGCAAACTAGGTTTCAACATCCTAACACTAAGTCTAGCACCGAGTCTGAAAAATCAGATGCTGAGGCAGAAAATACGGAAGCAACAGTTCGGCCCTGGAGACAGAACCCAACCGTAATGATAGAATTACTCTCATCTGGAGAGGACATTGTTGATGATTTAGTCTTCCAGATCATCCATGCATCTACCTATACTCCTAGAGACTCAGAGGTCTCTCTTGATCTGTCAGTCCATACTCCTTATGGACAATCCTAGAGTGAGGTACACAGATCAGACACGGCACTTGCCACACCAAATTCCATCTTTAGCAATCCGATCCCCAAAATAATTAAGATGGTGGCAGATAATGATACACAACAAACATCCACATCACAACCAGAATCAACAATGATAGAGCCAGATTCTGTGAATGATACAGACTTACTCGAGCTCAAACAATTTCCCCCTACTCTTAAGTATGCCTTCATTGTAGGAAATAAGGGACGATTTCTGGTCATCATCAGTTCACATCTGACCAAAGAGCAGGAGATCCACCTACTTAATGTTTTAGAGAAAAATTGCAAGGCTATAGGCTAGAGATTGTCTGATCTTCCAGGTATTAACCCATCCCTCTATTCACACCATATTTACCTTGAGGATAATGTTAAACCCTCCCGTGAATGCCAACGTAGGTTGAATCCAAATTTACGGGAAGTGGTTATGAGATTGAAAAATGGCGTAAGGCTACATATATCCCATCTCAAACTCCAAGTGGGTGTCACCTTTGCATGTCATCCTGAAAAAGTCAGGACTTCATCTTATTACCAATGAGGAGGGAGAGGAGATCACGACACAGGTACCCACGTTGTGGCATGTATGTGTGGATTACAAACGCTTCAATGCTGCAACGAAGAAGGACCACTTTCCACTGCCTTTTATTGACCAAATTTTGGGGAGATTGGCGGGGAGAGAATACTTTTGTTTCTTGGACAGATACTTGGGCTATAATCAGGTGGCCGCCACCTTGAGGACCAGGAAAATACTACCTTTACATGTCCTTTTGGCACTTACGCATTCAAGCGCATGCCTTTTGGATTTTGCAATGCCCCTGGCACTTTTCAGCGATGCATGATTGTGGTTTTTGCCAAAATGGTTGGAGATTTTCTGGAAGACTTCATGGATGACTTCTCGATCTGTGGTGATTCATTTGGTGATTCCGTAGCGCACCTGAATCGAGTCCTCCAAAAGTGTAGGGAAGTGAATCTGGTGCTCTCTTGGGAGAGAAGCCATTTCATGGTAAAAGAGGGCATCGTATTGGGGCATGTCATCTCCATGAAGGGAATGGAGGTTGACCCAGCCAAGGTGGATGTGATCAAGAAACACGAGCCACTTACCAATGTTAAACAAGTGCGGTCTTTTCTAGGGCATGTCAGATTTTATTGGAGATTTATTAAGGATTTTTCAAAAATTGCCCGACCGCTAACTGTCCTCTTTGGCAAAGACATCGAGTTCCTAGTATATCATAAGTGTCTTGAAGCCGTTGAGCTACTCAAGAAAAGGATCATTGAGACCCCCATCCTACAAGCCCCCAACTGGTCTCTTCCCTTCGAGATCATGATGAATGCTTCAGACTTCACAGTAGTGGCTGTGTTAGGACAAAGAAAAGATGGAATCACTTATGCTATTCACTATGCAAGCAAAGTTTTAGATCCAACTCAGAAAAATTACACTATGACTGGAAAGGAAATGCTTGCAATAGTCTTTGCCTTGGAGAAATTTCAATCTATCCTTTTAGGATCTAAGGTGACAATATACACATATCACTTAGTCATCCGATACTTAATGGTGAAAAGAGATGCAACAACGCGACTCCTCAGATGGATACTCTTGCTTCACGAATTTGATTTGGAGATTAAAGATAAACCTGGAGTTAAGAATGTCGTGACAGGTCATTTATCACGGATTGAACAAAACAAAATCCTTGAATCTGAATCCATCCGTGAAACCTTCCCAGACGAGTCAACTTCTGCTATTAACTCTCTCCTATGGTATGTTGACATGGTGAAATATCTTGTCTCCAAGAAAGTTTCCTGAGGTTGGCCCAAGAACAGAATCAACCGACTCATGTCGGACACCGGACATTACCATTGGGAGGATCCGTTCCTTTTCTTCGAAGGATCGAATTGTATATGGAGGAAATGTATTCCTCAAGAGGAATACCAAAGTGTCCTCAATCTCTGTCATACCTTGAAGGCAGGAGGACATCATTTTGGGAAGAGGACCGTTGAGAAGATACTACAATGTGGATTTTACTGGTTGTCCTTGTTTAACGATGCCTACAATTTTGTCAGGTCGTACCCGGTGTGTCAGAGAATGGGAGGGACCATTGGTCCCAACGATGCCATGCTTATGCAACCAGTAATCATTTGTGATGTATTCGATGCGTGAGACATAGACTTTATGAGCTCATTCCCTAACAGTCAAGGATTTGAATATATTCTTCTCACGGTAGATTATTTATCTAGGTAGATGGAGGCTATCCCTACTCGAGCGGCATATAGCAAGACTGTATGCGAAGTTTTAGAAAGATCATATTATTTCAAGGTTTGAAATCCCTAAGGTATTAATATCTGATGGGGGTATCCACTTTGTCAACTGAGAGGTAAAGAAGTTGACTAAGGAATACGACATCAAGCACCGTGTCGCTGATCCTTACCATCCACAATCCAATGGCATAGTCGAGGTGTCAAACAGGAGGTCAGAGGAAATTTACAGAAGCTAGTAAGCCATGATAGGAAGAACTGACCCCAACTCCTGGACCAGGTTCTGTGGGCTTACCAGACGGCTTACAAGACCCAATTAGGCACCTCCCCATTTTGAATGATATACAGAAAGCCGTGTCATTTGCCCACATAACTCGTGCATAAATCAGAATGGGCAATCAAAAAGATCAATTGGAACTTTCACCAAGGAAAGAAGAACATAGATGGATTTGAATGAACTATCCGAAATCATGCCTACGAAAAAAATACCATTTACAAGGACAAGTGAAGAAATGGTACGACAAGAACATCTGAACAAAGACCTTTGTCCCTGGGCAGAAAGTATGGTTATTTAATGCAAGATTTAAAATTTTCCAAGGTAAATTGAATCCAAATGGACAGGACCTTTCATCATATGAGAGGTGTACAATAACGGAAGTGTTGAGATCTCAGAGACCACATACATCACGCAAATTTCTATAGTCAACGGTCAGTTGCTTAAACACTTTGCCGAATCCAGCAAGTAGAACATATCTCCTTCACTCAGGGTGATGTACTATATGAAAGACTCAAACTGCCTAGATAAACCACCTCTTCAATTCCATCACTCTTCTTTATATCCATCAACCTACTCATCTACTCGGTCCCCTACATGTGATTATCAGATCATACTTAGGTTGACCTGAGCCTAAGTATTGGGGGACCGGTACCATTGTTTATACATCACTTCTCTTCTTTTTCTTTTCCGCTCATCTATACTTAGAACGAGCTATGTCTGCATTTTACTTTGTCCCATGAGGACATAGCACAAGCTAAGTATTGGGGGGTGTTTGTATATTTTCAACATACTTTATCCATAGCTCATACTTCAATTATTTTTATCTAACATCGGGGATGAGTACAAGTAGTGTATATCATGTACATTATACTAAATTCTTTTTGTAAATAATATATGGATTGCAAAAAAATCTTTTTGCATGAATAAAATAAAAAAATCACTCAAGGTCTTGTATTTCATTAAGCATCTCATGCATCCATGCATTCCTTGTTGATATATTCTTGACACATTCACTATCACTCAAGGCTTGAGGATTTTGAGGACACTTTGTTGGACATGCGAGCTCACGATGAGCCATTATATAATAAATGTTATTACGAATATCATTCCCTGATCTGAAATGAAGAATAACTAATTTGCATATAAGGTCCCTCTGTACAATAAGGGTTATGTACCATGGCCAACTTGATAATCATACAGCTGTTGATTCATTAATTGGATCATAGAGGCTGGTGCTTGGATGAATATCTAAAGCGTTAGATAGAGGACTCATCAAGCACCATCAAATAATTGTTAAGTGATGATCTCGAGCCTGAGTAGGAGATGGCAATCCTTTCTTATTTGGTTGATATCTGATCGATCTCTTGATGCAGGTCCTCTGCATGGGAATAGTGATTCGGAGGTGTCAGATTAGTTAGATCAAAGAGTTGACTTAACGAGATCGAGATAACTAAAGACCTATGTTGAATACTGTCACAGCATAGGCATGCATCCTCTGACCAGAGATAGATTTGTTACTATATGTCTGAGTATGTACATGTGGTAGACCAATAGGTTGATGGCCTAACCAAGGTCTATACACCGGCGAGCTGGTGTGTATGTAAGGACATATGAGTAATACGATCTCTTAAAGGGATCATACAGGTTCACATGTGAACCGGAAGACATGAGCTCACTCATGAGGTATTGGGACTGATTAAATTCCATGCATGGTCGTCATGCTTTGGAAGCATGGAAAGAATTTGAAGGTATATTATATGCTTTGGGAAAGCATATGATCAATACCAATTCCCAATGAACAAGATTGAGAAACTCGGTGATCAAACCCTGAAGATGACAGTGTAAAATTGATCTATATCTTCAGGATGATCATAGGTCTTCCAGTATGCAGGATGTACAGGTGTTAGGAATACCTGAGGGTGATTTTATCATAAACGATTATATAACCATGATGCTTCTATTCTGAGGGAATGATGAAACAGGTTTGGATTTTAGTGACTCCTCTCAGTAGAGAAGTGACCTGATCTTTATCCATGTATTAGACATTAGTCTGAATGAGATTCAGATGCAATGAGAAGATTAGGTCTACGGCCTTGATTTGATCAAGCATCTGTGGGAGGTCCATGAGATCTAGATTTGAGATGTGATCTCAATATCCATGGAACAATACAATCGCCATGTCCTTATCTCCAAGTATCTGCAGAGAAATCGTATTATTCTTGAAGGAGTTCAAGAATGATTCCATAGTTGAATTATATCTAAGCATTGAGAGATTGATAATTAAATGTGATTTAATTATCTTGATGCATGTGGATAATTATCCAATATAATTAAATGTGATTTAATTATTGCGGATAAGAATTAATATGGATAACAATATCCAATTATTCATAATATATTATAAATGTGATTTATAATGTATTTGAGAGCTAATTATGATTTATATTTGTTAATTAATTATTGACGTGAATTGGATTAACATTGTATAATTAATTGAAAATGTAAATTATATTTTATTTTGGGTTGTGAATGTGATTCAAAAATTTCCAATGGCAAGATTGCAATATTGTCAAAATTAATTATGAATTATTTTTGTAGAATAAATTACAACAAAATTTGTTGGAAAATAGGGGAGATTTTCATGGAAATGTGCAATCTCATGAGATTGCATGGGATTGCCTCCACCATGGGATCATGGTGGATGGCTACCAAGTCGCACAAGGAAATTGGTAGCCGTCCTACCGATTCCATGTTGGGATGCAATATCCATGCTAATCTCTCCATATTTGTTTGATTTAATTTAGGATTGAATTGTATTTGATTTATCAAATATATTTAATCTAAATTAAATTATTAGTTGTTGGTTTCTTACCAACAACAATCTTGACCATTGGATTAAACACAAATCAATCTCGTCCATTGATTTGGTGTGTCCCATGGATTATGATCCATGGTCTCCCAAAACTCTATAAATAGAGAGGCACCCCTTGCTCTCTAGGGTTATGAAATTGAGATACATCTCTCTCTCTCTCCTTCCACATGCCAACCTTCCTCTCTTCTCCATTGATGGTCGTCCACCAAGCCCTAGAGAAGAAGCTTCGTCATCGCTTCGCCATCGCGCTACCGCCTCGACGTTCCTTAGTTCTCCATCTTCTTTGGAGTGCTTCGCTCACGAAGAAGGTGTTCGATCTCGTACTACGAGATCAGGAGTTCACCGTGCTTGGATCAATTTCTTGGATTGCGAGGATCACGTGACTCATCCCCGCGCTCACAAGTGTCTTCTCCGAAGATCGAACTTGAGACAGGAGGTCTCTTTTTGTAGAGACTCGATCAACCACGCTACAAGAGGTATTCCTTTATACTTGATGTGGTTTTAGATAAAACAATTTGAAAATCGTTCTTGGATCATGTGGTTTCATCACATTAAAATTTTTTAAATTCTGATGCATAGAACAACTAGTCCGACTAGTCGTTCTTCATCGTATTCGATACGATGCTCACACTTCCATGATGCGCTTGAGGATTATACCATATCCTTCACACTTGAATTCAGAGATCTCGAGAGTATGAGTTAGCCAGCCTTAGTCATTAGGGTTTTTGAAACTTAATAATCCACACTTCCCTAGTTTGAAAGATTTGAGAGCTATATTGCACTCTTCATCTCTACCTTCTAAAAAAATATGATCAGCAAATCACTTTCACAACTACATGACTGATGAGATGAGTTGAGTTATCACTTGAGTAACGAGGACTGGTGATTTGAGTCTAGACCCGATCTAATGATGCTCGAGGATGGGATAAAGTTAATTAAGACTTCAAGAAACCCGTGTCAGCAACCACTAGCCAGTATGTGAACAAGTTCACATGCTATCATTTGATATCTACCTATGTGCCATGGTGTGATGAAACTAAATAATTGTTGATCACTGTGCGCCAACTTTTGGCAAAAGCAGTGGAGCTAGCTAAAAAGAAAAGAAAAGAATGAAATATTCAAATAAAAGCTCTATCCTTCCAAGCCAAATTACAATGAACTTCCACCAATGGCGAGCGCTCCCAAACATTTTCAAAGTATCCACTTGGACCAAATGCTTCTAGGACCAAGGAGTCATGCTAGCTAAAAGGGCTCTCCATCGTATAGTAATACAAATATGGGTGTCGAAGGTATATTAGATACTTGAAAGAGACAAACCCCGATGTACTCCCAGAAAAACAAGTGCAGACGACTCCGAATTCTCTTGACAGACACATTGATCAACAAACTAAAAAAATACATGTATTGAGTAATAAGGCACTCAAGAGGCCCCTTGTTCCAATGTGAGGGAGAGAAAAATAGACACAATCCTATGCCCTCCATCATCTGGCCGTCCATCTACATTTCAAGTCTGACAAACTAAGGAGACGGTTGATTGAAGTAAGAATAGACTTATTCCCTAGTGTTGAGGATTAGGTATAGAATAGAGTCTCTTGGACTGGAACTTTAGGTGATGTCTCGACTCGACTCTCATGAATGCAGTACATTAAAAGTCATATCCTTATATTATATGTACAAACGGAGAGTCTGATACATAAAGAAGTTGGATTCCTTTTGATTAAAGCGTGGTTGAGCTCAGAATTTTATGATCACTCAAATTAAGGGTCTTCGATGAATTGAGCCTTGAAAAAATCACACGCACAGTCAGGGGTGTATCTAACTAAGTCATTCATTCGTTGATGCTCAAGGACGAGCATGGTTTAAGTATAGGGGTATGATGAATCTCGTATTCATCATGCTAAAATTAGTTTATTAGGCTTCGTCCCCCAAAGTTCACATTAGCATTCATACATGTGTAAATAATATTCGCATTTCATCATGCATAATTGCATATTGTGTAAATTGGCCTAAAAAGCTGATAAATTACCTTGTTTTTAATTAATTCATCCCAACTCTGATTGACCTGAAACTACATCATCTTGCAGATATTACTAACAAGAATGAATAAAAAATACAAAAAATTACTAACTCAAATAAGTGTCAAATAAACCAAAAACCAAATTTTACATCTGATAGACTAAAACATGCATATTTCCATCAAACAGTGTCCGATTTTGGTCTACTCACTTTTAAAGTACTCCATTTTTAAATACCTTCAAAACAAGATCAATTTCGTAAAATTCGGAGATCATATGTGAAAATTGGATTTTGGGCCTCTTTTGCGCATTTTAGTTTTTTGTTATTTTTGACTTGAGTTTTTATGTTCATAGTTAACCCTTTTAATTTAATTTCTTCTTCACTGGTGTTCTTTGATGAAAGTTTTGTTAAGCATCATAAAAATCCAAATCCAGATCAATACTGAAATCAATGAAACTGACTATGTCTAGATGTCCATATCATTTGCATCATTTGCCTGATTATCATTGTCTTCCACCCTTATATAGATCCAGATGTCCATATCACACATTCTTTTGTCTAACACCCCATTTGCATCTGATGATTATGTTGTACTTTGGGTGCACTTTACCCTAAGTATAACAGGTATCAGATTTCTGATTATTCTTTTGATTCGGTTTACCTCTGTTTTACTGTCTATACTTAGGGATATTTTACCCAAAATATAGGGGAGGTAGACCATGTACATTCTAACCCTCGATTTCCCCTTGTGTACATGTTTCTATACTTAGGATTACTTGATCCTAAGTATAGGGGATCACCGACTTCTATTGATTTTATTCTTTCATTTGTCGGTATAGTATAGCTTTTCTTTTCACTTCCTGATACTAAGCACGAGTTATATCTTCTTCATCGCTCTTTGATCACTCTGAGGACATCGTTCGAGCTAAGTATAGGGGGGTGTCCTATATATTACATATATACTTTATCCATAACATGTACTTTATGTGAGTGTGTTAATAAATAAAATGACTAAAAACCACAACCAAAGAATCACAAAATTTTTTTAAAAAATCTACATAAAATTCTTTCATGCACATACATAGCTATTTATAAAATATATTTTTACAAATATTTGTAAAAATATTTTGATTGTGAAATATTTGTAGATATTTTTGTATCAAAATTATGTATATAGTACAAAAGTTTTTGAAAATGTTTGAAAAATAAAAGTTTGCAAAACCCCTGGTGTAAATGTTCGTAAAAAATTACAAAACTTCTGCATTCATGCACACATTCAACCATTTTCAAAATTTTGCACAGTTTCAAAAAATTTGCATAAAAAAGATTTTTGTATATATTTGTATATTCTTCTGAATCATACTTGACATTTAAAATTAAATTGGAAAATGGAGCTTGGTTACGACCTTAATCCACCTAATTCTAAGAGGAAACTTATAGGATTCGAGATTAAGACTTTTTAGGTCCATTAGGGACTTAATTCTTTGAGTCCACTAGGCTATGTTCACATGTCATCTTGATGAGCCTATGTAGAACACTTAACAACACACGCTTGACTCTCACAGACAATGGCTTTACGTGGACCAACACTTTACATTCAACTCCACTTGGATGAGGTGGTAAGGAGGCAGTTTCCTTTAGCTTGGGATAGCATACGAGGGTAGTACTTCTAGGCGGAACCTCTTGTCTTCCTTTAGGGAGGGAAGTGTGCCTCAACTTGGTCTGATGGTTTTGCGGTCTAAAGACAGGAGCTGTGGGTTGCAATAATACTTCAAAAGAGGGACAGTCTACTGGCTCAAAAAGAAAAAGTCCTTATGTATATATGATGCACCATGTAGATATGTTGTACATATGCATATCAAAAAAAGTGTGCAAAAGAAAAATTCCAAAAAAAAGTGGATAGGCCTAACAGAAAATAAAATGCATGTCAGACTGTATATAGTTAAATAAAGCAAAGCTTATGTTACACCTTCTCATCTCATGAAGCTTGCAGCGGGAGACTTAGCTACACTGGTTGGGCTCGTAGGGATACATGGTTACATTGGTCACGATCCATTCTCTTCTTTCCCCCGCTTCTTGAGCCGGTTGAACTTGAACTTAGAAGAGAATACCCCGCTCCTCGAGGAAAGAACTGCTAGACTAGGGAATTAGAGTTACCTTGTTGAGGGAGGGTGTTGTCTTGTCATTTCTGAGGTGGGGAGATACATATCACTTACATCGTACAAGGAAAGATACATAGTCATCAGAGTTTGTGTATGTAGACTTGTTCTGATATGGATTATTGAGGAGTCTTGACCATAGATTGGTGGAACATAGAGGTTGTTGAGTCTTGAACTTAAGTCCAAATAAGGTTCCGACAAACTAATAATCCAAAGGTCTAACTGAGCTCCATACTTCAATTTAATGAAGACAAGTTTAATAATCAACCTTGATTCTCCTTCTTTATCTTTTCTCCCTTTTTCACTCCTTTTTCAAATAAGTTTTTGATAAGGAACTAGCAAAGGTAAAGTATAGGAGGGTGATGAATCCCTGATTCCCACTCTTTATTCTTTTATTTTAGCTATTTATCTTGACAAAACATCATGTAAATATGTGTAACTAAAATAAGTTGGCATTATGCATGCATCTGTTAATATTGTATAACTAGCATGTATTTGTGCAAAAAATAAAAGAATAAAGGAAAAGAAAAGGAAGGATGTATTTAGAATAAATACAGAGTGTTCCGAACCCCAAGAGAATGTCAAGTTTTGACCTGATTGCCAAATAAAATAAGTAGAGAGAGATAGGGTTAGCTCTGTGATGTACATATTACCTATGTATATAAATTATTATTTGGACAAAATAAAATTAAAATATTCTTTTTGCTTATTGTATATAACCCTAGAAATAAACTAAAAATAAAAATAAAAATAAAATCCTTCTTACTTGTACAAAATACATGTATATATGTCACAACCCATAATTATTTTATACCTATAAATAAATCATAAAAATAAAATAAAAATTATTTTGTACTCTTAAAATCAGGTGGAAAATAAATAAAATACAAAGTATTTGTGAAAAAATAATAAAATAAAAATTAATGTACATAATACATAGGTATATTATACATATATATAAGACTATATATGGTATATACACTATTTTATTTTTAATAAAATAATTAAAAATCACAAAAAATCATTTGAAATATAATAAACATTTTTTATTTTGAATTTATTTACTATTTTTTATTGAATTTATAAATATTTTGTAAATTTTAATTCCTGATTGGTCCAGCTCGTTTCGTTGATCCAGGTCAACGCCCTCTTCCAGGGCTGACCCGACCCGATTCCTTCCGCTGGAGCGTTTCTCCCATTTTTTTCCGGTCAGGTCAGGACTCCTTTCGATCTGATCTTTCGCCCGAGCCTTCTTTGAGGATCCGTCATCTTTGCGGATCCCTAGGATGGTGTGGATCTTCCTAGGGTTGCGCGCTCTTACTCGATCCTTCCAGCCTCCTAGGAAGCCTATAAATCATCTCTTCTGGCTCCACTGCAGCTCAGCTCGTGCCTTGCTCCTTCTTCCACCCCTAGACACCTTTGGTTGAGTGACAGTTGTAGGAGAGCGCCTTCGGAGTGGAGTTTGGTGGCGTGAATCATGCAGCTCAACTACGTGCCGGACCTCCGCCGCGTCTAGCCTTATGGCCTTCCGCAACTTGGTTGAGGCCTTCACCCCAACGCACACTTCCGCCTAAAGCTTAGGAGCTCCTATGGCCCTTCAGGTATCTATCATATCCCCCGCATTTCCCTTTTTGATTCCATCCATTCCATTTAGCGCCGCCTCACATTAACCTTCTCCGACCAGCCGGTCGGAGCCTCGTTACCCACCTCCATCCGTTCAGATCGACTCCTCGTTCCATCGCTCATCTTGCACTGCAACCTGATCACCCTTAGACTCGATTACCGAATCGAGATTAAGGCCATGACTCCTTCCCTCCACCGTCGTCGGGAGTTGACCTCCATATCCCTTCGCTTCTCTTACCCTTATCAAGCAATAACCTGACCGGAGCAAAGCCCCCCGAGTCGCTCTACCATTTGCAGGTTTACTCGCGTGCAAGGGACCCATTCTGAGCTTCCAGTTGCTCAGGAGGAGCACCTCGAGATGGCCGCTCATCGCCACGACCATCCACCCGTCATATCTCCCATCAGACCCCTCAGGTCGACGTGATGCGCCTCCACGAAGCTGGTGGACCTCCTCGCGCTTCAATCCAATCGGCGGATCACCTCCCTAGTTCGATCGAAGTCCGACCGGGAGGTGTTCTTCCAGATCTTCTTACAGCCGTCGGATAGACCTCCTCGCTCCAGGTAGCATCCCAGACACCCACCATTGCAGCTTTTTCAGCCCTCAGATCGGATGCCCCCTGACGCATCTGATCGCATGTAGCAGACGTTCTGTGGGTCGTTAAATCTGAGGCTGTCAAAAATCAGGATCGTACGCTTGCGCCACCTTCGGAGACCACTACGTGTCCAAACGTGACCCGCACGTGTCCTGCAAGGGGTATATTGCTCTTTTCCCCCGTATTTTTATGTTTTATTATCTAGTTTTGTAAATAAAGTCATAGTTTAACGATTTTGCAAGTTTGGATCCTATAGTTTCAGTAATGCATTTTAGTCCCTCCGAACGTGAGACTCATGCATGTTCACTGATTTTATGGGTTATTTGCATATTTTATCCCGAACTTCCTGATGTTATGTTTTTAGTAGAACTTTTCTAGTAATTGCAAGTATACCCTTGTTCGTGAGTTTTTGAACATGTGCGCGAATATATTGGAGAAGTTTCAAGATTAGCTTGAGCTTTTTACAGATGTTATCTTTTGGTATGAACTTTTGTATAATTGCATTTAGGTCCCTGCTTATTGTGTGTCTTATTTTTAATCAAACAAATACCTAATTAACTCAAAATATTTCCTAAAAATTACTGTTAGCTCTTGTTAACGGGTAATATTTACAGCAATTTCTGTGAATTAATTTAGTTTTTTTGATATTTTCTAAAAACTAAAAACACCTAAAAATTGTTCTGTCTATTTTCTAAAATACCTTAAAATTATAAAAATTGTTTTAAAAATTACAAAAAATAATGTGTGCTTTTCTTTACGTGTTTTAACTCCATTACCATTTTGTTTTAAAAATTATTATAAAACCCTAAAAACTCTAAAAACTTATAAAAATCATTAAAAATTCAAAAAAATTCAAAAAAATAGAATTTCTATTTCTGTAGTTAGATATTTTTATTTACTTTTTTAAAAAAAATCACAACTAGGACATGATGAATACTCATTCATCACTCTTTATTCTTATATTTTAGCTACAAAAACCTTTGCAAATGCATGTAGATATTTGTAAATACAAATAATTACCAAAAAGCATGCATAGTGTAAAAACTAATAATTAGCATGTTTTTGTGCTAAAAAAAGAATAAAGAAACAAAAGAAAAAGAGGGAAATATTTAGAATAAATATTGAGCAACCTAATCCCAAGGGAGGGCTCAGCATGGGCCTGACCGCATAAAAGCCAAAGTAGAGAGAGATAGGGCGCTCATGTGTACATATACCTGTAAATAAAATAATGATATTATCCTCTAAAAATAAAATAAAATGGGTTTGTATATATATTTGTAAATATTTGTAAATACAAAATCAAAAAAAATAGAAAAATTAAAAAGAAAATAAAAATAACCTTCCTTGTACATACTCATTATGTACATAAAACAACTTTCTCTATTTATTTCACCCTATAAATAAATAAATCAAAATTCTATAAAACTTTTATATATTCTATATTTCATGTTATAAATAATAAAATAAAAACCATAAAAACAAAAATTAAATAAAAAGAACAAAATTAAAAATCAAAAGAGACATTGTAAATATACCATGTACATACCTGTATATAGCTATTTATTTTACCCTTGTAAATAAATAATAAAAATAAAATAAAAACACCAAAATATTCCTGATTTTATGCTATAAATAAATAAAATATAAAATGGGAATAAAAATGTATAAAAATAATTAATTAAAAAATCAAAAATTAAAAATCAATATTGTATATATACCTATATATAGCACTATATTGTAAATACCTTATTTTTATTTTGAAAAAATAATTAAAAATCACAAAAAAATAGTTTAAAATAAAATAAACAATTTTCATATTTTAAGTTTTTCTTAATTCGATCATTTACTATTTTTAAATATATAAACAAATAATTGGCATTTGGTGGGCTCTGATTGGTCCACGGGGGATGTTGACCCCCGGTCAACTCCCCCCCAAGGACCACCAGAGTCGGGTTCGTGGCGCCTGACCCGTTTTCTCCAATTTCCTCCCGCTCGACCCGATCACCAAATCGCCAAACCTCGAGCTCTGATCGTCCCTCCTGCATCAGAGATCCACGCCATCATCTCCGCGTTGGGATCCGCGCTTCGCGGAACCCTGCCCGACCTTCTCTTCTCGGACCTGCACTCATATAAAGCTTCAGTTCCGGTCGCATTTCACGCATCTTTGGATCAGCTCTCTTCACCCTAGGACCTCCAGAGCCACCGCAAGACAGACATCTTGCGTTCGGCCTTGTTGCAGCAAGGAGGGAGCAGCTGGACCATCGATCCGGCGACTTCACGCTAGCGTGCGCCGCCCAGACGGGGTGCTCGAGCCTCGGGCATCGACGGCCCTTGAGGCTAGGACCTAGAGCTTCCCCATCTCTTCCCCAGTCGATCTCATCCAGTAGGTAGCCTTCTTCCCTGTTCTCTTTAGCTAATTTTGCTTTTCGCCCAAATCGCCCCGTCGCTGTCGACCTCTGATTCCGACCACCCTAGCCCACATCTTGATCATAGGAATCATCCACCATCTTCACCTTTCCCACGCGCACCTTCTCTGCCCAACCATTCAACCCAGTTCGCAAAGGAACTGGGAATGGGGCTCCACCGCCGTTGCTTCGCCGGAGCCCCCTCACCCCGACGCATCGTTCATCTGCACCACCCCTAACCGGGTCGAGGCATTTTGCCCTCGACCCAGGAGTCTGTTGTCGTGCTTCGTAGGTCAAAGCGAACCCATCTGGGGTTCGACGTTCAGACGCAGCAGCTTCCGCTCTGCCGTGGTCGCCGGGGCTCTCTGGAGCTCCGTTGCACCATCGGAGGGGCTCTCCAGACGCGGGAGGCCCAGGCGCATCTTCTCCGATCTTCAGCAGCCTCCGAGGAGCTCTTCTGCACGCACACGATCCCGGTGAAACTCGCCAGCGTCGAGTTCATCGAGCATCCTCCATCGCCGTCCATCTAGGCCTCCAGCTCCAGATTAGATCGCCGTCATTCACTCCAGGAGAAACCACCACCGTTCGATCAGTGGAGGATAGATCGGGACCGTCAGATCATCGAGGGTTAGCCGTGCCTCTTCTCAACCGTCAGATCTCTACGTGGCACCCATCCGATGCTCAGCTTAAATAAAGGGTAATTTACCCTTAGGCCCTTATCTTTTTAGTTGTTAACATTTAGTCCTGTAAATACGTTTTGTAGTTCTTTTATTTTTGTAAATATTGCATAGAGGACCCTGTTGTTTGCTTGATTTGCATTTTTACCCCTGTGAATGATGGACACGTGCGTCGACACGTGAGTTTTTGGTGAATTTGCATTTTATGCCCTGTGTTTCTGGAATGTTAATGATTGCACTTTTTAAAATAGGAATGACAAAAAGGTCCTCCCAGGCCTGAGTCACGTGTATCGTGCGTGGCCCTCGGGGACTTTTGCATGTTTGGCCCTATACTTTCCAGCCTTGTTATTCCAATGGCCTTGGAACTTAATTTCTTTGCAGATAGGTCACTATGCATTGTGTCTTTGTTTTTTATTTTAATAAAATAGCAAAACTACTCCAAATTTGACGAAAATTGGATACATGGCTCCTACCATGATGTAAACTTTTCTCTAAATTTTGGAGACATTTTTGACTCTTTTTACTATTTTTAAAAATTCAAAAACATGCATTTTTCTTACTGCCCAGTATTGAAAATCACAAAAAAATATTAAACCACCTTTAAAAATTACAAAAAAATTATATATTGTTGATTTTGCTTTGTTTGATTTTCTGACCAATTTTGGTCATTTTTGGACTTATAAAAAATATAAAAATTAAAAAACATTAAAAATACCATAAAAATTCTAATAATTAAAAGAAAAATCCAAAAATAATTAAACCAGTGCCTAATTTTCCTTGTATTTTATACTCTACAGGAAAATTACCTTCAGACCATGATAGGGCCTTTATCTATTTTATTTTGGCCCTCCAAGTCTGATTGGACAGCAGCACTCTTTTCCTTCTTTGTTTCATTTTTATAAACTTCCCTAAAAATCAGGAAAATACCAAAAATTAACCAAAAATAGAGAAAAATATAAAAAAACATAAAAACATTTTTGTTTGAATTTTTGTTGAGTAGTTAAATAATTGTTTGTAGTTGCTACTTTGATTTTCTCGTATTTTATCTTTATTTGGTGGTCCGAATAATTTTTCTCGTTGAGCCACCCGAGCGACTGAGATCGCAACGACCGCTCTTGATTTATCCTACCTCGGTTGCTGGTTCGGGTTTTTGTCTCATCAGAATGGCGCTGTTGCCGGGGAGCACGGCTTAGTAGTCTGTTTTGATTTTGTTTTTATTTCATTTTCTTTTTCGCAGCTTTCCGTGGCTCTTTCTGAGTCCGCGGCTTTTCACGGCTTTTTATTTTTCCTTTATTTTTCTTTTCTTTTCTTTTCTTTTGTTTTTGTTTTTATTTGATTTTGCTTGTTTATTTTTATTTACCATTTTTGCACATATACCCTGTTTACTTTTCTTGCATTTATTTGATTATTTTATCTGGTCTGTGACACTCGTCTGTTTTCTTACGAGGGCTCGGGGACCGAGGCAGCGACTCTCGAGTAGCCGGCGCAACCGCAGGATTCGGAGGCGGCTCCCTTCTGCACGGAGCCGTAGGAGAGCGCGAGAGAGTAGCTGAGTGGGAGAGGAGTCGTTAGGTTTTATTTCAGCAATGTTTGACTTATTGTAATAATACAGGGACAGGTTAGCAGGACTTGGACACTCTCGGGTTTGTTTCGTCGAGCACCGGTGTGCTTGGGGGACCCTGTGGTTGTTTTTCTTTCTTCACGGCTTTTTACGCAGCTTTTGTTTTTCACTGCCTTTTCCGGTTTCTCGCAGTTTTTATCGAGCCCTTAGACTTAGGAATTTCTGTTTGATTGTGACGTAACTAGTAGGATCCAAACACATAATATTCTGCTTGTGCCTATAGTTCGATGGACCTACAAATAACAGATTAATAAAAATAGTTGACTTGCTTCCTTCGAGCCTACGTGCTGCAGCCTGCCCTGCCAAGCGCTGCTCCTGAACCCGGTTTGTCGGGAGGAGGAGGGGTAGACCGAGACTGGACCCTTTGGATCGGAGGCTGGTGACCAGCTAGACGGTTCTTTCGAGTAGAAATTGCTTGTTTAGGGACTCGATTTTCCGCTTGCACCATTTAGGTAGTTTTATTTCTATCTTTCAATTTTGTGCGGATCATCTTGCATGTTGACTGCTGGAGTCAGGTACGCATTTCTTACTCTGCATGCATCATTGATTTCATCGCGCATCGGCTTTTTCGTCTTCTCCCCCTGTTTTTGACTTAATAACCAGGAGAACTGAAAAATTTGTTAGGCGTTTTTGTTTTTATTGAAAAATACCTAAAAAAAAACAATAAAATTTACGAATGCTAACACTATCGACCCTAAAAGACACCTCACTTAAAAACTTGTCTTTGGGGAGAGCAACCCCCTCATTGTCTGGTTTGATTGTGCGAGAGAGTGACCCTGAACACTAGGTAGAGCCCTCCGATATTATTCTCGACTGATTACCGGCTATTTCTGTACGGGACAGTCGGTTGAGAGAATATCGGGTATCCCAACAGGTCACGTAATCGCTCTAATATCCTGACTGATCACCAAAATAAAAATTAACAAGATAAATTGACCGAGCCTTTACGGTCTTCAGCTCGCATTGCATTGGTGAATTGGGGGTTTGCTTGTGATCGTAGTTGTTTCCAGATCTCATCCACACTACTCACCACATCAAGATGATGGGCAGATGATCTCTTAGGCAGCCTCTGGCTGCACCGCTTTCGGGCGTGTCTACCCGCTCATCTAGGTTGGTTCGCGAGAGCCGAGACCCGTTCTCCGAACCCGAGTACGACTCGACCATGTTCCCCCTCGACCCCCTTTCTTTCTGTTCCGAGAGACCAGTGCCAGAGGAGAGACTATCAGATTTATCGGCACCTGAGTATGGATCGTTTGATTTTGCAGAGACTATGGCCGATAATTCTGATGATCACACCAGAGGTCTGCAGCATGAGCATTTCGTTCTGGACCAGGGTGCGATCAACTCCACCTTGATTGCCTCCCTCGAGATAGTACAGCAGCAGTTGAGGGATCAGGGAGCATTTACGTTGGATATGAGGTGCGAGATGGAGCAGATGAGAGCAGAGCGAGAGCAGCGTAGAGACGGGCCGAGGATACCCGATGAGGCCGCGGCAGCAGCCGCAGCAGCCACAGCAGCCGCAACAACCGCAACAGATCCACCGAGACCGATGCGGGAGTTACACAACCCCGGATCGACACCGATGCACCATTGGGTTGTTCTACCAGCCATCGTGGGGGACTTCAAGTTCCCCCCAAACACTTTGCAGCTCCTCCCCCGTTTCCATGGGCTCGCCACAGAGGAGCCCCATCTCCACCTCCAGGAGTTTCTGATGATCTGCAGCACCGTCCACGACCGTCAGGTGGACCAGGATACCATCAGAATGATTGCCTTCCCCTTCTCCTTAGCTGACAGAGCAGCCACCTGGCTGAAGCATTTGGGGAAGTTCGTATACACCTGGGAGCAGCTCTGCACCGAGTACTTGCATAAGTACTATCCACTCGGGCGGACGAACGCTGCTAGAGCCCTGATCAGCAACTTCTCCATGCTCCCCAATGAGCAGTTTCACGAGGCATGGGAGAGGTTTCGAGAGCTGACCGACAAATGCCCGCACTACGACATTTCCAAGCCGAACCTTGTTCAGAGCTTTTTCAGCGGGCTGACACCAGAGCTTCAGGGCTTGGTGAACGCTTCTTGTGGTGGGTCTTACTTCGTCAAGGATCACGATCAGGTCTGGGCCATCTACGAAGAGATGACTGAGAACTATATGGTGATGTCTCATACCCGATTGTACACTCAGAGCAGACCCCAGCAGCCACAGACCGTGCAGTACTAGAGGATAGCACGGGTCGACGCCGGTCCATCCAGTTCGTCCGCGGTAGCAGCAGCACAGGCCGAGTCCTCAGCCGCAGACATGGGAATCATCAGCGAGAAGCTGGACCGAATGGAGATTATAGAGAAGAAGCAGTGCCAGGGCATCACGCAGATGGAGCAGATGGCACAGACCCTGAGTGACCTAAAGACACAGTTGATGTGTCTCCAGGAGGCACAGATGGCTTCACAGCCTCGTCTTCAGGCACGAGGCGATCCGAGTAGCAGCATCAGCTCGTCCCAGTGCTCCAGTTCACACCAGCAGCCTAGATAGGTCCATCTTGTACAGGCGGAGCCGTACCAGCAGCCGCAGCTCACCTACCAGGCACCACCATCCACTGACACTCAGATGGTGGTATTCCAGCTGAATCAGCCTCTGGCAGTGCTCCCGCCACCCCAGTACGATACAGAGCTGTTGTTGGATGTCAACAGGATTTGGTATGACCGCCCCCAGCCCGGTATCCGACGAGACCATCCCGGATTCCGTTGGGGGACCGGAGGTGCCCAGCCCCAGCAGCAGCCGTCGGGTCAGGGTGGCCAGTACAACCATCAGAGGGATCACTAGCAGCAGCAGCCCCCAGTGTACCCACAGCAGCAGCAGCAGTAGTCGTCGCAGTATGGTCCTCGTCCCTATCAGCAGGGACAGTCTTGGAGGTGTGATCAGCCTCACCAACAGCAGCATCAGCCACATTCCTACCCCTCTCAACCACAGCACCAGTTCCAGCAGCCTCACTACCAGAGAGGCTACCCGTCGGGCTCTCATGGGCCACCCTACAAGAGCCCCACCTTGGATGATATAGCCTGCCTTCTCACTGATCAGCAGGCTACCTTTCGACGGGAGATGGACGAGTTCCGCCAGGAGATGAAGGACATCATGAGAGGGAAGGCCGCCATTCCTGCCCAGATTGAGTTGAATCCTAACAACCTGAAGAGGAAATCTGAGCAGGTCGCTTGTACTGAGTATGCCACTCCTAGTGATGCATTTGGTGATATATCTGCATATCTTTTTGATACTGATTTTGTCACACTTAGGAGCGGTAGGATGCCAGCAGGTGGCGCCTCGTCTGAGCGACACCATGAGGATACACCCAGAGCGCCCGACGAGGAGGAGGAGAGCGGTACTGAGGCCGCTAGAGATGATGACGGTGGTATTGATGCCACCACGGATGCTGATCCCACCGGCGGTGCTGAGGCCGTCGTTTCACCAGTTGGAGGAGGTGGTACTGAGGCCACCCAGGATGCCGAGCCAGAGCGCGGTACTGAGGTCGCGAGTCTTCCAGCCGATGGTGGTACTGAGGACACCCATGTTCATTCTGAGAGACCTGTTGTTCTTCATCTTACTGATGTATCTCGGAACACTTCTGTGAATAAAGGAAAGGGTTTATTTTCTTCTGGTCCCACTGTGGTGCATGATGTATGTGTGGATCTGGTCGCCGAACCGTCTAGACCCTTTCCTAGTCCTTCATCTGAGAAGGACCCTGTGATCCCCTTCCCTAGAGCCCTTCAGATGGGGAAGGGGAAGAAAAATGGAAATCCCAAAAAGAGAGAGCAGGAAGAGTTCAGCCAGCAGATGATAGATCGATTTCACATACAGCTGACTCTTCAGGAGGCTTTTGCAGCACATCCCTCTACTCCAGCGTTCACTTAGAGACAGGACTACAATCAGGAGGAAGAGGAGGAACCACCACTCAGAGATTCATGTGCTGACGAGAGCTACGTGTTTCACGATCCAGAACCATCTTTCGGCCAAGAGGCCAGATTCCGGAGCCCCATATGTCAGATGCCACATCAGAGAGCAGAGGTTCGACCGTACTCTATTAGATAGCGGATCGTCGATCATCCTACTTCCGGCAGCCCTTCTCGACCGCTTCGAGTTGGGAACTCTTAGACAGAGCAGGACAGTCCTTCAGTTTGCTGATCGATCTGTCAAGAGGCCGAAGGGGTTGTTACGAGACATTGTCGTCACGATTCAGGTCCTGCAATTCCCCGTGGACTTCGTAGTGTTGGACATGGAGATCCCTGAGTCTGAGACCGATACCCCCATCATTCTCGGTCGTCCGTTCTTGGACACAGCCAAGGCGGTGACTGACCATGATAGCAGGAAGGTATACTTTAGCGTCGAGGGCGAAAGTGTACAAATAGAGACAGTCGAGGACAGCAGAGCCAGAGAGAGAGCATGCTCAGAGACTACTTCAGATACATAGCAGCTGACAGATGCAGGGATATACATCCACCAGGACTGTGACTTTGTGATCACAGACGATGAGGCAGTTTGGGCAGACCCAGCAGCACAGGCCATCCTCTCACTTTCAGATTCCGTTGATGCAGAGACGACAGCAGAGGAGAGCTTGGAGAGCACATTCCTGGTTCAGGATACTATTGAGGCAGCAGAGCCAGTTCTCTACCGCGACATTGATTTTTGTGATGATTGTGGTACTGATGCCACCTTGGATGACACGGATCCCTGGAAGTCAGAGTCTGACTGGGCAAATTATGATGATTATATGCCAGACCTGACTTCCACTGAGCCTGCAGGTAGGGAGGAGGTAGATACTGAGCAGAGCAGAGACAGTCCAGCAGGGCAGCCTTCTCCAGATTTTGAGAGTGACAGAGAATTTCAGTTCTCCCATGCAGATTTGGCAGCGTTCACGCAGACTTTTCTGAGGCTAGATCCACCAGCACCCAGTTATCCAGAGCTGAAATCGCTTCCTACATCGCTGAAGTATAGGTTCCTTGCGGGTGAGCATGAAATGTACCCAGTCATTATCTCCGCTGATTTGACTGGAGAGCAGGAATCCCGTTTGATGGGGGTTCTTGAAAAGAACCCCAAGGTGATAGGATGGAGCGTAGCAGATCTCCAGGGGATAAGTCCGGCCCTATGCTCCCACCATATCTATCTCAAGGATGAGGTGAAGCCGTCGCGTGAGTTCCAGCGGCGGTTGAACCCGAATCTGAGAGAGGTTGTCATGAAGGAGATTTCGAAATGGTGGAGCGTCGATTTTATATACCCCATCTCTGACTCCAAGTGGGTCAGCCCTTTGCATGTGGTGCCCAAGAAGACGGACATCACTACAGTGGTCAGCGAGTCTGGAGAGGAGATTACTACACGGGTACCCACTTCTTGGCGGGTCTGCGTTGACTACAGGAGACTCAACCAGGCCACGAAGAAGGATCATTTCCCCCTGCCCTTTATAGATCATATCATTGAGAGACTAGCCGGAAAGAGCCACTATTGTTTTCTGAATAGGTACTCGGGCTACAACCAAGTGGCCATCGCTCCCGAGGACCAGGACAAGACCACCTTCACCTGTCCCTTCGGCACATACGCCTTCCGACGCATGCCATTTGGGCTATGCAATGCCCTTGCGACCTTTCAGAGGTGCATGCTGTCGATCTTTTCAGACATGGTAGGGGAGTGCTTGGAGGTCTTTATGGATGATTTCTCGGTTTACGGCGATGAATTCGACTCTTGTCTTGATTGCCTAGACCGAGTACTTCAGCGATGTATAGAGGTTCACTTGGTGTTATCTTGGGAGAAGAGTCACTTCATGGTGACTCAAGGGACGGTGCTTGGCCACATCATCTCCAACAGGGGCATGGAGGTTGATCCGGCCAAGGTAGATGTCATTAGAAAACTCGCACCGCCGTCCAATCTGCGGCAGTTACGGTCATTCCAGGGGCACATCGGTTTCTACCGACGATTCATTCATGATTTCAGTAGGATTGCCCGACCGTTGACTGACCTGCTGACGAAAGACACTGAGTTCCTTGTCGATGACAAGTGTCTTTCGTCCTTCAAGACTCTCAAGAGATGTGTTGTTGAGGCTCCTGTTCTTCAGCCGCCTGATTGGTCTCTCCCATTCGAGATCATGACGGATGCCTCCGATTTTGCCGTAGGGGGCCGTGCTGGGACAGAGGAAGGATGGAGTCCCATTTGCTATCCACTACGCTAGCCGCACATTGGATTCCGCACAGCGGAACTACACAGTCATAGAGAAGGAGATGCTAGCCGTAGTCTTCGCCCTAGATAATTCAGATTATACATTATTGGAGCTAGAGTGACCCTGTTTACAGATCATACCGCCATCAGGTACCTCATGGCAAACAAGGATGCCAAGGCCAGACTGACTAGATGGATCCTTCTACTCCAGGAGTTCAACATTGTGATCAAGGATAAGCCTGGAGTCAAGAATGTGGTGGCGGATCATCTCTCCCTATTAGAGCATCTTGAGGATTCTGAGCAGATTGACCCTATTTGTGAGACCTTCCCAGATGAGGCGATCCTTGTTATCGCCTCCCTCCTGTGGTATGCCGATATTGTGAACTTTCTTGTTGCTAAGAAAGTTCCACAAGATTGGCCCAGGCAGAGGCTTGAGACCTTCCTCGCGAAGGTCAAGCCCTACCACTGGGAGGATCCCATCCTTTACCACGAAGGAGGGGATAGCGTCTGGCGAGGTGCATTCCTCAGGAGGAGCACCATAGCGTCCTCACTTACTGCCACAAGCTTGAGGCAGGAGGACATCACTCTGGGAGGAGAACAGCACAGAAAGTGCTCCAATCCGGCTTGTGGTGGCCTACCCTCTTCAAGGACTCTGATGAGTTCATGAAGAGGTGTACTGATTGTCAGAGGATGGGCACTTGTGGACAGTGTGATATGATGTCGATGCAGTCCATTCACTTCTGTGAGGTTTTTGACGCATGGGGCATCGATTTCATGGGTCCATTCCCTAAGAGTCAGGGATTTGAGTACATTCTGTTGGCCGTAGACTATGTTAGTCGTTGGGTTGAGGCTATCCCCGCCCGAACTGCTGATGCCAGGACAGTTTGTAGATTTTTGAGGAAGCACATCATTACGTGGTTCAGGGTACCTCGAGTGTCGATTTTTGATGGGGGGTCTCATTTCATCAACGACCAGGTGAAGGCCCTTGCTAGCGAGTTAGGCATAGACCATCGATTTGCCACTCCATACCATCCACAGACGAATGGTCTAGCCGAGGTGTCGAATAGGGAGATCAAGACTATTTTACAGAAAGTCATCCGCCCTGACCGAAAGGATTGGTCACAGCTTTTGGACTCGGTCTTGTGGGCATATAGGATGTCTTTCAGGACACCTTTGGGCACATCTCCCTTTCGCCTCGTATATGGCAAGCCGTGCCATTTACCTGTTGAGCTGAGACACAGGTCACTTTGGGCAGTCACGGATATTCTTATGGATCCAGATAGTGTAGGAGACCAGAGGAGGGCAGAGTTAGCAGCCTTGGAGGAGCTTAGAGATACCGCCTTCTCAAACAGCCTACAGTACAAGGAGAGAGTGAAGGAGTGGCATGATTCTCATATCAGCCACAAACATTTTGAGACTGGACAGAGAGTATGGTTGTTTGATGCTAGGCTTCGTCTATTCCCAGGGAAGCTACAGAGCAAATGGAAGGGCCCATATCTAGTGAGAAAGGTACACGACAACGGTAGCATTGACATATCCGAGTTGTCTTCTGAGAGTACCTTTCGAGTGAATGGCCAACGGCTCAAGCCATTTCTAGATCATGAGCCGTGGGTCGTTGATGTTGCCCCTATTCACTTTACGTGATATATGGTCTCTTGACTCACATCTATTGCATCTCATGCCTGATGATCATTGTTCTTCCGACCTGTATAGATCCAGATGTCCATATCATTCCATTCTTTAGTCCCATATCCCGTTTGTCATCTTTGATTATGCTATACTTAGGGTGTACTTTACCCTAAGTATTGGGGGATATAGGACCTTTGAGTATTTCTTTTGATTCTTTTTACCCCTATTTTGCTGCCTATACTTAGGGATATTTCACCCTAAGTATAGGGGGGTAGACCCTGTACATTCTTCACTCGGTTTTCCCTTGGTGTACAGCCTGCTATACTTAGGATTATTTTATCCTAAGTATAGGGGGAAAAGCCGAGACTCTCTGGATTTTCTATTCATTCATTCGTCTTTGTATATAGCCTTCCTTTTCACTTCCCTATACTAAGCACGAGTTATGTCTTCTTCATCGCTCTTGACTCTGAGGACATCGTTCGAGCTAAGTATAGGGGGAGGTGTGTATATATTGCATATATACTTTAGCCATAACCCGTACTTTGTGTGAGTGTGTAAATAAATAAAATGGCTAAAAACCCAAAATCCACAAAAATTAAAAAAATTTCCTGTAAATAAGCATTCTGTTATTTGCACATAAATAGCTATTGTACAAATTATTTTTGTAAAAATGTTTTCAAAAACTTTTTATGTAAAGTTTGTGTAAATATGTGTATATTAAAATTATGTATATAGTACAAAATTTTTCCAAAATGTTTTGAAAATCAAATGTTTGCAAAAATCTTGTGTAAATGTTTGTAAATATTTTGCAAAACTTGCATTCATGCATTCATCCATTCATGATTTCAAAACATTTTTCAAAAATTTTGCATGTTTGTAAAAATTGTGTAAATAGCATCTGTGTATATAAGTGTATAGTTTTTCCTGGATTATAGTTGACATTTAAATTAGCCTGGAATCAAATTGGGAAATGGAGCTTGATTAAGATCTTAATCCACCTGATCTATAAGAGGAACCTTATAGGGCTTACGGTTAAGGCCTTTCAGGTCCATGGTGACTTAATTCTTTGAGTCCACTAGGCTATGATCACATGTCATCTCAATGAGCCTAAGTAGAGCACTTAACAACACACACATGACTCATATGGACAATGGCTTTACTTGGATGCCGCACTTTGCACCGAGCTCTCTACGGATGAGGTGGTGAGGAGGCAGTCTTCCTTGACTTAGGGTAGCATATGAGGGTAGTACTTCTAGGCGGAACCTCTCTTCTTCTTTTAGTGAAGGAAGTGCGTCTCAACTTGGTCTGGTTGCCATGAGGTCTAACGACGGGAGTTGTGGGTTGCAATAATGCTTCAAAAGAGGGATAGTCTACTGGCTCAAGAGGAAAAACTCCTTGTATATATGCTGCACATGTATATGTTGTATAGATGCACTTGAAAAAAATGCAAAAAGAAGATAACTCCAAAAAAGTGGTGGGTCTGAGAGAAAATGATAATCCCACCGGAGTATGTATATAGTGCAAATAAGCAAAGCTTGAGATTCATGTCCCACCTTATGTAGCTTGCAGCAGGGAGACTTGGCTACATTGGTTGAGCTCCCAAGGATACATGGCTACACTGGCCATGGTCCATTCTCTTCTTCCCCCTCTTCTTGAGCCGGTTGAACTTGAACTTAGAAGGGAATACCCCGCTCCTCGAGGAAAGAGTGGCCAGATTGAGGTCATAGAGTTACCTTGTTGGGGAGGGTTGTCAAGTTGTCACTTCTGAGGTGGAGAGCTTACACTTCACATCACAGTACAAGGAAAGATTCATGGTCTTCAGGGTTTGTGTATGATGACTTGTTCTGATCTGGATTGTTGAGGAGTCCTGGTTATAGATTAGTGGAACTTAGAGGCTGTCGAGTTTTAAACTTAAGTCCAAATAAGGTTCTGACACATTAATAATCCAAAGATCTGATCGAGCTCCATATTTCAATTTAATGAAGGCAAGTTCAATAATCAACATTGATCCATGTACATTCTCCTCTTTTTCTTTTCTTTTTTTCTTTTTCACTTCTTTTTCAAATAAGTGTTTGCTAAGGGACTAGCAAAGTTAAGTATAGGGGGGTGATGGATACTCATTCATCACTCTTTATTCTTATATTTTAGCTACAAAAACCTTTGCAAATGCATGTAGATATTTGTAAATACAAATAATTACCAAAAAGCATGCATAGTGTAAAAACTAATAATTAGCATGTTTTTGTGCAAAAATAAAAGAATAAAGAAACAAAAGAAAAAGAGGGAAATATTTAGAATAAATATTGAGCAACCTAATCCCAAGGGAGGGCTCAACATGGGCCTGACCGCATAAAAGCCAAAGTAGAGAGAGATAGGGAGCTCATGTGTACATATACCTGTAAATAAAATAATGATATTTTCCTCTAAAAATAAAATAAAATGGGTTTGTATATATATTTGTAAATATTTGTAAATACAAAATCAAAATAAAAATAGAAAAATTAAAAAGAAAATAAAAATAACCTTCCTTGTACATACTCACCATGTACATAAAACCACTTTCTCTATTTATTTCACCCTATAAATAAATAAATCAAAATTCTATAAAACTTGTATATATTATATATTTCATATTATAAATAAATAAAATAAAAACCATAAAAACAAAAATTAAATAAAAAGAACAAAATTAAAAATCAAAAGAGATATTGTAAATATACCATGTACATACCTGTATATAGCTATTTATTTTACCCTTGTAAATAAATAATAAAAATAAAATAAAAACACCAAAATATTCCTAATTTTATGCTATAAATAAATAAAATATAAAATGGGAATAAAAATGTATAAAAATAATTAATTAAAAAATCAAAAATTAAAAATCAATATTGTATATATACCTATATAGAGCACTATATTGTAAATACCTTATTTTTATTTTGAAAAAATAATTAAAAATCACAAAAAAATAGTTTAAAATAAAACAAACATTTTTCATGTTTTAAGTTTTTCTTAATTCGATCATTTACAATTTTTAAATAAATAAACAAATAATTGGCATTTGGTGGGCTCTGATTGGTCCACGGGGGATGTTGACCCCTGGTCAACTCCCCCCCAGGACCGCCAGAGTCGGGTTCGTGGCGCCCGACCCGTTTTCTCCAATTTCCTCCCGCTCGACCCGATCACCAAATCGCCAAACCTCGAGCTCCGATCGTCACTCCTGCATCCGAGATCCACGCCATCATATCCGCGTTGGGATCCGCGCTTCGCGGAACCCTGCCCGACCTTCTCTTCTCGGACCTGCACTCGTATAAAGCTTCAGTTCCGGCCGCATTTCACGCATCTTTGGATCAGCTCTCTTCACCCTAGGACCTCCAGAGCCACCGTGAGAGTGACAGCTTGCGTTCGGCCTTGTTGCAGCGAGGAGGGAGCAGCTGGACCATCGATCCGGCGACTTTACACCGTCGTGCGCCGCCCAGATGTGGTTCTCGAGCCTCGGGCATCGATGGCCCTCGAGGCTAGGACCTGGAGCTTCCCCAGCACTTCCCCAGTCGATCTCATCCAGTAGGTAGCCTTCTTCCCTGTTTTCTTTAGCTAATTTTGCTTTTCGCCCAAATCGCCCCGTCACCGACGACCTCTGATTCCGACCACCCTAGCCCACATCTTGATCATCGGAATCGTCCACCATCTTCGCCTTTCCCCCACGCACCTTCTCCGTCCAACCATTCAACCCAGCTCGCAAAGGAACTGGGAATGGGGCTCCACCGCTGTCGCTTCGTCGGAGCCCCCTCACCCCGACGCATCGTTCACCTACACCACCCCTAACTGGGTCAAGGCATTTTGCCCTCGACCCAGGAGTCTGTTGTCGTGCTTCGCAGGTCAAAGAGAACCCATCTGGGGGTTCGATGTTCAGACGCAGCTGCTTCTGCTCCGTCGTGGTCGTCAGGGCTCTCTGGAGATCCGTTGCACCATCGGAGGGGCTCTCCAGACGCGGGAGGCCCAGGCGCATCTTCTCTGATCTTCAGCAACCTCCGAGGAACTCTTCTGCATGCACACGAGCTCGGCGAAACTCGCCGGCGTCGAGTTCATCGAGCATCCTCCATCGCCGTCCATCTAGGCCTCCAGCTCTAGATTAGATCGCCGACGTTCACTCCAGGAGCAGCCACCACCGTTCGATCAGTGGAGGATAGATCGTCGAGGGTTAGCCACGCCTCTTCTCAACCGTCAGATCTCCACGTGGCACCCATCCGATGCTCGACTTAAATAAAGGGTAATTTACCCTTAGGCCCTTATCTTTTTAGTTGTTAACATTTAGTCCTGTAAATACGTTTTGTAGTTCTTTTATTTTTGTAAATATTACATAGAGGACCCTGCTATTTGCTTGATTTGCATTTTTACCCCTGTGAATGATGGACACGTGCGTCGACACGTGAGTTTTTGGTGAATTTGCATTTTATGCCCTGTGTTTCTGGAATGTTAATGATTGCACTTTTTAAAATAGGAATGACAAAAAGGTCCTCCCAGGCCTGAGTCACGTGTATCGTGCGTGGCCCTCGGGGACTTTTGCATTTTTGGCCCTATACTTTCCAGCCTTGCTATTCCAAGGGCCCTGGAACTTAATTTCTTTGCAGATAGGTCCCTGTACACTGTGTCTTTGTTTTTTATTTTAATAAAAAAGCAAAACTACTCCAAATTTGATGAAAATTGGACACATGGCTCCTGCCATGGTGTAAAATTTTCTACAAATTTTAAAGACATTTTTGACTATTTTTACTATTTTTAAAAATTCAAAAACATGCATTTTTTCTTACTGTCCAGTATTGAAAATCACAAAAAAATATTAAATCACCTTTAAAAATTACAAAAAAATATATATTATTGGTTTTGCTTTGTTTGATTTTCTGACTAATTTTGGTTATTTTTGGACTTATAAAAACTATAAAAATTAAAAAAACATTGAAAATACCATAAAAATTCTAATAATTAAAAGAAAAATCCAAAAATAATAAAACCAGTGCTTAATTTTTCCTTGTATTTTATACTCTACAGGAAAATTACCTTCAGACCTTGATAGGGTCTTTATCTATTTAATTTTGGCCCTCAAAGTCTGATTGGATAGCAGCACTCTTTTCCTTCTTTGTTTCATTTTTATAAAATTCCCTAAAAATCAGAAAAATACCAAAAATTAACCAATAACAGAGAAAAATATAAAAAACATAAAAACATTTTTGTCTGAATTTTTAGGTGATTTTTTAGTAGTTAAATAATTGTTTGTAGTTGCTTGTTTGCTTGTTTTTCTTATTTCTTTTATTAATTAAAAATCCAAAAAATATAAAAACATTAAAAATCCACCAAAAATATTTGTCTTTTATTTTTCATTATTTCTGATTACTTCGTAGGCCGCGAGGCCATCACGTGCTCCTTGAGTTCGACCCAAGTCGCTATACCAGGTTAATCCTATAGCTAGGACTGCTACTTTGATTTTCTCGTATTTTATCTTTATTTGGTGGTCCAAATAATTTTTCTCGTTGAGCCACCCGAGCGACTGAGGTTGCAACGACCGCTCTTGATTTATCCTACCTCGGTTGCTAGTTTGGGTTTTTGGCTCATCAGGACATTAGGCATTTTTCATATTTTAAATTTACCTTTTAGTTCAGATTGTACATCGTTGATCTTGTTTGTCTTTGTTTGATTTTATATAAAATCATATACAAATTATAAAAATCCAATAAAATTAACAAAAACATCTAATTATTTGAAAAACATACAAATAAGTTTTATTTCTTTAAGCCTTTTAGACCTTAATAAAAATTATGGAAGCTTTTTTGTGCCTTGTTCTTCTAATTTGTTTTGTTTTGTTTTCTTATTTCTAAAATATAAAAAAATGCAAAATAAAAATAAATAAAAATATGCTTTTACTTCTATGATTACGACTACTTGGTAGGTTTCACTCATTCTCCTTCTGTTCGAGCCTGGTAGCTATACTGGGTTAAATAAAGGGATTTTTACTCGGCAGACCCTATAATCTTTGTCAATTACCTCTACGACCTTTGAAAGTATGTAATTCCTCCCTCACCCCTATAAATTTGCTTCGTATTACCGCACGAACCCTACGTTAAATTGACACATCTAGAGTTAACTTCCATGGGTAAAAAATGAGTTATTTAACCAACCATGATCGAACGACTAGAATTAACCAAGAGAAAAAACGGGCGGGGGGCTCGAGCAGGGGAGGCGTCGGAGGGGGGCTTCGACCTGGGGAGGCGCAGGGCGAGAAGGGGACATGGGGGGTGGAGCTTTCGACCTGGGGAGGCACGGGATGAGAAGGGGATGGGGGTGGTGGGGGGCTTTCAACCTGGGGAGGCACGGGACGAGAAGAGGACAGAGTGGGGAAGGCGGCGGGGCTGGGGGAGGCTTCATGCAGCGGGGGGGTGTTTACTTCACGGAATGGGGAGAGATAAGGGGACAGGACGTGGAGGGGGCTTCGATTGGTGGAGGGGGGCTCGAACAGGGGTGGCGACGAGGCCGGGGGAGCTTCAAGCGACGGGGGAGGGGGCTTCGAGCAGGGGGAGGCGGTGGGTTGGGGGTGTCCTTCGATCTGGGGAGGTGCAGGGGCTTCGACCTGGGGAGGAGCGGGTGGCTTCGAGTAGGGGAGGTCGGGTGCCGAGCAGGGGATGAGGCGGGCCGGGAGGGCTTCGAGCGGTTGGCAGCGGGGGGCTCGAGTAGGGGAGGCGGTGCCCGAGAGTGGGGAGGCTTCAAAAATATCACTCCTTCACCATGTGCATATACCACATCTTGTATTTATTTAACCCTATAAATAAATTCATTTATTTTCTAAACTTTTTGTAAATATTCTATATTACCTTTTGTAAATAAAATAAATAAAAAGAAACAAAACAAAAATCAAATAAAAATCACAAAATCAAAAATACAAAAATACATTGTATTTATACCATGTATATAAATATATATATTTATTTATTTCACCCTTGTATATAAGTAATAAAAATAAAATAAAAATATTCTTTTATTCTATATTTCATCTTGTAACTAAATAAAATACAAAATGAGCATAAAAACACAAAAAAATAACAAATAAAAAATCAAAAATAAAAATTCATGTAGTGTACATATACCTATATATAGAGCTAACCTATTTTTATTTCCAAAAATTAATTAAAAATCACCAAAAAATAGAAAAAAATAAAAGAAAAATATTTCATGTTTTAAGTTTTTCCTAATTCGACCTATTTCTACCCTAAAAAAATAAAACAAAAATCGCCTACACGTGGCCGCTCCTGATTGGGCCACGGGGGAATGTTGACCCCGGTCAACTCCCCCGCGCCTCTTTCCTTTTCTGGCCGTCGCGCGCCGCGCCTTCTTCCCCGATTTATCCACGCGCGTCCAGCCTGTCTTCCACTCAACCCCCGCGCCCATATTCTTCGCCGCACATCCCTCTCCCTCGCCGGATCCTCCGCCATCAAATCGAAGCTTTCCTTTGCCGTCAGCCTCCAACCCTAAACGCCCTGTCACTCTTATATATTCACACCTCCGCCGCCCTCGCGCCGCATCTTTGGACCCTCTCTTCCTTCCCCGTGACCTCCATTGGCTCCGCCTGAGTGACAGCGAGCGTCAGCCTTTGTTGCAGTGAGGCGAGGAGGCGATTCCTCTGATCCGGCGTAACCTCGCCGTCCTTGCTCCGCCGCCGCGTCGAGCACCGAGCTTCAGGCCTTGACGCCCTTCGAAGCTACGACCCGGGGATAGCCCATCTCCAGCCCAGTCTACTTCAGCCATCAGGTACCCGATTCGACCTTCCATTTAGCATAATTTTCGATTACGCCCAAATCTACCCTCCGACGTACATCTCCGATTCCGGCCACCTCACGTATCATCTCGACCATCCGACTCGATTTTCACCTTCGCCGTACCCTCACGCACCTTCTACGCACCTTCACTCAACCCAGATCGCACAGGATCTGGGATTCGAGCTCCCTCACCGTCGCTTCGCCGGAGCTCGTTCGCCACGCCGCACAGACCACCTTCACCCCGCCTTCTTGGGTCGAGGCACTTTGCCCTCGACCCGCGAAGCTTCTGAACTGTTTTGCAGGTCAAAAGGAGGCCGTCTGAGGCTTCCCAACTTCGAGCCAGGAGCTTCTTCTCCGACGACCTCGCCGGAGCCTTCCAGGGCTCGGCCGGGGTATTGGAGACCTGTAGCAGCTGCGCAACCTCACGCCGGAGCTTCTCCGACCTTCAGGCGCAGCAGAGGAGGACCGGAGCGCACGCAGGAGGTCGGCGAAGTTCGCCGGCCATCAGTTCTTCGAGGACCTTCCAGAGCCGTCCGATGCACCCTCTGCTCCAGATCTGATCGTGACCGTCCATTCGTTGAGGAGCAGCAGCCGTCGATCCATCTGAGGATCGCATCTGGACCCTTGATAGCAGAGGAGAGAGGCCAAGACCCCAGCACCGTTAGATCAGCCACGTGGACCTCCCTCCGCCGTCGATCGAGCCCAAGAGCCGAAGCGTTAAAGGCGCATTTGATCTCCGCCGTCCGATCATCCACGCGTCATCATCTGGGCCGTCGCTATTAATAAAGGGGTAAATATCATAGGCCCCCCTCTGTTTGTTTTATTTCGTTTAAGTCCTGTAATTTTGAATTCTAGTTGTTTATTTTCTGGGTTATTTGCATCAAGGACCTCGCGCTTAATTTTAATTACATTTATACCCCCGCCAGTAGAGACCCACGTGCCTCATCACGTGTATTCTGGGTTATTTGCAATACATGCCCTGTATGTTCTGGATGTTAATGAATGCATGAAATGTTTTGTTAAATTGCAATTATACCCCTGTGAAGGCTGAATTGGCGCATGTGCTTTTATTTCTTGGACTTTTTGCAACCTTGCCCCTGGGGTTTTGATACGTGTTATCAAAAACCCCTAGGACTTGGTTTTTATTACAAATCAGTCCCTGTGTGCCCCAGACACGTGCTTGGCACGTGATTTCTTGGGTAAATTGCACCAGGACCCCAGAACTTTTGGGTATTTGCACTTAGGTCCCTGTGCACAGTGCCCTACCTTTATTTTTGAATAAAATATCAAACGACCTCCAAATCCAATGAAATTTTGACACATGGCTCCTGCCATGGTGTAGGAATTTCTATGATTTTTGGGGACATTTTGGATTTCATTTATTATTTTTAAAAATTCAAAAACCCTTATTTTCGCCACTGTTTGACTTTAAAAATACCAAAAAAATATAAAAACTCCACCAAAAATTCTAAAAAAATTTAGGTAATGTTGTTTACTGGTTGATTGATTTTCGAGCCAATTTTGGCCACTTTTCATCACTTAAAAACCCTAAAAATTGAAAAACCCCTAAAAACTCATAAAAATTCTAATAAATAAATTAAAAATCCAAAAACAATAATCAGGGTGACCAAATTTTCCTTGTTCTTCATAGATTATAGGAAAATTACCTCCAGGGTTGTTTGAAGCTCTTAAATATTTTATTTTTGAGTCTTAAGCCTTGCTGGACAGTACCCTATTTTTGTCGCATTGTTTGATTTTTAATAATTATTTTATTCATTAAAAAAATTCCAAAAATTCACCAAAAACAGTAAAAAACATTTAAAACATAAAAATCAATTTTCTGGAATTTTTTGCATCATTTTTGTGTGTTGTATAAATCGTTGAAGTCCAGTGTTTGTGTGATTTCTTTCATTTTCTCACTCATTAAAAAATCTAAAAAAAAATATAAAAACAAATAAAAACCATAAAAAAGACTTCCTTGGATACTTGACTACATCGTAGGCCGCAAGGCCAATCTGTGCTCCTTGAGTTCGACCCTGGGAGCTATACCAGGTGAATCCTATAGCAGGACCACTTCTATCTTGTGTTTTGATTGATTGATATCTCTTTGTGAGTGGTTTATTTTCTTGATTTACTCAGCCCGAGTGATTGAGGTCGCAACGACCTAGCATTTATTTTACACCTTTACCTTAGTCATTTGGGCGGTGATCAGAAAATTATGCTAAATGGAAGGTCGAATCGGGTACCTGATGGCTGAAGTAGACTGGGCTGGAGATGGGCTATCCCCGGGTCGTAGCTTCGAAGGGCGTCAAGGCCTGAAGCTCGGTGCTCGACGCGGCGGCGGAGCAAGGACGGCGAGGTTACGCCGGATCAGAGGAATCGCCTCCTCGCCTCACTGCAACAAAGGCTGACGCTCGCTGTCACTCAGGCGGAGCCAATGGAGGTCACGGGGAAGGAAGAGAGGGTCCAAAGATGCGGCGCGAGGGCGGCGGAGGTGTGAATATATAAGAGTGACAGGGCGTTTAGGGTTGGAGGCTGACGGCAAGGAAAGCTTCGATTTGATGGCGGAGGATCCGGCGAGGGAGAGGGATGTGCGGCGAAGAATATGGGCGCGGGGGTTGAGTGGAAGACAGGCTGGACGCGCGTGGATAAATCGGGGAAGAAGGCGCGGCGCGCGACGGCCAGAAAAGGAAAGAGGCGCGGGGGAGTTGACCGGGGTCAACATTCCCCCGTGGCCCAATCAGGAGCGGCCACGTGTAGGCGATTTTTGTTTTATTTTTTTAGGGTAGAAATAGGTCGAATTAGGAAAAACTTAAAACATGAAATATTTTTCTTTTATTTTTTTCTATTTTTGGTGATTTTAATTAATTTTTGGAAATAAAAATAGGTTAGCTCTATATATAGGTATATGTACACTACATGAATTTTTATTTTTGATTTTTTATTTGTTATTTTTTTGTGTTTTTATGCTCATTTTTGTATTTTATTTAGTTACAAGATGAAATATAGAATAAAAGAATATTTTTATTTTATTTTTATTACTTATATACAAGGGTGAAATAAATAAATATATATATTTATATACATGGTATAAATACAATGTATTTTTGTATTTTTGATTTTTGTGATTTTTATTTGATTTTTGTTTTGTTTCTTTTTATTTATTTTATTTACAAAAGGTAATATAGAATATTTACAAAAAGTTTAGAAATAAATGAATTTATTTATAGGGTTAAATAAATACAAGATGTGGTATATGCACATGGTGAAGGAGTGATATTTTTGAATTTTGATTTTTATCTTTTTATTTTGTTTTTAATAGAATATACACACAATATGTACAAGTATATTTTTGGGTGAGGGAAAATATAAAGTTTTATGTATTTACAAATATATACAAGTGAGCTCCTATCTCCCTCTACTTTGGCTTTTATGCGGTCAGGCCCATGCTGAGCCTCCCTTGGGTTAGGTTGCTCAATATTTATTCTAAATATTTCCCTCTTTTTTCTTTTTGCTCTTTATTCTTTTATTTTGTGCACAAAAACATGCTAATTATAGGTTTTTACACAATGCATGCTTTTTGGTATTTATTGGTATTTACACATATCTACATGTATTGCAAAGGTTTTTGTAGCTAAAATAGAAGAATAAAGAGTGATGAATGGGTATTCATCAGTAGGGGAGGTCGGGTGCCGAGCAGGGGATGAGGCGGGCCGGAGGGCTTCGAGCGGTTGGCAGCGGGGGGCTCGAGTAGGGGAGGCGGTGCCGAGAGGGGAGGAGGCTTCGACCTGGGGAGGAAGTGGAAATTATAGTAAATTCGATAAATAAATAGGTATAATGTAAAACAAGATAACAGAATACGGTTACCATTAACGGTTGAATGGATGAGGGTTAACAAAAGGGTATGTAGGGTAAAGGTTAACAAGTTTGCGGGGGTAAGGGAGGAATTAGGTAGTTTCAAAGGTCGTAGAGGTAATTGACAAAGATTATAGGGTATGCTGAGTAAAAATCCCTTAAATAAAAAGCGGAGACCACTTACATTTATATTGTGCTTTGATTGTATGATTTGCATGGTCTTGATTTTCTTGTTGAGCACGATTGGTTGATTGGGGTCGCAACGACCTTGATTTACATTGACAATTAACTCTAATCGGCTAATCGCTCATCAGCGATCAAGCCCCATCCACCTTCCTTCCTTGGTGCTTGTTTGGCTAACCCTTGCAGGTAGTCACTGACATACAACTCCATCGCTGCTCGCCCTCGAGTGCCACGTGCCCGTCGTCAGCAACTCCGCCCGGCCTCACCCCGTGCCACTACCTCTGCCACCGCTCTCTAGTTGCTCGGCCGTGTGTTGGCCGAGCCAGCACCTCCTCCGCTCTCAACCGCATCGCACGACCTCTTCCATAGCGCCTCGCCCCGTGGCCATTGGATCAGTCCCAATACCTTGATCAAACGATCATCAGAGCGCCACGCACCATCCCCGAGCTTGTCGCCCCAGCCTCGATACTCAGGCCGTCCGAATTGCCTCTAGCTGCCACGTCAAGGCTCAGACATCCGAGCCTTTGCCTTGGTCCGTACCTCCGCCTCGGACAAATTAAGCCTCCTCCGAGCCTCCTGGCGGCAAATTGCAGACCAGCCCCCTCGGTTTTCACTATTAATGTACACATCCCCATCAGCCTCTTTGGAGAATTTACAAAATTGTCCTTGGCTTTTGAAGAAATTGTAGATATACCCCCACTGGGGTTAAATTACAAAATCGCCCCTTCCGACTTTATGAATTTTGCAGATAAGCCCCCAAGAACTTTTTTGAGAAGAAAACTCACATTTTTATTACATTTCAGTCCCTGGATCTTAATTTTAGCATAACTTTTTCATCTGAACACTGTTTCTAGCGCATAATATGTCATTTTGAAGCTCTTTTCATGCTCTTTCATATTATACAAGTTGTGGATAGAAATGAAGACATTCATCATCGATTATTATTCAAGGATTAATTTGTGCAGGCTGAAAATTGACTTATTTGTGCTCTTTTATTGAGAAAAACATTGATCTTTCTGCAGGAACTCAATTAAAAATATTTTACAAGATTAATATTCTTTTAGAGACTGGAAATCATTATTTGAATAATTTAATTTGTGTAGGGGCTCATCCAAGGAAAAAGTGTTATTGACCATTCTTTGAGGATTGAATCATAAGGACTATTAATGATCTATTTCGCATGAGTGAATTGATCGATTAATTTTATAGCCCGCACTCAGGATTTTATTTTGCTAAATATTTCCATTGATTATGTTCTTGTGATCTGTGCATTCTTCTTGAGGATATTGATAATTATTATTGGGATTAAAAATTCTTGTCATAGACACTGAGCTTCACTTCTATTTACTTTATTTGCTTCGCATCCTCATCATTGCATCGCATTTCTTTTCGTTTATATTCAATTTTATTTTCGACATAGAAATTAACTTAGCAATTTAATTATTTATTTAACCTATATTAAAATATCACAACTAGAAATCACGGTTCCCTGTATTCGACCTTGGTAGACTTGCCAAGAAAAATTCTCCACAACATTCAAAGTTTGTGATTTTTGTTGAATCGTTTTTTACCTCCTATACTACAATTCTAGACTATTAAAGAGGCAAAATTTGATTATCATCAGGCGTCTAGGATGAATGAGTGTTTGAATTAGACAAAAGCTTTGGAGATGTTAATTTTCAGACATGCTTTGTTGGTGCTAATGTGGCAGTCAAAGCCTCTCAGCAGCTCATTGGCAAGCATGGTATTGTCACCAATGGACCTCCCTTTCAAGAAGGCAGATTGGTTATTGGAAATCAAATGCATGAGAACCTCCCCAAAGCGCGAGGCCAACACCGTAGAGAAGATCTTATAGGTAGTGTTGCATCAGGAGATCGGCCTGAAGTCCCCCAAACTGCTCGACGAGGGAACCTTGGGCACTAGGGTAAGGAAAGTATGGTTCACCTGTCGAACCATGCTTCCCCCTTTGCATAGAAAGTCCACTACGAGGTGAACCTCCTCCTTAACCAGGGACCAATGTCGCTTGAAGAATGTGGCATTGACGCCGTCCGGGCCCAGGGTCTTAGCCGATGGGATAGCAGATAACACCTTCCATATTTCAATATCAGAGAAAGGCCTTACCAGCCATTGTCTGGCTTCTTCTAAAAGAAGCCTCTTAGGTGGGGGATGGATGCAACTAGGAATGGTAACGTCAACGTTGGCAAACAAGTCTTGGAAAAAGGATAAGACCAACTTCGTGATCTCAGTAGGTCTATCAATCGCCTGTCCGTTAGGGTTAAGAAGGCGATTGATGGTGTTCCTTGGACACGTTTCTTATCGCTAAGGGGAGGAGACAGGGAGCGAGGGGATGGAAGTTGGTGTGGGGTAGCTGGAGAGGAGGTGGAGGGTATGAGAAGGACAAGAGAGAAAAAGGAGGAGGAGGAGGAACGTAGAATTGGAGAGGCATAAGAAAAGGATGACAAGGAGGAGGAGGAGGCGAATAGATCACGAAGAGGGAGAAGGAGAAGCTGAGAGGAGGAGATGGATGCTTAGGTTAACGAAGAGGAATTGTTTCTCTCACATATGCTTATATACATACTACTCGCTTAGCACTTGATTCCAATTCATGCATGAGTAAGAGTGGTGTATGTATGCATCCTTGGTGTTACATAGTTGTTTGTGTTTATGAGTGTCATTATTCATGTATGACATGAGATGTTGCTAAAAATACTCATCTTTGAATAATATGCGTGGAAGTTTGCATTGTGTGTTTGTAGCCTATAACAACATGTAGATGTGTATTAATGCGTGCTCACATGTGCACATGCGTGCGTGGGCGTGTTTAATCTAAGAATAATGAAAGATCTTGCAAATGTAATTACTTGTGAATCAAGATGTTGTATTGTGAATAAGAGATCAACAAGCATGAGATTAAATATCATGTTAGTTAAAGGCCCAAGAGATGATAGCGAAAATCTACCCTTTCTAATGTGGTCGGATTGACTATTTCATTGTAGTCGGATAAATCCGCGATCGATCAAAAATTACTGCACGAATCGATTAATCAACGAATGAATGTACGCGCGGTTTTTATGTTTATTTAGCCTGAGCAAGCCCCAGGGTCGACTCAAGGAGGCAAAGGAACAACTCGAGATCAGGTTAGTGGGATTAGATTGCAATTTTCCAAGTGGGATTTTTTTGGTATTTTTTTATGCAATAAAAATGCCAAATGCAGGATACGGATTGGATTAAGTTAATAAGAAAAGAACCGACTTAGCCAATTTTAATTTTAATGTAAAATTAGTCTAAATTGACCAAATTATATTTTTCCTATAAACCTAATCCAATGATGAATGCAAATGTATTTTTTTAAAATTTTTGGATTTAAAATGCATAAATGAAAAATGCAAATTTTTTAGGGTTTTTATGCAATTTTACGTGCAAATGGTATGAAAAATTGATGAAAAATTTACTGGAAGTTAAACATGATGACATGAAGCTACAATAATATTTTTGAAATTTTCTGACACTTTTTGATTTTTTTATGATTTTTTTACTGAAATCAGAGCAATAACGAGTATTAATTCCTAATAAATCTACGAAATCAAATTATCCAGAGATTGAGTTATCTCAAATAGATATTTAATAAGGAATTCAGGAGACTTGAAATTTCTCAAAAATATTACTCATGGAATTAATTAAAAATCAACTACTGAAATCACTCTACAATTTATTTTATGCAAATGACAACTCCAATTTTAATGAAACTTGGATAGTAATTAAAGCAAGTAAAAGGCATCATTAACCATTTTTTCGTAATTTTTGGAGCAATAAATGACAATGTGCGAATTTCAGAGTATAATTGGGGCAAAATATCACTGATTTTCACTTCTCTGATTTTTAATAAATAAATAAATACTCACAAAAATACAATTAAATAGCCAGAGGATAAAGATTTTGTTTCTCTATAACATGTTATTTTTCATAAAAAAATGATGCAAGATTAATGTCCAAATAAATGCTCAAAGTCAGGGTTGTTTTTGCAAAATAGAAATGAAACAAACAAATTAAAACATGTGCACAGGGGCACTTTTGAAAATAAGTAAACTTGCAGGGATGCTAATGCAATTTACACAACAAAAATAAAATAAGAAAACTAAACCTCTGTTTGGTTCCTAGCTTGGACCCCAAGTTAGGGCATGCAGGCGGACGACTGGGCGGAGGACCCTTGGAGGCGGCGGCAGCGCTGTCGATGGCGGCGCAGCCTGACGCGCCCGGGCGGAGGAGGGCGGTGGTCTAGAATGGTGCAGGCGCAGGCAGCTGGTGGACACGCATCGTGGGGTGGCGCGTTGGTCGACGGGGAGCGCGAGGCGGAAGGCCGGGCGGTGCGGTGTCGCGGTTGGGGGCACGCTCGCGAGTGGCGATGCGCGAGGGGCTGACGGCGCCGCACCGCTGTGATGGAGCAGGCGGAGGGCGCGCTACCGCCGCTGAAGCGGGCGGATGCGCGGGGCGGCGGGCCTGTTGCGTGAGGGTGGCTGCAAGGGGCTGATGACGGAGCGGGGGCTACGGCGGGACGGCGCCCAGCCGCGCGTGGAGGTGCCTCGCGGTGGTCGGCGGGCCAGGCTAGAGGAGGTGTCGATGGAGGAGGCGGCGCCGCTTGAAGTCGCTTGGCCGCGCAGGAGGGCGGCTCGCCCGGGCAGCGTGGAGCGTGGTGACGTCGGCGGGAGCGTGTGCTAACGGACCGCGGGGGCAGCCGCAGCGAGGGGTGGTACCGGCGGCGTTGGGTTGGAGGAGGGCGACCGTGCAGAACCTGCTTGTTTTTTTTTTGTATTTTCTTTTTGTATCTTTTTTTGTTTTTCTTCTTAAAAATAGGAAATACAATGTAAAAAAATGAAATGCAATGGAGTGGTGGTGTATGATGATTGAAGGTGGTGTTTGTGGTTTTTGTGTAATGATTTGTGTGGTGAAAAAGTTAAGATGATGTTTGTGTGATGGGATAAAAAATGGAGTGGTTTTTTTGTGAATGCGATGATGATAGTGGTGGTGATGGTTAATGATGTTTTTGATTGTGATGAAGAATATGAAGAACAATAAGGGAAAATTTGTTAGATAAAAATAAAATGACAAGGAAAAGAAGAAGGGTATTTACCTGCAGTTCGCCGAAAGTGAATCCACGTCGTGCGGCTTCCGGTTGTGGCCTCGAGGAGATGGCGGTCTCCGAAGCTTGGCAGCGGTTTTGGAGAAGCTGCTGCTATGTGGGCAGTGCTCCACGGATCTCACCTAAGCCTTGTTGTCGCTCGACCTACTGTGCCAAAGCTGTCACCAATGACACATCAAAGGGGGCTCGGGGCTCTCTTTCTCTCAAGAACGGTGGATGAAAAATAATGGAGGAGAAGATGGGAATATAAAGAGGAATAGGGAATTAGAGAAGAGATAGAGAGAGTGGAGAAAATGGTGGAGGAAGTGAAGAAGATGTGGCTTGGAGTGGGAGAAAAGAAAGGAGAAGAGGTAAAATGGGATTAAAAAAATAAAATAATAGAGTAATATAGTAGGCTACTTAAAATAATTAAAATAATAATAAAAATAAATCCGAAGATATTAAAATAAATCCGAAAATAATAAAATAATGGGGTGACATGTGGTGGCTCCAAGAGCTGCCACGTGTCGCTCCCAGAAAATTCAGAAATTAAACGTAAAGAAAAATTAAAAAGAAATAACAAAAGGGATTAAATCAAAAAGTGGTCAACATGAAAGTTGCTCGTCTCGACGAGATCTACAACTTTTGTGAAGGGCCAAAAATCAAATGAAATCATATGTACAAAATATATTTTTGGGTGGTACCTTATATATAAAATACCGCATTTTATCCTTTCTAATTTTTTTGTCATTTTTAATTAAGAGAAAAATCAAAATAAAAATAGAGAAAATATGAGAAGAATATGTACAACTTAATCTATTTTTTTTTATTTTTTAACAATTAGGAAAATGAAAGGATAAAATGGAAGGGCAAAACGGTCAATATGTACAATATACAAAAGGGCCCAAAACCCAAGTTTTGAATACGAGCTCCGATTTTGAAGAAATTGGTCTTGTTTCGAAGGTCTTTGAATGTATATTATTTTAAAAGTGAGTAGACCTAATTCGGAGGTTGTATGAGTGAGATATGCATATTTTAAGGTTCATGGTTTCAATCTTGGATTCGGGTTTTATTTGTCAATTTTACAAGTTATTATTTTTTTGATATTTTTCTTTAATTAGTGTTAGTAATATATATACTATAGAGTTGGTTTATTGGATTCGGAGTTAGTATAAAATATATACAAATAAGGTATTTTAGTTAATATACAGGTGAATATTTACAAGTGAATCTGCCTTCTTATTTAATACAAATATGAATGCTATAATACAGATATTATGAATGCATGCATAAATGCTAATTATGCAATATAAGAGGAAATGTGCAGCTAATTACTCGGGAACAAAGCTCTATTTTCAACTTTTAGAGTCATGAATCACATATTCATCACCCCCTATACTTAAACCTTGCTCGTCCCCGAGCAACTAAATGAAATGCAAGAGTGGAATGATTATGGGTTCCATACCAAGGTCATGAACAAAAGTTGAAAATGGAGCTTGACTCGACCTTTGGATTAATTGTGTCGCGGAACCTTATTGGGATCTGAATTTAAGACCTAACAAACTTCAAGTTCCACAAGTCTTCTATTCAAGACTCCTCAATAGTCAGGTCAGAACAAATCCTCAAACGCAAATTTCTGATGACTATGATTCTTACTTGTACTGTGTAAGTGAAATGTAACTCTCCACATCAGAAATGGCTCAGAACCAGCCTCTTCTAACAAGGTAACTCAAATAACCTGGTCCAGTAACTCTTTCCTCGAGGAGTGGGGTATTCCCTTCTAAGTTCAAGTGCGACCAGCTCAAGAGGAGGGGTAGAGAGAAGAATGGACGGTAGCCAGTGTAGCTACCTATCTCGGGATGCTTGACCAGTGTAGTCAAGTCATCCAGCTGCATTTCTTTGCTAATATACATACTCCGACAGGTATTATTTTTTTTCACTTGGACCTGTCTGGTTTTTTTGGAGTTCTTGCATTTTTTCTTTTTTTTCTTTTTTTTGGAACTATATACAAGGTGCAGCATGTACATCAGAAGTTTTTCCTCTTGAGCCAGTAGACTATCCCTCTTTTGAAGCATTATTGCAACCCACAGCATCCCGTCCTCAGATGTCAACACCACCAGACTAGGTTGAGATGCACTACTCTCCCTAGAGGAGGACGGATGTTTCCACCCATGTGCTACTCCAAGCTAAAGGATTCTACCTCCTCACCACCTCATCAATGAAGAGCTACGTGCATTGTGCTTGTCCAAGTTAGGTCATTATCTAAAAGAATCCTGCGTATGCAGGAGATATTCTACTTAGACTAATCAAGATGACATGTGAACATAGACTTGCGGACTCAAAGATTTAAGTCACTTGACCTGAGAAATCTTAACTCCAATTCCTATAAGGTTCCTATGAAATTAGGTGGATTAAGTTCAAATCAGGTTCATCCTCAATATCTACTCATAACTTGGTTCAGAACCCACTAGATTTTCACTTTGCATATGCAAGATATGCAGATGAGGTGCAGATGACATGCTATAAATGAAATGCAATACGTTTTTTTTTTAAATGCAAGATAATATGATATGCAAGAGTAAATAAGAAGCCTTTTGTTTTATTTTTCTGGTTTACAACAATTTTTTATTATTTACAACAATTTTTAGTTGATACAATTTGTACATAGTATACACGATTTTTTTTAGTATACATCCTATTTTACAACAAATTTTACAAAAGTATGTTTTACAACTTTTTATACAAGTATTATACATATAGTACATATTATACAAGTATACAAAATTTTAATTTTTTTTTTAATTTTTACAAAAGGTTTACAAGTATTATACCAGTATACAAATTTTTTTTTGATTTTTACCCACCCATAATTATTGAAAAATATATACAAAAATACGCAAAAATCGTGAAAGTACGAGCTATGGGTAAGTATATATGTAATATATACACGCCCCCTATACTTAGCATGTGCTATGTCCTCAGAGCACGAAAACGACTAAAAAGACATAGCTCGGGCTAAGTGTAGGAGAGCTAAAATAACAAAAAGTATAGAAGTCGTCCCGCCCCCCTGTACTTAGGCTCTGGCAGCCTAAGTGTAGAAGAAGATCAGAAATGGGGCGGACGAGGAAAAGAGGGGAAATGGATGAATATATACATGGCGGGCATCGGTCCCCCCTATACTTAGGCTCTGGTCAGCCTAAGTATAGGACAGGAGTGAGTATGAGGATCGATGTGATCTGGAGGATGTACAATGAACAGTGAAGAGACTCGGGTCACTCTCCCCCCTATACTTAGGATCTGATCATCCTAAGTATAGCCATAAAATGAAATGATATGGAGCCGGGGCAAGTGATTCGAATCACTGGAGAGGGAGAAAAAATATATACAAGGAGAATTGAGAATATACAATAATTAAGAAGGTTTGTGACGAACCTTCTTGAGGACGCGAGGAGGTGGATAATATACATATGTGTCGCTGTCGGAATCGTCCTCAGATGAATAATAGTGAGGTGTAGGGATCGTCCAACGCAGGTCGACACATGGCTGCTTGCTTAGATAAGGCTTAAGAACAGCCGAATTGAGCTCACTCATATAAATCACCTTATCTGGACCAGATGAGGACTCTTCCGAAAATTCCTTCTCCGATGTGTTAAAGGAAATTTTCTTAGTCGGTTTTCCAGAACCTGAATCATTGAGAGGGAGTGGAGAGCGACGCGCCTTGAGAGGTTCGGGGGAGCACTTCGAGGAATCAATTCTCGACTTCTCTCACTAGATAGCCGACTAGAAGAGGGAGAAACCGTGTTTTTAAGTGGAGTCAATTTTGTCTGGGTTGTTTCCTTAGAAGGCCCGGGTCGTGGTGTGGTGCTGACTATGGGTTCCTCATCAGACGAGTCACCATAAAGATTGTAATATTCCTGAAGGGTCAGCACATGTCTCGGGAAGGTTCTAGTGGTCTCAGTCGGCTTGGCATTATTGGGCTTTTGTGTCGGATCATCGAAATGATCAAGGCAATCCATAAAGGTCGTGTCCGACTCAATGTCAGCTTCTGGTCATGAGTCCTCCTTAGAAGCTGTCACGGTGGTGGTGCAAGCAGTTGACGAGGTGTGGGGAGTCTCTGAACCAGCAGTCGTCCAGACAATCGGTCTCTCAGGAGTAGTAGAGAGGTGGGACCCATCTACATCTCGATTGTCACAACTGTCAGCGGATGTGCGGTCCACCTTAGAGTAAAGTTTATCAAAGGATGGGTGAGGTCGAAGCGCTCCCAATGTTGAAAAATCGATCTCCCGAGTCTCGCAATCGATAGTCGCCTTAGCCAAGGCTAAGAACGGCTTCCCGAAAATAATCGGAGATTGGGTAAACTCTCCTCGGTGCTCGATATCAATGATCGTGAAGTCCACCTGGAGTAGAGCATCTTGGAAAGTAACGATGACTGAAATATTTCCTCTTGACCGTTTGATGGATCGATCAGCCAGCTGAACGATCTCTCTAGACTTTCTAATTGGCCTGAGTTTGAGCTTGTCAAACATAGAGGTCGGGAGGATATTTATTGGGGAGTCATCATCGATTCTTGCATGGGTGAAGATAGTGTCTTAGATTTCACATTCAACTCGGGGTAACCGCTTCACTCTGCAGCTTTTGGTCTTTCTCCCCATCACCAAGGAGGTGGCCATAGATACTATGTGTCTTTCAGTCCTTGTCCTCTTATTGCCCGATCTCTTGGGCATCAATTTATTTCTCACAAATTGTTTGAGGTCGGGAAAGTGATCTATGGCCTTTATTAAGGGAAGATTAAAAATCAATTCTTCATCGAGTGCTTCCCTTAGGGTAGGATCCAATTTTTTTTAGGTCCTTTTCATTTTCAATTTTTATGTGATTTTTTGGTTTTTCAATTTTTTTGTGTTTTTAGTTGATGAATGATCAGACTCAAGATTGGAAGGCAACGGGTTAGTAGAAGAGGGAGGTAGAATGGACTCCAGTTGTACAAAAGGTGTGGGTTCCCTAATGCTTGCTTGGTTTTCAACATCAGATCTGCTTACTTCTTTTTCCACTATCATTCCCAAGCTGGAAGAAATTGAGTGCAATATGTCCATGACATCTCTCAACTCGTTACCAAATGATTCATTTTTCTTAATAAGTCTAGAGATATCATCCTCCACAAAATTCTCATTATAAATCATGGGAGAGTGCTGCTCAATAGGAGGATACTGCTGAGACATTAGGGTCTCATACTCAACATACCTAGACTCTGGCATGTAATGCTGGGTCGAGTATGGATCATCTGAATGGCAGACATTAGTCGGAGCCTCATATGATGGAGTCAATGAACGGGAGACTGGTAAGTCTAGCTCATGAGTCCAATCTTGTGAATGTATAGGCTCTCCGAATGAAGGCTGGTTAATGGAAGCTTGATCACTAAGGTCAATCAAGTCAGGGAAATCATGATATTCAGGCCTCTCCATTCGGGTTGTTCGATCGACCAAGTTATGTCCTAAGGTCAAGTCGGGATGTGTATACGTAAATTGTTGTATGGTCCCTACTTGAGGTGAGAATGAAGTATGTGTGGGCATATAGTTTTGCCAATCATCTGTCTATGCAGTGGCTTGCTCTTCATTTGGTTCTTTGATTCCTGCAAGCTCTCGAGAATACGGACAGACAGCCCAAGATGGAAGTGGATCCGGAATGTTAGAATATGGAGTAGGTGAGAAATGCAAAGAAATGGAGAAGTCATTCGAAGTTCTGACTTCATAATCGGATTGAGGTGGAGCCAACCACGGGTAAGTGTCTCCCGTGGGTGGCGGAGGATATATGGAAGAATGAGAAGGCAAAGATGAACGGTATATGGTCGAGGAGGATTGACCAGAGGTCGCAGGGTATGGGGACCAATATTCCGACATCTTTGAAGAGGAAATGATGATTGTAAGCAGATGGAGGTAGAAAATGTGCAATTACATAGGATAACACACACAGACAGACTCAAAGACAAATGCAAGAGCAAACCCCGAGTTCACACTCAACACGATGAAGGACCTGAAACCGAGTCCAATTAATCTTGGTAATTTTAAGTGTGATTTTTCAAGCAAGATAGCAAGGATTACGCGGCCTAAAGGGAAGTCGGCTCAGAGCCAGATGTGTCTTCCATGTTTAACCTGTCGCCTAAGATACTACCGGTCCTTCCTTTCTTCGCTCCTATCCCAAGTTGATGGATTCAAAGACCACACCCCTATCTACTTGCAAGCAGGCGGAGGCTGACAAGGCCAGAACTTCACCCCAGAGGGTTACTGGCAACTTGTCGCGAAGTACCGCAATTTCGCCCCTATCTACCTGAGACAGGCGGAGGCTACTTGGTACTAGTCAGTGAACCTTAAAAAATTCAACTTGTGATATTTGCTTGGATTAGTCGGAACGTGATATGGAAGGTGGAGATTTGGGCTCTGCCTTAAGGTGTTCACACACACTCAAGTACCCTCACTCAGCCTGAAAACTAGGTGGGGATTAATCTCCCGTAAACAATTTTCCAATTTTATTATTTTTTGGTCAATAGTGTTTAGCAGTCCCGGTTTTAAGTTAAGTTTTCACTGAATTAGGCCAACCACACAGTACGCCTATCGTCCAGTCCCAATTTCCGTTTAATTTAAGTTTGAAAAACAGAGGGGGAAATCGAGAAAAGCCGATGCAAGAAAAATCAATGATGTGTATGCTGAGTTCAGGAGACTTACAGTGATCCCTTCGCTTTTTATGCAGGATGCAAAACAAAATTAAAAGCTTTTTACACTATATGCAAACGCAAGCGAAAAATCCGCTCCTAGACAAGCAGTTCTATTAGCGAGTGAAGAACAAGTTGATTTGGCTAAGTCCTGCGGTCTAAGTGTGTCTTTTAAGTGATTTGTGTGATCCTAAAAATTACGAGCACAAGCAATTCCTAGATTGGCTCGAGGAGCCGCTAGTGCAAGCCTAAATTACCATTCAACCACACAGTACACGAGGACACAGTTTCACTATATTTACACTCGCGAGAACCCAAACGGGAACCGCTGTAAATGCAAACATTTTTTACAAGTTAATAAAAAACTAAAATCTTTCTGGCATCTCAACAGCCGACTTGATTCACGAATCATCGGCCTCCGATGCACTTCGAGATGTGTCGACTTCAAGAAAGTTGCTCCAAGTCCACCGGACCCTCGCACAAAAAGATATAAAAAGATCAGAAAGAGAGTAAAAAACAAAAAATAATAATAAAAAAATTGAAAAAATGAAATAATTACAAGGTGGTTCGTGGATCAGACTACCCGAGTGAATAAAAAACGTAAATCTAATTTTCTAAAATGATTCTAAGCCGTTTGCCTCCCCGGCAACGGCGCCATTTGACGATAGAGAAAATCTACCCTTTCTAATGTGGTCGGATTGACTATTTCATTGCAGTCGGATAGATCCGCGATCGATCAAAAATTACTGCACGAATCGATTAATCAACGAATGAATGTACGCGCGGTTTTTATGTTTATTTAGCCTGGGCAAGCCCTAGGGTCGACTCAAGAAGGCAAAGGAACAACTCAGGATCAGGATAGTGGGATTAGATTGCAGTTTTCTATGTGGTATTTTTTTGTATTTTTTTATGCAATAAAAATGCCAAATGCAAGACACGGATTGGATTAAGTTAATAAGAAAAGAACCGACTTAGCCAATTTTAATTTTAATGTAAAATTAGTCCAAATTGACCAAATTATATTTTTCCTATAAACCTAATCCAATGATGAATGCAAATGTCTTTTTTTGGAATTTTCGGATTTAAAATGCATAAATGAAAAATGTAAACTTTTTTAGGTTTTTATGCAATTTTACGTGCAAATGGTATGAAAAAATGATGAAAAATTTACTGGAAGTTAAACAGGATGACATGAAGCTACATTAATATTTTTGGAATTTTTGACACTTTTTGATTTTTTTATGAATTTTTTACTGAAATCAGAGCAATAACGAGTATTAATTCCTAATAAATCCATGAAATCAAATTATCCAGAGATTGAGTTATCTAAAATAGATATTTTAATAAGGAATTCAGGAGACTTGAAATTTCTCAAAAATATTATTCATGGAATTAATTAAAAATCAACTACTGAAATCACTCTGCAATTTATTTTATGCAAACGATAACTCCAATTTTGATGAAACTTGGAAAGTAATTAAAGCACACTAAAAGGCATCATTAACAATTTTTTTCGTAATTTTTGGAGCAATAAATGACAATGTGTGAATTTCAGAGTATAATTGGGCAAAATATCACTGATTTTCACTTCTCTGATTTTTAATAAATAAATAAATACTCACGAAAATACAATTAAATAGCCAGAGGATAAAGATTTTGTTTCTCTATAACATGCTATTTTTCATTAAAAAAATGATGCAAGATTAATGTCCAAAAATATGCTCAAAGTCAGGGTTGTTTTTGCAAAATAGAAATGAAACAAACAATTAAAACATGTGCACAGGGGCACTTTTGAAAATAAGTAAACTTGCAGGGACGCTAATGCAATTTACACAACAAAAATAAAATAAGAAAACTAAACCTCTGTTGGATTCCTAGCTTGGACCCCATGTTAGGTTACGCAGGCGGACGACTGGGCGGAGGACCCTTGGAGGCGGCGGCAGCGTTGTCGATGGCGGCGTGGCCTGACGCGTCCAGGTGGAGGAGGGCAGCGGTCTGGAACGGTGCGGGCGCAGGCAGCTGGTGGACACGTGTCGCGGGGCGGCGTGCTGGTCGGCGGGGAGCACGAGGCGGAAGGCCGGGCGGTGCGGTGTCGCGGTTGGGGGCGCGCTCGCGAGTGGCGATGCGTGAGGGGCTGACGGCGACGTGCCGTTGTGATGGAGCAGGCGGAGGGCGCGCTACCGCCGCTGAAGCGGGTGGATGCGCAGGGCGGCGGGCCTGTTGCGTGAGGGCGTTTGTAAGGGGCTGATGACGGAGCGGGGGCTACGGCGGGACGGTGCCCAGCCGCACACGGAGGTGCCTCGCGGTGGTCGGTGAGCCGGGCTGGAGGAGGTGTCGATGGAGGAGGCGGTGCCGCTTGAAGTCACTTGGCCGCGCAGGAGGGTGGCTCGCCTGGGCGGCGTGGAGCGTGATGACGTCGGCGGGAGGGTGTGCTGACGGACCGCAGGGGCAGCCGCAGCGAGGAGCGGCACCGGCGGCGTTGGGATGGAGGAGGGCGACCGTGCAGAACCTGCTTGTTTTTTTTGTATTTTCTTTTTGTATTTTTTTGTTTTTCTTCTTGTAAACAGGAAATACAATGTAAAAAAATGAAATGCAATGGAGTGGTGGTGTATGATGATTGAAGGTGGTGTTTGTGGTTTTTGTGTTGATTTGTGTGGTGAATAAGTTGAGATGATGTTTGTGTGATGGGATAAAAAAATGGAGTGGTTTTTTTTGTGAATGCGATGATGATAGTGGTGGTGATGGTTAATGATGTTTTTGATTGTGATGAAGAATATGAAGAATAATAAGGGAAAATTTGTTCGATAAAAATAAAATGACAAGGAAAAGAAGAAGGGTATTTACATGCAGTTCACCGAAAGTGAAGCCACGTCGTGCGGCTTCCGATTGTGGCCTCGAGGAGATGGCGGTCTCCGAAGCTTGGCAGCGGTTTTGGAGAAGCTGCTGCTACGTGGGCGGTGCTCCACGGATCTCACCTAAGCCTTGTTGTCGCTCGACCTACTGTGCCAAAGCTATCACCAATGACACATCAAAGGGGGCTCGGGGCTCTCTTTTTCTCAAGAACATTGGATGAAAAATAATGGAGGAGAAGATGGGAATATAAAGAGGAAGAGGGAGTAAGAGAAGAGATGGAGAGAGTGGAGAAAATGGTGGAGGAAGTGGAGAAGATGTGGCTTGGAGTGGGGGAAAAGAAAGGAGAAGAGGTAAAATGGGATTAAAAGAAATAAAATAATAGAGTAATATAGTAGGCTACTTAAAATATTTAAAATAATAATAATAAAATAATAATAAAAATAAATCCGAAAATAATAAAATAATGAGGTGACATGTGGTGGCTCCAGGAGCTGCCACGTGTCGCTCCCAGAAAATTCAGAAATTAAATGTAAAGAAAAATCAAAAAGAAATACAAAAGGGATTAAATCAAAAAGTAGTCAACATGAAAGTTGCTCGTGTCGACGAGATCTACAACTTTCGTGAAGGGTTGAAAATCAAATGAAATCATTTGTACAAAATATATTTTTGGGTGTTACCTTATATATATAAAATACCGCATTTTATCCTTTCTAATTTTTTTGTCGTTTTTAATTAAGAGAAAAATCAAAATAAAAAAAAGAAAATATGAGAAGAATATGTACAACTTAATCTATTTTTTTTGGATTTTTTAATAGTTAGGAAAATGAAAGGATAAAATGGAAGGGCAAAACGGTCAATATGTACAATATACAAAAGGGACCCAAAACCCAAGTTTTGCATACGAGCTCCAATTTTGATGAAATTGGTCTTGTTTCGAAGGTCTTTGAATGTATGTTATTTTAAAAGTGAGTAGACCTAATTCGGAGGTTGTATGAGAGAGATATGCATATTTTAAGGTTCATGGTTTCAATCTTAGATTCGGGTTTTATTGGTCAATTTTACAAGTTAGTATTTTTTTGATATTTTTCTTTAATTAGTGTTAGTAATATATATACTATAAAGTTGGTTTTATTGGATTCGGAGTTAGTATAAAATATATAAAAATAAGGTATTTTAGTTAATATACAGGTGAATATTTACAAGTGAATTTGGCTTCTTATTTAATGTAAATATGAATGCTAAAATGCAGATATTATGAATGCATGCATAAATGCTAATTATGCAATATAAGAGGAAATGTGCAGCTAATTACTCGAGAACAAAGCTCTATTTTCAACTTTTAGAGTCATGAATCACAGATTCATCTCCAAGAAACTATAATAAGAGACAACTTTGTATATTTTTTAGATACATAGGTATAATTAAATTAGAATACAAATAATTATCAATGTGTATGTTATGTTCTAAGTCATCATACCATACTTCTTACATATATGTCATGGTCAAGTTATGGATTTCATTGTTTTTTTTTTATTTTTGAAAATACAAACATGGTCATGTCTTTTTTTTGGAGTGGAAATTTTCAAAATAAGACTTCTCATAGATGTTGTATAAGCTACGAAAATGTGTTATATTTACGCATGCATTGTAAAAAGACTTTGTTTTTTTTTTGACAGAAATGATATTAGAAATCACTTAATGGAATACGATTAATGGAAGCATTATGTTGACTTGATTACAAATAAAATGGATGGCTCATATTTCCAAGAAGTACATTGTAGGAGAGAAAAAGATAACATGGGTTGAATGGCATGTTGAACTAGATGAAGTTTTACATAATATAAACCCAAAAGATTACATATAACTAAGGAGCAAACCTCAACTTAGTAAATTCTACCATGTGAATAAGACGTTGAGGCATAATTTCCATGATTGTCAATCTATCTCAGTTGTAGCTTCTATTATGAGTATCAAGATAATTATAATGGACATGACATTGTTGAAGTCCTTGTCCAATATACTTGAGTTTTATAGGGAAGTGTTAAGTACCTCAAAAAGAACTATGAAATAGAAATATGCGAAGAAGAAATTTCATGTGTTGGACAAGAAGAGAACAAAAGTTGATGTGTGTTATAACTTTTACATCATAATTATGAAGGGCAATGCAATGCATCACCATTATGATGGAATTTACACGCATACATGCATATTTTGAGGATGATAACAAGGTTCTTCCTATATTCGCTCGTATTTGGGTTAGGTAGCAAGTTAAGGATTTGATGTGAAAGTTGAACTGATGAAAAAGCTAATGGATCTTAGAAGAAGTTTCATAAACATGAAGACATGATAAAAAGCCAAAGAAGACAAAATTACAATGATTATACATTTTTGATCATTTTTTTATTTTACAAAAAAAAATGGTTATAAAGCTCATGCGTAGCACTCACCTCCAACTCAACTTTATAGTTTATTAGGCCAATTCAACCGACTATCTAGATTCTCAATCAATTGAATCTCTTCCATTGATGGATGACATTGATTAGTTGATTATTTTCTTGACCAATATTCATCTCATCCGTCTATTTGTAGGCTGTTTTGTTCACAGGTGATCAACCAACTAATCCTTTTGATTATCTGAAGAGTTCAACCAACTTTGAATTTTTCAATTGATTTTTACCAGGTAACTTCTAGTTGCAGTCAACTAATATAATTTTCAGCTGACTTGTTTTTGTTCCAATTGTCTAATTATGACTGAAATTACTAGATGTTTTGGATTGAATTAGGATTGAAATACCTAACTATGTCATCCATGGTTATCTTAGTAAGGCATAGGCCTTTCACGGTGTGAGATTCTTACAGCTTCTAAAAAGGACCATATGCCATATTTTTTTTGTACTCATTCACAATATAAGCCATTCATTCTCATCTTTCTAGTGATAAAAGGAGTCTATCACTTGTGTTCATTTCCATTCTTTATGAGATCAAGAAGGTATTTTGCATCCTTAAGCTTTAAGCTTTCAACCTTGCGCATTTGATCTACAATATCTACTATTTAACCTCAAATTGTATTGCATAATATTTTGAGGTGGTCAGAGTATAATCTTGCAATTATATTGTACATGGTACTCAAGAGCACCCTTCACCCTATGTTAATAATAGTATCTGTTGTAGTATTGGTAAAAAGGTAACATATCAAATCCACACAAGTGATACGAGTTATGCACGAGTGATTCTTATTTGAATTAGGGCGAGCCCTAAGGCCAGTCACGAGGAGTTAACTACTTAACAAAGACAAGCACGCACGAATCAATCAATCGAGAAGTTTTTCAAATATACATTTGGAATTTTATTTTCAAAAGAGAAAAAAGACTTGTGTGTGCTTTGAATCTAGGCTTAACAAATACTTTAATGTATTATTTGTGAATTTTTTATATCAAATTAACTAAAAATAGGTTTATTAGAAAATAGGTATTTTATGCAAAAAAATGTTCCTAAATACCTTAAAAACTCAAATGATGTGATTTTTGCAAAAAAAAAAATATTTTTCCTAAATTAAGTACCTAAAGGCTATATAAAGCATATTTTTAGATTTTTTAGACTTTTCCTGGTTTTTGTAAAAAATATGTAAGATTTTTATTTTCGTGGTTATAAGATGATACATGCAATTGATATTTTCAAAAGATTTTTGGCAATGTGATAACATCTTGCAAATTGGATGCTACACACTTTAACATAATGCATGATATTGTGAGGAATAGAAGATACTTTTGGCTATGAAAAATATTCATAGATGTGCTTATTTATTTCATTGTGTACAATCACTAAACTAATTAATCTTAAACATTTGCAATTAAACTAAGGTTCCAAACATTACCACAAAATAGAGGATGTTAACACACACAAATTATCCAAGTTTCAATAAATTTCCAAAAATTACATTTAGTATACCATCTTCCTTAAATTACATATCAACTAATTATTAAACCGATAATGCATCAAAAGATCGCCAAATATTCATGGAAGTTGGTTCAATGTATTTAAATTCTATACTAAAAATTCCGGAGCAAAATTCAAAGGAAAAGAGTAAAAATGCAAGAATAGACTACACAGATTGAAAGAAAAGAAAAAAAACCTAATTGTATTTTGGTCATAGAGGGAACTATTGCAATTAATAAAAACTGATTGCATATTTATTTCCTGCCTACTAACATTACAAGGCATACTTGCATGACTTATAGAACATCATGGGATGCTTCACACTTGTTCCATGGGTTCATAGAGAAGGGTTGAGATTAGATCTTAAACTTTGATCTTACGACTGAAGATGAAACACACGTCAAAGGGGCTATGGATACGCCTACAAAGGATCGAAATCTCTAGGAGGTCTTGAGAAATTTCACCAGCATCTGTTCATTGGACATTGAGGATTAGAAGGTGATGTTCGATAACAACTGTTGGTGCATGATTCCTATCATACACATGATCATCATCTTCCTCAGCTAGAGGGTGTGACACTGAAGTTCATTCGATGTTCAGATCACTCATTTGAGGCCTGCATGGGGAGAGGATATCTAGAAATACCTGGAGTGGGTAGCTGGTTCCTCAATCTATCTCTCTTACAAGAAGTTAAGCCCAAAGCCCCAAAAGCTAAAAATATACCATTGGTTCAACAGTGCATCAGAACCCAAAGCCCAAACCCTAACTCTTGTGATTGTGGTGAGTTTAATGGTGAACTCATGTGCATGTTTCAAAGGAAAGGACTTGTTCCTCGATCCTTAGAGTATGTGAGGGGGTTAGAATGTGGACAGTTGTGAAGAAAAGAAGAATGGCAAGGTGTGTCGACAATGGTGAAGTGAAACATATGGAAAAGAAGGGGAACATGAAGGTAATTGGGTGAGTGAACCCGAACAGAGCAGAGCGGTCATGTGGTCCACACGAGTTGGGACCACAGTCGCTGAGGTGACCTATGCAAAGCTCAAAAAACAAATTCAAAAATCAACCCACACAAATAATCAAGCAATGCAGACAAGTGGATCAAAATTTATTATAAAATCCTATAAACAAATATGTATAGTGGACAAATATGGTAGGGTGTCAAACTCAGGAAGCAAGGGATGTAGCAATGTATATTATTTATCTCTAAATAATATAGAAATGTGTATTGATGAGCGACCGACTAACCATGGTTAAGTAGCAAAATAAACAATGGTCGTTGTGACCGCAATCAATCGGCTAACTCAGCGAGAAAAATAACCACTAAATAGATCCAGCAATGAAATGTGAGTGGTACGCTATTTTTATTTACCTGGTATAGCTACTAGGGTTAAACATAAGGACCATGAAAAGAAAGGAAGTGGTCAGATATCAAAAATAAAATATTTTTTAGTGGTTTTTTATTTTTATTTTTTATTTTCGATAAAAAAGGAACTAGCACAAAATGTAAAATACATACACAACACTCTTTTTAGATTTTTCAAAATAACAACAAATGTTCAGAAAATAAAACTAAAAAAATTTTTGGGTTTTCTGGATTTTCAAGGGTTTTGGTAATTTTTGTAGGTTTTTCAAATGTTTTTATGATTTCATAAAAATCAAACAATGCTCAAATGACAAAACAGTGCATAGCTAGGACCAAATTGCAAATTAAAAATACTTAAAGTGCCCAAGGTCCCGGATAGTAAATTTATGATAAACTATAAACAAAATCCTACAAACAGAAACTAAAAATACAATTTTTAGATTTTTCTTGGATTTTATATGATTTTTATAAGTTTTATATTATTTTAAGATTTTTAGGGCTTTTATAACGAGTTTTCAAACAAAATTAATACTATAATTAAAATACAATAAAAGGCCAGCACATAGATTTTTATGGAATTTTTAAAGCATTTTTCAAATTTAATGATTTTTCTAAGGCAAGCATGGTCTTTTTTAGGAATTTTTCAATTTTTAAAATATGAAATGCAAGCAAATTAATGCACGAAAATTATAGTAAAAACGACACACTAGTAGGAGCTAACAGTAATTTTTAGACAATTTTTAGAATTAATTTAATATTTATTAAGTTCAAATAAAGTTATGCAATTAAACACATCTCACAAGGACCAAAACGCAAATAGTTTAAGTCTCAGGACCAAACAATAACACACGTTAAAAGCTTAAGAGTCAAGTCTGCAAAAAGCCCAGCCAATTCACGTACATGCTCAATATTCAACGCACATGGGGTATAAATGCAAGGGTTTTTATCAGTTGTGCCCCTCTGAGATATTGCAATTTCAGTAATACCCCTCCCTTTTTTGAAATATCAGTTATACCCCTACCTTCTTGCAAAATTCACAGTTCTGTCCTTTTGTTAAGGTAAAGTAGGAGTATAACTGATATTACAAAAGGGTAGAACTGTGAATTTTGCAAGAAGGTAGGGGCACAACTGACATTTCAAAAAGGGAAGGGGCATAACTGATATTGCAATATCTCAGAGGAGCACAACTGATAAAAACCGTAAATGCAAATTCTAGAAACATACAATTCATTCATTAACAACGTAAAAGCTCAAGACAGAAAGTGCAAATAACCCACATAACACGTGAGGACACACGTGCCTCAGACTAGGAAGGACTAAAATGTAAATACTAAAAAGTGTGACCAAACTGTAAATATTTTTAACTACACATTTTATTTAACAGACTAAATCTAAAAGCAGAAGCATGTAAGGGCACAAAGGAAATATACCCAATGAGGCACGTGGTGCACACGAAGGATGGCGTTATCGTACGATTCTGTTTATCCGTTGTGGCACATCTGACTGACTAGAATTTGTCACGGACATGCGTGTCAAATGCGTCAGGTACTCAGATCTAACGGTCCCAAAGTTGCCACTATCAGGTGGCTCTGATCGTATCTGGCAGAGGCGGGCTCATCCAACGGCAGAGAGAGGGTCTGCAAGAACACACCTCCAGTAAACTTCAACCGAGCATCGGAGGAGATCTGACGCTCCGATGAAGGGTTGGAGAGGTCTGGTAGTATCGTGATGATGCTCCGCATCGAAAGGGTAGCTCCGATAATCGGAGGATGGTCGGATGATCGTGGCGATGAGGGTCCTCCTGGAACTACTCCGCCTGAGCAGCTGGGGGTCTAAAGTGATCTCCAGGCGTACGTGAGTACCTTCAAAGGGTAGAGGGGACTCGGAGCAATGCTCCGGTCCAAGTTATTGCAGACGGAGATAAAAAAAAAGTGACAGGGGATGGTGATCGACCTCCGACAAAGGCGAGGGAGGGAGTTCCAAACTTTAATATCGCTATGATGGGCAATGTTGAGGGTGAACAGGTTGCGTACGAAGGTGGGCTATGGTCTGAGGATTCGATCTGTGCGGATGGATGTCGATGGTAGGGCTCGGACCAACAGGTCGGAGCAGAGGAGCGTGCGACAGAGGCCAAAGAGAAGATTGAAATGGACAGGGGAATGCAGAAGATATTAACGATGCCTGAAGCTACCAATGAGATCAGAAGCTCCAAGCAAAGATAGTCGATGGGGTCTTGGCCTCAACCGAGATGCGGCAGGCAGCGAGGCTACTCGCGATGGATCTCCGATCATGAATCAAGTTATAAGCCGCCAAGCTTCTCGTGATGATCCTAAGCTACTCATTCGGTAGTTTTCACTCTAAATAAGGGAGCTAGGGGTTTGTGGTGGTGTGAGGGACATGCTGCAGAGCAGTGGAGGTGGAAGAGTGGTTTATAGGGTTCTCCAAGGTCCAGAAAGATCGGAAGGGGGTGCGTAACCCTAAAAGGATCCGATCCATCCTAGGGATCCATGAGGATCATGGATACTAGGAGAAGAATCAGGCGAAGAATCAAGGGGAACGGAGGTTGGCGTCAGGCGTTAGAAAATGGAGAAGAAGCTCCGGCGAAACAAGGCACGGCTCGACCCTGTCGGAAGAGACCGGTCTGACGTGGCCCAATGAGAAACCATGATGTACCAAAATAAAAAGAAATTGAATTAAAAATAGTAGATGAATTTAAAATAAAAAGTGTATCAAATAAAAAATGTTTATTGTTTAATTAAAATTTGTATGATTTTTAAATATTTTTATGAAAAATTAAATAATGTATATATACATGTATAATATACTTATGAATTAGGTACAAATATTTTTAATTTATTATTTTTATAATATTTTTATTTTATATTTTATTTATTTACAAAATAATTTAGGGGATACACAATGATTTTTATTTTATTTTTATTAATTAATTAAAGGTGTAAAATAAATCGGTGTTGTAATATATGCACAAATATTTTGTACAAGGGTTTGATGATTTTATTTTTATTTTTATTTTTATGAATTTTATTTTGTTTTTATATTATTTTCAAGGATATATACAAATGTGTAAAAGAATAAAATATTTTTATCTTGTCAAAATTAATTAAATAAATAATATGTACAAGTATAGGTGATGTGTACAATACATAGTGGACCCTTATCTCTCTCTACTTATTTTCTTCTGTGATCAGGTCAAGACTTGACCTTCTCTTGGAGTTTAGGTCACTCTGTGTTTATTCTAAATACATCCTTCTTTTTCTTTTCCTTTTATTCTTTTATTTTTGTAAAATAAATGTTAAATATGAGATATTAAAAATGACATGCAAAATACTAAGCTATTGTTTTTACAGGTATTTATAAGTGGTTTTGCCAAAAAGAAGAATTAAAATAAAAGAATTCAGAGTGGGAATAGTATATTCATCACCCCCTATACTTTATCTTTGCTAGTCCCTTAGCAAACACTTATTTGAAAAAGAAGTGAAAAGAAAAAGAAAAGAAAAAGGAGGAATCAAAGCTTATTATTAAACTTATCTCCATTGAATTGGAGTATAGAGCTCAGTTAGACCTTTGGATTATTAATTTGGCGGAACCTTATTGGGAAATAGTTTTAAGACTTAACAGCCTCCAAGTTCCACATTTCTATGGTCAAGACTTCTTAATAACCAGATCAGAACAAGTTTACATGCGCAAACTTCTCATGACTATGTATCTTTCATTTTACTATGTAGGTTATATGTATCTCCCCACCTCAGAAATGACAAAGAAACAACCTCCCTCAACAAGGTAATTCTAATTCCCCAGTCTAGCAGCTCTTTCCTCGAGGAGCAGGGTATTCCCTTCTAAGTTCAAGTTCAACCAGCTCAAGAAGAGGAGAAATAAGAGAATGGATCGTGACCAGTATAGCCGCGTATCCCTTGGATCTTAACCAGTGTTGCCGCATATCCCTTGGATCTTAACCAGTGTAGCTAAGTCTCCAGCTGCAAGCTTCCATGAGATGAGAAGGTGGAATACATAAGCTTTTCTTATTCACTATATACACTCCGACAAGCATTTTATTTTCAATCAGGCATGCCCCCTTTTTTGGAGTTTTTTTATGTTTTTGTACTTTTTGGTGTGTGTGTGTGTGTATACAACACATTTACATGGTGCAGCATGTACATAAGGAGTTTTCCCTCTTGAGCCAGTAGACTATCCCTCTTTTGAAGCATTATTGCAAGCCACAAACTCTTGTCCTTAGACCTCACTGTCACTAGATCAGGTTGAGATGCATATTCCTCCCTAGAGGAAGGCGAGAGGTTCGGCTAGCAGTACTACCATCGTATGATACCCCAAGCTAAAGAATTCTGCCTCCTCACCATCTCATCCGTGTTGAGCTACGTGTAAGATGCATGTCCAAGTCAAGTCATTGTCTCTGAGAGTCATGTGTGTGTTGTTAAGTGTTCTACTTAGGCTTATCAAGAAGACATGTGAACATAATCTAGTGGACTCGAAGAATTAAGTCACTATGGACCTGAAAAGTCTTAACCTCAAACCCTATAAAGTTCCTCTGAAGTTAAGTGGATTAAGGTCTTAACTAAGTTCTATTTTCCAATTTAATTCCAGACTAGTTTAAATGTCAACTATGATTCAAAATAATATACAAGCAAGAATGTACAAAAACTCCTTTTTTGGAACTTCTTCAAAAATATGCAATTTTTTATGAAAAAATTTGAATGCAAGAAAAAAAGAAGAAAAAACTTTGCAAAATATTTTTACAAATATTTACAATATTTTTTTGCAAACATTTTATTTTCAAACATTTTTCAAAAATTTTATACTATATACATAATTTTGATACAAAAATATTTACAAAAACTTTACAATCAACACTTTTTTACATAAATAGTTTTTACAAAAGCTATTTACAAACATTTATGTACAAGAAAAAAATTAAATTTTTTGTGATTTTTAGTTTTGTGATTTTTAGCCATATATTATTAACACACTTACACAAAGTACGAGTTATGGCTAAAGTATATAGATAATATATTTGACACCCCCCATACTTAGCTCGAACGATGTCCTCAAAGTGATCAAAGAGCGATTAAAGGAAGACATAACTCGTGCTGAGTATTGGGAAGTGAAAAGAAGGCTATACTGCAGTGACGAATAAAAATGTAATGAATAGAGGTCGGTGATCCTCCTATACTTAGGATGAATTAATCCTAAGTATAGAAGACTTTACACAAACGAAAAACCAAAGAATAGGATGTACATATACTACCTCCCCTATACTTAGGGTAAAATATCCCTAAGTATAGGCAGCAAAGCAGAGGTAATGAAATCAAAAATGAATAATCACAGGTTTGATACCCCTAAAGCACGTCCTAAGTATAACATAATCATAAGATGAAGATGGGGTATTAGACAAAAAGAATGAATGATATGGACAATATGGATCTATACAACTACGAAGGAAAAGTGATAATCAGGCATGAGATGCAAATGATGTGAGTCAAAGACCGCATCTCATGCAAAATGAATAGGGGCAACGTCAACGATCAGCAGATCATGATCAAGATATGGCTTCAGGTGATGACCATAACCCGAAAGGTGGAATCAGATGACAACTCAGATATGTCAATGTCCATTGTCTTGCACCTTTCTGACCATGTATGGTCCCTTCCATTTGCTTTGTAATTTCCCTGGAAATAATCTCAACCTAACATCAAATAGCCATACTCTTTGGTTCGACTCAAACTGCTTATGGCTGATATGAGAATCATGCCATATCTTCACTCTATCCTTGTACTATAGGGTACTCGAAAAGGTTGTGTCTCTCAACTCCTCCAAGGCTTCCAATTCTGCTTTTCTCTGATCTCCTAAACTCTTGGGATCCAGTAATAACTCAAGGACTGTCCAAAGTGACTTGTGCTTGATTTCCACAGGTAAATGGCATGGCTTGCCATAAACGAGACAAAAAGGAGATTTGCCCAAAGGTGTCCCGAAGGAGGTCCTATAGGTCCACAAGACCGAGTCCAAAAGCTGTGACCAATCCTTTCAGTCTGGGCAGACAACCTTCTGCAGTATAGTCTTGATCTTCCAGTTCGATACTTCAGCAAGACCATTGGTCTGAGGGTGATAAGGAGTGGCAACTCGATGGTCAATGCCGAACTCGTTAGCAAGGGCATTTACCTTATCGTTGATAAAGTGAGTCCCCCCGTCAGATATCAAAACTCTAGGTACCTCGAACCGTGAAATGGTATTTTTCCTCGGAAAACTGCATACGGTCTTAGCATCTGCGGCTCCGGCAGGGATGGCCTCAACCCAACGACTGACATAATCTACAACAAGCAGAATGTACTCAAATCCCTGACTCTTAGGTAATGGACCCATGAAATCGATGCCCCATACGTCAAAAACCTCACAGAAGTGAATGGGTTGCATCGGCATCATATCACAATGTCCACAAGTGTCGATCCTCTGACATCTAGTACACCTCTTCACAGATTCGTCAGTATCCTTGAAGATGGTAGGTGATGAATCTGTGATTCATGACTCTAAAAGTTGAAAATAGAGCTTTGTTCCCGATTAGTTAGATGCATATTTCCACTTATATTGCATAATTAGCATTCATGCATGCAAGCATAATATCTGCATTTTAGCATTCATATTTGCATTAAATAAGAAGCCAATTTCACTTGTACAAATCACCTGTATATTCACCATATTTCACCTATTTGTATTTATTTTATACTAACTCCGAATCCAATAAAATCAACTCCATAGTGTATATATGACTAACACTAATAAAGGAAAAATATCTAAAAAATATAACTAGTAAAATTGACCAATAAAACCCCAATCCAAGTTTGAAACTAGGAGCCTTAAAATGTGCATATCTCTCTCATACAACCTCTGAATTAGGTCTACTCACTTTTAAAGTAATATACATTAAAAGACCTTCGAAACAAGACTAATTTCATCAAAATCGGAGCTCGTATGCAAAACTTGGGTTTTGGGCCCCTTTTGTATATTGTACATATTGACCGTTTTACCCCTGTATTTTATCCTTTTATTTTCTTCATTATTAAAAATCCAAAAAAATAGATTAAGTTGTAAATATTCTTCTCATATTTTCTATATTTTTATTTTGATTTTTCTCTTATTGAAAAATGACAAAAAAATTATAAAAGATAAAATGCGGTATTTTATATCTATAAGGTACCACCCAAAAATATATTTTTATACAAATGATTTCATTTGATTTTCAGCCCTTCACAAAAGTTGTAGATCTCGTCGAGACGAGCAACTTTTGTATTGACCACTTTTTGATTTAATCTCTTTTGTTGTTTCTTTTTTATTTTCTTTACATTTAATCTTTGAATTTTCTAGGCGCGACATGTGGCTGCTCCTGGAGCCGCCACATGTCACCCCTTTATTTTATTATTTTCGAATTTATTTTATTATTTTCAGATTTATTTTTTTTATTATTTTTGGATTTTATTATTTTATTATTTTAATTATTGATATTTTTAATAGCCCACTTATTTTACATATATTATATTATTTTTTCCCTTTTTACCTCTTCTCCTTTCTTCTTCCCCACTCCAAGCCACCATCTTTCCCACTTCCTCCACTATTCTCTCCACTCTCTCTATCTCTTCCCCAACTTCCTTCTCCTCTTTATATTCACATCTCCTCCACCATTTCTAGATCATCAGCCAATTTCGTGAGAAGAATTCCAGCTCCAGAGAGGTCGAGGTGACAGCGACAACCTTAGTCTATAGAGCGACGACGAGTTCCAGCCATCTTCGGCTATTGGTGAGATCCGCGAGCCTTGTTCGCGTAGCATTCCTCCACAAGTGGATTGTCTAGCTTCTCAGCTTTTCGCCAAGCTGATCGAGGCCACAATCGGAAGCCGCACACTGCAGCCCCAAAAATCTGGCGATTCTCACAGGTAAGTACTCTATCTTTATCTTGTCATTTTATTTTATCTAACAATTGTTTTTCTTTGTTGTTCATCATCAAAAATACCATCATCACCCACACCACAAATCATAACAAAAAAACCACATTTTCACCACCTTTATCACCACTATCACCACACACACTAGATCTTCATTATATATATATATATATATTTACCACTATTTGCTATTACAAGAAAATATAAAAAAATACAAAAAATCAAAAAAAATAATAAAGCAGGAGCTTTTTGGTCGGAGCACCACCGCCCCACGTGCAACCGCCGGCCGTCACGCCCCCAGCCGCTGCCACTGGCCGCCTCATGCCGGCCCCTCCTCCGCCACCCTCCAGCGGTCGCGTCGCCTGGGACCGACTGCTCCAGCCACCACCCTTCGCCCCCAACGGCGCCGGCTACTGCGTGGCCGCCCACAACCGTTCGTCCAACTCTAGCGGCCCCTCCTCCGCTCGCCAATGCCGCCCCTCGCCGGTCGTCGATCTCCTGCTGTCACGCCCAGCACGACACCACCGACGGCTAGCGCGCGCCGCCGTGCCACCCGCGGTGCACCTCCCCAACTATCCTGTCCGCCATCCTCAGTCGTGCGCCGCCCCGCGCGCTCCCCTCGGTCATCGTTCGCCCCTCGGCCAGAGTGCCGCCAACCAGGCGCGCCCGCAGCCACCCGTGTGGTCTCCCTTCTCCGCCCAGGTGCGGCACCGCCCCGCCGAGAAGCACGCCCTCCTGGTGTGCCACCCTCGCGCGGCCGCATCTCCACCCGACCTCCATCTGCCAAGGCTGCTCCACCCCGTGCGCCGCCATCCGCGCCCTCCAAGGCCGCCGCCCACATCTCTTGGAAGCCCTAGTTTGGGATGCCAACGAAGGTGCCCTAGGTCTATTTCATTTTATTTATTGTTTTGGCAAATTGCATTGTTAGTCCATCATATTACCTTATTTGCAAAAATGCCCTTAGGCATAGTTTGAGTAGATTTATTTCATTTTCTTAATTGTGAAGACAGCCCTGACTTTGCGTGGTTATTTGGACAATCATTTTGCATCATTTATTTTAATGAAAAATAGCATGTTGCGAGGACCTGCATGGTCGGCAGCCGGTCGTGAAGCACCGCTGGCGGTGGTGCACTGGGAGGGCGGCTACGGCTGCTTCTTCCCTGTGTTTTTTTTATGTTTTTTTTTGTTTTGCAAAAAATTTTATTTTCTTTGTAAACAAGAATAAAATGTGAAATGAATGTATGGTGATGATGGTGATTGAAGGACAATGGTGGTGATAGATCAATGTATTGTGGTGATAAATGGTGTAGACAATAATAAAAAAATCGTTAGATAAATAAAATAACAAGGAGAATGAGGGAATACTTACATGTGATTGCCGAAAGTGGAGCCGCGTCGTGCGGCTTTCGGTCGTGGCCTCGAGAAGGTGGCGGGGTCCTTCGAAGCTGGAGCAGCTTCCTGCAAGGGATGTTGCGATGAAGTGGTTGAGACCACCTCGGATCTCGCCGTGGTCGGAGGTCATCGCTCGACGGTGGTTTTCGGTAGCTGTCACCTACAGATAGCCGGAGCTCTCTCTCTTTTCTATTGAAATTGGCAGATGATCTAGAAATGGTGGAGGAGATGTGAATATAAAGAGGAGAAGGAAGTTGGGGAAGAGATAGAGAGAGTGGAGAGAATAGTGGAGGAAGTGGGAAAGATGGTGGCTTGGAGTGGGGAAGAAGAAAGGAGAAGAGGTAAAAAGGGAAAAATAATATAATATATGTAAAATAAGTAGGCTATTAAAAATACCAATAATTAAAATAATAAAATAATAAAATCTAAAAATAATAATAAAAAAATAAATCCGAAAATAATAAAATAAATTCAAAATAATAAAATAAAGGGGTGACATGTGGCGGCTCCAGGAGCTGCCACATGTCGCGCCTAGAAAATTCAAAGATTAAATGTAAAGAAAATCAAAAAGAAATAACAAAAGGGATTAAATCAAAAAGTGGTCAACACAAAAGTTGCTCGTCTCGACGAGATCTACAACTTTCGTGAAGGGCCAAAAATCAAATGAAATCATATGTATAAAAATGTATATTTGGGTGGTACGTTATAGATTTAAAATACCGTATTTTATCTTTTGTAATTTTTTGTCATTTTTCAATAAGAGAAAAATCAAAATAAAAATATAGAAAATATGAGAAGAATATTTACAAATTAATCTTTTTTTTTGGATTTTTAATAATGAAGAAAATAAAAGGATAAAATACAGGGGTAAAACGGTCAATATGTACAATATACAAAAGGGGCCCAAAACCCAAGTTTTGCATACGAGCTCCGATTTTAATGAAATTGGTCTTGTTTTGAAGGTCTTTTAATGTATATTACTTTAAAAGTGAGTAGACCTCATTCGGAGGTTGTATGAGAGAGATATGCACATTTTAAGGCTCCTAGTTTCAAACTTGGATTGGGGTTTTATTGGTCAATTTTACTAGTTAGTATTTTTTAGATATTTTTCCTTTATTAGTATTAGTCATATATACACTATGGAGTTAATTTTATTGGATTCGGAGTTAGTATACAATAAATACAAATAGGTGAAATATGGTGAATATACAGGTGATTTGTACAAGTGAAATTGGCTTCTTATTTAATGCAAATATGAATGCTAAAATGCAGATATTATGCTTGCCTGCATGAATGCTATTTATGGATTATAAAGAGAAATATGCATCTATTTACTTGGGAACAAGCTTCTATTTTCAAATTTTAGAGTGATGAATCACAGATTCATCAGTAGGCCACCATAGGTCGGATTGGAGAACTTTCTATCATGACTGTCTCCCAAAATGATGTCCTCCTACCTCAAGCTTGGGGCAGTAAGTGAGGATGATGTGGTGCTCCTTTTGAGGAATGCACCGATGCCAGACACTATCTCCCCCTTCATGATAAAGGGTGGGATCCTCCCAATGGTACGACTTTCTTGGCGATTGAGGAATGCATCGATGCATGGGCCAACCTTGTGGAACTTTCTTGGCGACAAGATAGTTCACAATGTTAGTGTACCATGGAAGCGAGGTGATAACAAGAATCGCCACATCTGGAAAGGTCTTTGTAATAGGTGTGATCTGATCAGAATCCTCAAAGTTCTCTAAGCGGGAGAGGTGATCCGCCACCACATTCTTGACTCCAGGTTTATCCTTAATCTCTGTGTCAAACTCCTGAAGTAGAAGGATCCATCTGATCATTCTAGCTTTGGCATCCTTCATAGCCATGAGGTATCAGATGGTGGTGTGATCTGTGTATATGGTCACTCTAGATCCAAGAATGTATGATATGAACTTATCCAAAGCAAAGACTACGGCTAGCATCTCTTTCTCAGTCACAGTATAACTCCGACGACCAGCATCCAAAGTCTGGCTAGTGTAGTGAATGGCAATCAGCAATACATCCCTCATCTATCCTAGCACAACTCCTATGGCAAAATCGGAAGCATCTGTCATGATCTCGAATGGGAGAGACCAATCGGGTGGCTGAAGGATAGGAGCCTCAACAACTAATCCCTTGAGAGTCTCAAATGACGCCAGACACTTATCATCTACAATGAACTCGGTGTCTTTGGTTAGCAAATCAGTAAGAAATTGGGCAATAAGACTGAAATCTTGAATGAATCGTCGGTAGAGAACGACATGCCCCAAAAAAGACTGCAACTGTCGCAGATTGGATGATGAATTGAGTTTCTTGATAATATCCACCTTGGTCGGATCGACCTCCATGCCCCTGTTGGAGATGATATGGCCAAGCACCGTCCCCTGAGTCATGATAAAATGACTCTTCTCTCAAGATAATACAAGGTTAACCTCTATGTTGCGCTGAAATACACGATCTAGGCAGTCAAGACACGCATCGAACCCATCGCCATAGACTGAAAAGACATCCATGAAGACCTCTAAACAGACACCCACCAAGTCCGAAAAGATGGAAAGCATGCACCTTTCGAATGTAGTTGGGGTATTACATAAACCAAAGGACATCTGTCTAAAGCCATACGTCCCAAACGGACATGTGAATGTTGTTTTCTACTGGTCTTTGGGCACTATGGCCACCTAATTATACCCCAGGTACCCATCAAGGAAACAATAGTGACTCTTCCCAGCTAGCCTCTCGATAATCTGATCAATAAATGGCTATGGGAAATGATCCTTCTTGGTGGTCTGATTCAATTGTTTGTAGTCTACACAGACCCTCCAAGAAGTGGGTACCTGGGTAGCTATCTCCCCTCAAACTCACTCAGAACTATACCGATACCCGTCTTCTTGGGTACTACATGTAGTGGACTACTCCACTTGGAGTCAGAGATGGGGTAGATAAAATCGATGCTCCACCACTTTGATATTTCCTTCATGACCACATCTCGAAGATTCAGGTTCAGTCGTTGCTGGAACTCATGTGATGGCTTGGCATCCTCTTCGAGACAGATGTGGTGGGAGCATAGGGCCAGAATTATCCCCTGGATATTAGCTACGCTCCATCTGATTGCCTTGCGGTTTCTTGAAAGAACCTCCATCAAATGAGATTCTTGATCTCTAGTCAAATCCGATAAGATAATGACTGGGAACATATCTAGCTCGCCCGTAAGGAATCTGTACTTCATGCTCTGCGAGAAGGTCTTCAATTCTTGAAAAGTGGGAGCGCAAATCTGACTTCTGAAATGTCTAAGTGAAGGCTATCGGATCTGGGTTTGAGAACTCTCGCTGTAGTGATAAATCTGACGAAGATGACCCTATTGGTGTATCTGTCATCTGACCAGGCTCTCTCTCCGCCCTAGCTGTCGACTCTGTAGACACAAGACATCGTAAATAATCATCGAAATACTACCAATAAAAATCGGTGTCTGCATCTGAGGGAACTGAATCTGAAGCACAAGAAATAAAATATGCTTCGCTATCTTGACCACGGTCATCAGCCTCAAAGGTGTCATGTGCCATGAGTGTGCTCTTCGAACTCTCATCTACCATGATCTGTAAATTCGTAGCATCTGTAGGTGTGACAAGAGCTCGTGCTGCTGGGTCTGCCCAAACTGCTTCATCATCTATGATCACAAAGTCGTACTCCTAGTAGATGTCTAGCTCTACATCTGTCATCTACTCTGAGTCGCTCATATGTACTGAGCAGGTTGAATCTCTCGCTCTGGTATCCTCGATCGTCTCTATTTGTACACTCTCGCCCTCGACGTGGAAGTATACCTTCCCACCATTATGATCGGATACCACCTTGGCTATGGCCAAGAAAGGTCATCCTAAAATGATGGGGGAACCTGTCACAGATTTAGGGATCTGCATGTCCAATATAACAAAGTCCACGGGGAATTTTAGGCCTTGAATTGTGACGACCACGCCCTTGAGTAACCCCTTTGGCCTCTTGACAAATCTATCAGCAAACTGAAGGATTGTCCTGCTCTGTCTAAGAGGGCCAAACTTGAATCGATCGAGTAAAGCTTCCGGGAGGAGATTAATCGAAGAACCACTACCTAATAGAGTACGATCGAATCGCTGCTCATGAATGTGGTATTTCACATATGGAGCTCCTGCATCAGGTCTCTTGGCTGGCAACCTGTTCTGAATGGTGAAGCATGTAACACGAGTAAGCACATGGATCTCTGCGTTGTGGTTCCTTTTCTTCCTGCGGATGGTGGTCTTCTCTCTCAAGTTCTTCTAGAAGAGGAGGATGTGCTCTAGTGACTTTTGTAGAGTCAGGTGTATCTGAAATCGATCTATCATCTGCTAGCTGAACTTTAACTGTTATTTCTTTTTTGAATTTTCTTTTTAGGTCCCCTTTCCTAAGAGGAGTGCTTGAGGGAAGGGGATGGAGGGACCCTCTCCAGAAAGATGAGGGCTAAGAATAGGTTCCTATCCAGGCAATGGGCTAGAATCCATACAATGATCAACATGCAAAATGGATGGACTCACAAGAGATGCAGAAACCTTTCCTTTATTCATATTTTTTATTTTTATTTCTCCGTTTTTTATATTTTCCTATAAATGTCCTGAGATACGGAATAAGGTAACACAACCGAAGGTAAATTGGTGGTATCAGTACCACCTACTGCATCTGTTCTTGCAGCATCAACATCGCACTCTGGTTGAGCATCTGGTATCATGGTGGAATCAACATAATTGTTTGTAACTAGAATCACGACGACCTCAGTACCATCGGCTAGATCAACATCCTTGGTGGCTTCAGCACTACCGTCATCGTCATCATGATTAACGGCATCAACACTGCTTCCATCCTTGTCTGGAGCTCTGGAGTCTACATCAGGTCGTCGCTCAGACGAGGTGTCGCTGGCTGGCATCCTACCACTTCTAAGTGTCACAAAATCAGCATCAAATACATAGGAAGAAATATCACCCAAAATATCACTAGGAGTGGTGGTCTCTGTAAACTGTACCTGCTCAGATTTCCTCTTCAGATTATTCGGGTTAGGTTCAATCTGAGTGGGTATGGCGGCCTTTCCCTTGATAATCTCCCTCATTTCATGTCGGAAGTCATCCATCTCTCGCTGGAAGGATGCCTGCTGGTCAGTGAGGAAGAGGGCGAGATTATCAAGGGTTGGGTTCTCATAGACAGGTGCCTGAGAACTAGATGGGTTGCCTTGATGGAAATGAGGTTGAGTCTGTTATTGTTGCTGGTAGTGGGGAGGAGGAGGCTGGGAATACTATTGAGGCCGATGTGGTTGCCTCCACTACTGTCCCTGATGGTAGGGATGGGGACCTTGTTGCTGGTGGTACTGTTGGGAATGATGGGGCTGTTGTTGCTGGCTACTATGCCCTGCCTGAGCTGGAGGCTGCTGCTGGGAGGAGGTGCCTCCAGTGGACCATCGAAAGCCAGGATGGTCAAGACAAATCCCGGGCTGAGGTTGGTACTGAGAGTACCAAATCCCGTTGACTTCCATCAACGGCTCTTGCTCAAGGTGTGGAGGGGGAAGAGCTGTTAAGGTTGATCTGACTGGTAGACTACCATCTGAGTATCTAGAGATGGCGGTGGCTGCTGGAAGTGCTGGAGCTGATGGTCCGACTCTACCCTGATATGGTGGACCTGTCGGTATCAGGTAGATGGCGAGATGGAGCTGCTCCCTGGATCGGCCCGTGACTTGAGACAAGGCTGAGAAGTCGTATGTGCCTCTTGGATACACATGATCTGAGTCTTCAGGTCACCTAACATCTGTGCCGACTGATCAATCTAGTTCAGGACTTGGCACTGCTTCTTCTCTATAATCTCGATTCGATCCAACTTCTCATCGATGATGCCCATGTCGGTAGTTGAAGACTCAACAAGTGTTGTTGTTGACGACGAAGTAGAAGGGCCAGCATCGACTTGTGCAATCCTTTGATAGGAAATGGCCTATGGAAGAGGCTTCCCCTGAGTGTAGACTCGGGTTTGGGACATCACTGTATAATTTTCTGCCATCTCCTTATAGATGGCCCAGACCTGGTCCTCATCCTTGGAAAAATAGGACCCTCCACACGAGGCATTCACTAGCCCCTACAGCTCCGATGTTAGCCCATAGAAAAAACTCTGAACAAGGTTGGGCTTGGATATCTTGTGATGTTGACACCGATCAATGAGCTCTCTAAATCGATCCCAAGCCTCATGGAACTTCTCATTTGGGATCATGGTGAAGTTGTTGATTATCGCTCTAGCTGCATTGGTTTGGCCAAGTGGATAGTACTTATTCAAGTACTCGATCCAGAGCTGCTCCCATGTGGTGACGTACTTAACCAAATGCTTCAGTCAGTAGGCTGCTCTATCGACGAGGGAAAACGGGAAGGCAATCATCTTGATCGTGTCCTCATTCACAAATCTATCGAGGACAATGCTGCAAATCATCTTGAATTCTTGGAGATAGAGATGAGGCTCCTCGATGGCTAGCCCATGGAGCTTGGGCAATAACTGAATAGTATGGCAGCGAAGCTCGAAGTCGCCAAGGATCTCTGGCAGCTGGATACCGGTGAGTGAGGGTTACACCAAGATTGTGCAACTACCTCATAGTACGTGTTGGTCTCGTTGGGTCCTACAACTCCTCTGGACATCCGCCTCCTCCTCCAGCTCCCGGTATCTCTCCATCAGTTGATCTCTGTGGCTCTGCTCTGTCGGCTCGCATCTACGTGAGTTCCCTCCTCACCTCGGCCATGAAAGCTCAGCAAGCAATGTCTTGTTGATGGCGGCCTGATCCAATACATAGTAAGAAGTCCGCGGCTTCTCATCGGTACAGTTCTCACTGCTGGCCATCTCTTGGGTCTCTACAAAGGCAAAAGACCCCAACTCAGGTGCCGTCAAGTGAACAAATAACTGTACTGGCCTCTGCTTTAGCACCTCAGGAATGGAAGAAGGGTGGTCTAGGGGGAACATGGTGGTAGCAAACTCAAGTTCAGAGAGAGGGTCTGAGCTCTCTGAAGTCATCCTAGATGAATGGAGAGGTGAGCTAGAAAGCAGTGCTGCCAGAGGCAGTCTAAGGGACCTCCTTCCCATCATCTTGATTTGGGGATTTATGAGGATTAGATCTGGAATGCAAACAAGATGAGAAGTCAAACCCCTTTTTCACCTACTCAACACGACCGATGACCGTGAAGATCGGTCGTTAATCTTGTTAATTTTTATTAAGGTAATCAATCAATCTATCAGAGCGATTAAGCGGGCTATTGGGAATCCAATGCTCCCAGGAGACTGTCCTGAATCTCACAACTAATTTTTCCCAGCCAGTATGCGTGCGGACCGTTTATCGGCTACCCTATCTGCCAATCTGCTAAAGAAGTCCTGGATAGATTACTAGCTACTTGGTGAAAGCCTCACTGGAGAACAACTAATCACAAAACTAGTAGTTTGAAGAGAGTTCGGGTATGGCTCTACCTAGTGTGCAGGTCACTCTCTCGCTACAGATAAATCAACCAATGAGGGGGTGACTCTCCCAAAAACAAAGAATTTTAGGTGAAGTGTATTTTAGGGTGAAGTTTGCATTAGCAGTCCCAATTTTATTTGGTTAACATTTTTTATGTATTTTTCTGAAATAAAACAATGTCTAATGAATTTTCCAATTTCCTTTATTATTTTGAGTCCAATAAAACAGGGGGAGGAAGTCGGAAATACAATGATGCATGCAGAGATAGAAATGCGTACCTGACTCCTGCAGTCTACATGCAAGGCGATCCACGCATAAAATAAAGACTGAAAATAAACTATCTATATGATGCACAAAGAAATCGTCCCTAGATGAGCAACTTCTATCAATCATGAAGAAATATAGCTAACTATCGAGAAGAGAGATCGGAGTCTGATCTTCGATGCCAATCGGTGCCCACCACAATGGGTCCTGCCAACTGTATACGACCTCTCTCGGCACGTGGTCTCTAATTCCAATAAATTAACTTTTTCAGATTTATTTATCTAAGTCCAATTACGATATATAAGAATGGATTGGCAAAAGGTATTGGGTCCTTAGCTAATTACGACACAATCAATAAGAAGTCCTAAAACTTGGGGCTAAAACCTCAGGAATCAAATAGAAAAGAAAATAAAAAAATCAACGAAAAACCCGTGAAAAACTATAATGATGTCCCCTAAGTACACTGGTACTCGGCGAAACAGACCTCGAAGAATCTAAGTTCAAAGAGCCTCAAAGTTCTAATTATTACAATAATAGAAGTTTCTATAAAAATAAATATCTATCTAATATAACTAAATCCTCCCCTCCTTTGCTCCTCCTTGGGTGCGGGTCCTCCAAAAGTGAAGAGGGTCGTCCCATGGCAGTTCCTCGCACAAAAAAGCAAAATAGAGAAATGTCAAAAACAATTATAACAGATAGATAAGAGAATGATAAAAACTGAAATATGACTACCCGTACTCCCTGGCAATGGCGCCATTCTGTTGAGCGGCCAATTAACTAGGGTTAAGTAGCAAAATAAACAACCGTCGTTGTGACCCCAATCAAACTGCTAACTCAGCGAGAAAAATGACCACTAAATAGATCAAGCAATGAAATGTGAGTGGTCTGCTATTTCATTTACCTGGTATAGCTACCAAAGTCGAACATAAGGAGCACAAAATGGAACGAAGTAGTCAAATTTCGAAAATAAAATATTTTTAGTGGTTTTTAATTTTTAATTTTTTTATTTTTTATTAAACAAGAACAAGCACAAAATGTAAAACACATACACAACACTCTTTTTGGATTTTTTAAAATAACAAAAAAATGCTTAGAAAAAAACTAAAAAAATTTCTGGGTTTTCAGGGTTTTCAAGTTTTTTTGTAAATTTTCTAGATTTTTCAAATGTTTTTATGATTTTATAAAAATCAAACAATGCTCAAAAGATAAAATAGTGCACAGCCAGGATCAAATTGCAAATTAAAAATACTTAAAGTACCCCCAAGATCCTGGATAGTAAATTTATGATAAAATATAAACAAAAACATACAAACATAAATTGAAAACACAGTTTTTGGATTTTTCTTGGATTTTATATGATTTTTTATAGCTTTTTAGTTATTTTGAGATTTTTGAGGTTTTTATAATGGATTTTAAAACAAAATTATTAATTGGATTAAAAAACAACATAAGGCAAGCATAGGGATTTTTGTGTAATTTTTAAAACTATTTTCAAATTTTTATAATTTTTTAAGGCAAATAGGGTTTTTTAGGGACTTTTCAATTTTTAAAAATATAAAGTGCATGCAAATTAATCCACAAAGATTACAGTAAAAACTACGCACTAGCGGGAGCTAACACTAATTTTTAGAATTAATTAATATTTATAAGTCCAAATAAAGGCATGCAATTAAACACAGCTCACAGGGACCAAACGCAAATAGTTTAAGTCTGAGGACCAAACAATAACACACATTCAAAGCTTAGGGGTCAAGTCTGCAAAAAGCCCAGCCAATTCGCACACATGCTCAATATTCAACGGATAGGGGTATAAATGCAAATTCTACACACATATCATTCGTTTATTAACAATGTAAAAGGTTAAGAAAGAAAGTGCAAATAACCCACATAACACGTGAGGACACACGTGCCTCAGATTAGGAAGGACTAAAATGCAAATACTCAAAAGTGTGAGGTCCAAATTGTAAATGTTTTTAACTACACATTGTATTTAACATACTAAATCTAAAGGCAGAAACATGCAAGGGCACAAAGGAAATATACCCAATGGGGCACGTGGCACACGCGGAGGATGACTCTATCATATGGTTCTGATTATCCATTGCGATGCATCTGACCAACCAGAATTTATCACGGACGTGCATGTCAGATGCGTTAGGTGCTCAGATCTAAAAGCCCCAAAGCTGCCACTGTCGGGTGGCTCTGATCGTATCTGGTAGAGGCAGGCTCTTCCAACAGCAGAGAGAGGGTCTGCAAGAACACACCTCCAGCGAACTTCAACCGAGCATCGGAGGAGATATGATGCTCTGATGAAGGGTCGGAGAGGTCCAACCGTATCGTGAACATGCTCCGCGTCGAAGGGGTGGCTCTGATGAACAGGAAGATGGTCAGATGATCATGGCGATGAGGGTCCTCCTGATCATGCTCCGCCTGAGCAGCTGGGGGTCCAAAGTGGTCTCCCGGTGTGCATGAGTACCTGCAAAGGGCAGAGGGGACTCGGGGCGATGCTCCGGTCCAAGTTATTGCATACGGAGATAAAAGAAGTGATGGGGGATGGTGTTAGACCTCCGGCGAAGGCGAGGGAGGGAGGTCCAAACCTCAATCTCGCTATGATGGGCGAGGTTGAGGGCGATCAGGTTGCGTACGAAGGTGGGCTATGGTCTGGGGATTCGATCTGTGCAGATGGATGTCGATGGTAGGACTCGGACCAACAGGTCAGAGTAGAGGAGCATGCGATGGAGGCAAAAGAGAAGATTGAAATGGACAGAGAAGTGATGAAGATATGAACGATACTTGAAGCTACCAATGAGCTCAGAAGCTCTAGGCGAAGATGGTCGACGGGGTATTGGCCTCAATCGATTTGCGGCGGGCTGGGAGGCTACTCACGACGGATCTCCGGCCTAAGCTACTCCTATGATAATTGTTACTCTAAGGAAGGGAGTTAGGGGTATGCGATGGTGCGAGGGACGAGCTGCGGAGTAGTGGAAGCAGAAGAATGGTTTTATGGGGTTCCTCAGGGTCCAGAAAGATCGGAAGGGGGTGCGTAACCTGAAAAGGATCCGATCCATCCTAGGGATACACGATGATCATGGATTCTAGGAGAAGAATCGAGCGAAGAATCGAGGGGAACGGAGATTGGAGTCAGGCGCGATAAAATGGAGAAGAAGCTCCGACAAAACAAGGCACGACCCAACGTGGCAGGAAGAGACCGTTGACTGAGGTCAACGGTCTGACATGGCCCAATGAGAAAACATGATGTATAAAAATAAAAGAAAATTGAATTGAAAATAGTAAATGAATTTAAAATAAAAAGTGTATAAAATAAAAAAATGTTTATTATTTAGAAAACTATTTTTATGATTTTTTATTTTTTTTATGAAAATTAAAATAATGTATATACAATATGATCTATTATATACGGGTATAATATACCTATGTATTATGTACAAGTATTTTAATTTATTATTTTTACAAAAATTCATTTTATTTTTTATTTTATTTATTTACAAAATAATTTAGGAGATACAAATGATTTTTATTTTTTTTATTATTATTAATTAAAGGTGTGAAATAAACTTGTGTTGTAATATATGCATATGTATTTTGTACAAGGGTTTGATGATTTTATTTTTATTTTTATGATTTTTATTTTTTTATATTATTTCCAAGGCAATATGCAAGTGTGTAAAAGAATGAAATATTTTTATTTTGTCAAAATTAAATAAACAAGTAATATGTACAAGTATAGGTGATATGTATAATACATAATGTCCCATTATCTCTCTCTACTCTTTTGCGATCAAGTCAAGACTTGTCTTTCTCTTGGGGTTTAGATCACTCTATATTTATTTTAAATACCTCCTTTTTCTTTTCCTTTTATTCTTTTATTTTTGAAAAATAAATTCTAAATATGATATATTAATAATGACATGTAAAATGTAAGTTATTGTTTTACATGTATTTACAGGTGGTTTTATCAAAAAGAAGAGCTAAAATAAAAGAATAAAGAGTGAGAATCGTAGATTCATCATGTATATGTATATGTATGCACAATATTTACTCAATCTTTTGTGGGGGTTTTAATTCCTTTTTTTTAAAATATATATATATATATATATAATTTTTAATTTTCTAATTTGTAATTTCTTTATCTTTTTTATATATATTATAACACATATATAAGTATATATATGAGTAATATAAGGTAATGCATATAATATAAGAGATATATGTATATATAACAGAATAAAATCAGAAAATGTAAACAAGAATAAAATTTTTAAAAGATTTAAAATATATTTAGTGTATTTAGAATAATTAATAATAATAAATATACAATAATATATATAAGATATATAGAGTAATATATTATAAATATAGCTTTAAATAGTCAAAATTTTCAAAAATAAAATATTTTTGGATTTTTCAAATATTCTTCTATTTTTGGGAATTTTTGAGAAATTTTTGCTATTTTTTATATTTTTAAAAATAAAAATCTAAAACAAGGAATATTTGAATAGACCGAATTGATTTGAGAATTAAAAATGGCAAATGTATTCAAAATTTTGCAAAACTAGATTTAATATATAGTAGATTGGGTATATGAAAATATAAGCTCGAAAACTAATTTTATTTTTACAAAATATTTTATAGTTTTTTAGGGTTAGCAAGGGTTTGATACTTTTTTGAGTTTCTGTTGGGTTTTTTGTGATTTTTGGTCTGTAGAAATAAAATAAGATAATAAACAGTGGGAATTTTTTGGAATTTTTGAAAGAGGTTTTGTAATTGTTTTGGAATTTCTAAAGTAAATAAGAAATAAAATAGCTCTTTTTATTTTTAATAAATAATAAATGCAACAAAAATTATAAACAAATTACATAGCATGTACAAGTATCCAATCATGCATTTACGCCTATTTTTATAATTTTTTTAGAGTACATGAGATATTTTTAGAAAATATAAATACAAAAAAATAAATCAAACTGGTAGGGGCATATTTACAATATAAAATAAAGGCAGGGGCATGTGCAAAATAACCAAAGTTTTTGAATTGCAACTTCATTTTCTAAGACTAAATAATAATTATAGAAGTCACACTTTCACCCATGCAAAATGTCCACTCACGTGGGGGTCCACGTGAGGTAACGTAACATAAGACTAAACTGTAATATTCAAATGGTCTAGGGGCTCACATGCAATTAGTCCACAAATTTTTGAATGTAATTAAAATATTACAGAACTTTCTATGAAATACAAAAAAGCTAGAGGGTATGTATGCAAATTACCCCACTTAAGTGACTTCGATCTATCCGTCGCTGGTGTGCCACATGTATGATCCAAGGGCTGATCTCACGCACCCCTTTGAATTAAATGGATAGCTTTGGTTATATATGGATCATGTTCCTCAGCCAACGGTCGGCGAAGGGGTTGTAAGAACAACCGAAGAACTTAAGTCGAGCAAGCTTCGATCGAGCTTTTCTCCGTGCTCCAACGATGAATCTTCAATCCGACAGGGGGTACGTCTTCCTAGATCTCCTCCACACTTGCTGGTATCTTCAGATGAGGCTCAGATGCCTCCACGTCGGATATGGAGGTTTGGTTGGCTCCATGTGACCTGAAGCATGATCATCATTGTTCCTTGCCTCCATACGGGTCTCCAATGCACGAGACCGGCACCAAAAAGTTGCTGGGTTTGAGGGCTACTCCCTAGATCGATTTATGAAGCTGCACAACAAAGAGAACGGTGGTAATGATGAGCCTCCGGTGGAAGGCACCGGAGCGAGGCTTCGTTTCGTCGAATCTGAGAGATTCTGGTTGATTAGAGAAGGGGAAATTATGAAGAACGCGAAGGGGAATAAATGGGGTGAAAGTCGAAGCGGATTAATGGTCAGATGCGAGTGATTTGGCCTGGAGATCCAGCTTTAGGTCAATTGGGGATTTCTAAAATTGAACCTAACGTCGCGATTAAAATTAAAATAAAAGGCGTGAATTGAAATCTAAGCAATATAGTTACCTAAGAATGGACGGACAGCCCTCGATTCGACCGGAGTCGAAGAGGCAGAACCAGCCGGCGGAGCACCTTCGACATCGGAGTGGATCATCCCCACAGTCGTTCCTCCTTACTATAAATTCTCCCAATCCGAAGCTGTCACCTAGGGAAAGGGAATGGAATGGGTCTGAGGGGTTAAGAATGGTCGAAGAGGGATCAAACTTGGAATTGGGACGGAGGAACTCATTTTATAGGTTGTTGGAAAAGTTTGCATGGATCGAGAAGCTTGGTCTGATCAATGAAGATCGGCCAGATCTTTGGCATTGGCGTGAATTAGGGATGGCACATCTCCAGGAATTGCTCGACAAGCCAAGCAGACCATGATGTCCTCGAGCAGGAAAAAATGAGAAAATCAGGGGTTCTGATAGTCCAAAGCTCGAGGAAGAGAGAAGGGGGTCAGTTGACCTGAGGAGAATAGAGGAAAGAATCTGGTTGGTACACATGGGCCAACTAGAAAAATCCAAGACATGTGTAATCCATCCCGTCCGTGACAAACTGGTATCGAGGCATCTGGAGGCGACACATGTCAAGTGGAAGATATGCATCGTCGGATCACCTTAGTGGGGGTATTTTGCACTTTTTTGTCTTTTAATTTCAGTACAAAAAAATCCATTTACCATGTATTAATTTGTGTAATATCTACGATTGGCCTCCTGAACTTTCCATACTCGTACTAAGGTCTAATCCATGTCACCTCACGTGCCCATGCATGTGAGGGGAGTGGGCATTTGTGCTTGGACCCTCCAACTTTTTGTATTTTATTTTAGTCCACGTTTTTGAAATATTAGTGTAATATTTTGTGTGATAATTGCATCTAATCCACGAACTTTGTATTAATTGCAAAATTACCCCTCCAGGTATATATTATTGGAAATATTTAGGAAATTTGCAGTTTTAACCTTTAACTTCTAAAAGGTGTTAAAAAGTAGTATCATTACTTTAAATATTTGCAAAAATACCCTTGTTAAACTGTATTTTCTTTTTGTAAATTTTATTTTTGTTAAAAATAGCTCTTGTGCCGTATAATTTCTTAGAAAATTAGGATATATACATGATATATTAATCTATCACATATATTTTTATTAAGATATTTTACCCTAGATTTTTATTTATTAAATATAAAAAATAGATCTATTTTTCCTTGTCTAGCTTAGAAAAATATAAAAATATAGAAAATGTTTCGAAAAATTCCAAAAAAATATATTTTGTGTATTAAACTATTTTGTATTTACATACCAAAATTCCTTAAAATATAAAAAATCACAAAAAAATAAAAAAACTCCAAATTTTTTATAAAAAATATTAAAAATTCTCAAAAATCACAAAAATATTTGTTTCTGTTATTGTATTTTGTTTATTATATCTATTATAGATTAAAACTAGTTTTAGAAATTTTTGATGTATTTAGCTATTTTTGAAATCCAAAATAATTCATTCTTATTTATTGCTCACTATTTTGCATTGTTTATTCATTTAAAAATATAAAAATTTGTAAAAATTAAAAAATCACAAAATAGTAAAAATAAAAAAAAGACAAAAAATATTTTATTTGATGTATTTTGAGTAATTATAAGTATTTATTTTTTATATACTAGCCTATATAATGTATTTCTACCTATAGTTACTTATATTATCATTAATACTATTATAATTATTAAAAATCCCAAAAATATGTGTATTACCTTTAAAAAGTTAAAAAGGATTGTACCTTAAGGTATTTTCTTAATTTTGTTTTCATTTTACATTTGTATTATTTATACTATCTATATATATTATATCTACTCATAATATAAGTAATTAAACAGATAGAATTAAAAATTAGAAAATATAAAAAAGAAATATAAAAATTACAAAAGTGAAATCAATAAAAAATAAAAACAAAAATCCTAAAAAACTTAATCATTAAAAACCCACAAAAAATTCAAAAATCTCCATAAAAACCCCAAAATATTCTTTTCTTTTGTTCAATTTTTGTTTTCTATCCCCCCTTCTCTCTGTGTTCGATACCCTACAAAACTTGTCTCTACGCACATTTCATTGTAGGGTTATAATAAATTTTGATTCACATTTGCTTGCATTGCTTCACCTTTGCATTCCGTGGGTTGCTTGTTGATCGACTTAGGGTCTCATGAGCGGTCGCCTCAGCAACACTCTATCTTCGCTCTTCGGCGAGGATAGTTTTTAGACCCTCGCAGGATCCTTGTCATCAATGGAAAATGCAAATTTTCCCTTCATACTTCAATAAGATAGATTCACATAAGCTGAAAAGTCATTAACAGTGAACAATAATGTTGCATACATAATACATGACTCTCCTATAAATGCATCATAAGTTTTAATCCCAGAATTCCACAAAAGTTTTAATTCATTGAATAGTGGCTCCGTATAAGCGTTGATTGCATTTCATGTACTTTTCGAATCCAGTATTAGTAACGACATCATCATTAATGACGAATTCATTAACATCCATGGTGGAAGATTGTACGTTACAAGGAGAATTGGCCAAATCGAGTAATTCGTGCTCATATTACCGAATGGGTTAAAACCATCTGTTGCAAATCTCAATACGATGTTCAGAACATCTTCTGAAAATTAAGGAAATCTTTCATCAAATTTTTTCCACTCCTCTGCATCAACGGGGTGCCGCATTAGGCCATCTGAATCATTTCTCCTATTATGGTGCCATATCATCCACTTTGTTACTTTTCTTAGAACTATATAATCTCTTCAATTTGGGAATAAGTAGAAAATATCGAACAATTTTTTTTAATTTTCCTTCTAATTTTGTTGTCTTCAACTTTGCATCTTGATGTTTGGCATTCCAGGCAATGATGCAACTTTGAGTTTTCTTTCCAAATTAGTACACAATCATTAGGGCATACGACTATCTTCTCATATTGCAATCCCAATGATCTAAATCTAGACTTTGCATCTTTCCAATTCTTCGTAAAATTTTTCGGACTTTTGGGTACTCTCCTAATCAATGATATGACATCTGTCATCATTATTGATGTGGAACAGTTCTTGACTTTCATTTTAAACATTTCTAATAGAAATTGCAATCGCAGCATCTTTGCTCCGAATGCTAACATTTCCTTTGCATCAGTGAGATTCTTCCCAAAATCATCAGTTATTATATTTTCTATATCGTTTTACTCATTTCTATTTATGTCGTCTACGTTTCATCCAAACAATCACCTTCATTGTCCATCTCCATAGTATCTTCTCTCTCGTGTTGAATACAAGGTTGATTGATCTCTTCCCCATGTCTGTTCCAGCTTGTGTAATATAACCAAAAATCATCTAAGATTAGATGTTCACAAATTTGGTCTCGGACATTTATTTGACTGTTCTTGCATCTTGTACAAGAACAACTTATTTTATCATCATCAACACATGTTCTTCGATTCTCACTTTCAACATTAAATACCCAATCTAAAAATCTAATTTCTCCATTCTCATAGATTTGAAAATCATCGTATCTCTTGTTCATCGAAGACTTATCCATACTTCTGCATTGAAGTAAAATTTAATTATATTAACTCTCTCACTCTACCTAATAAGCAAATATTATTTGAGCATATACAAATGTATCTCATACACTACAATATTCATAGTTGGTATGATTAATATGACTTAACATTAATTTACCACAACGTAACGCAAAATATATCAATATCCATATTCTAACCTAATCATACCTACATGACCATTTGCATCAAAATGATTCTAAAATTCTCGATTTCTCTTCGATTTACGATATGACACATGAATTAGTGTACAATGGGTGGACCTACATTCAATCGAGGCAGGCCTACAGTTAGTGATATAGTGCATCCCCTTCCTCCTCACGCGTGTACCATGGGTGGACCTACATTCAATGAAGGTGGGATGCCTTGATCTCTATAATACACAAGACATGAACTTCTATCTCAATAGTATAAATTATACCATATTTCCTAACGAGTGCTACATGTCAATTATATAACAATAGTGGGGTTGGAAGCAAACAAGATTTCATCATGTATAACAAGTTTGTATGCAACTATATAACAAGTATATGATGTCTACACTATATTCAACTTAGTTATAACCAGGGCCGGTCCTGGGCATTGTTTTGAAGTGCAATTGCCCAGGACCCATTAATTTTAGGGGCCCAAGTTTGCATGTAATATGATTTTTAGGTTATGAATAAAATAGAATTTGTCGGTGAAACAACTTACAAAAAATTAAGTCCCTATAAATTAGAGACGAACATAGATAGGATACGGATTGGATATGCCTATTTCTATATCCATATTCATTTTATCTCTATCGAATACCGATACGGATATGATTCGTATATGCATTAAAGAAATCATATCCTTAAAAATACTGATACGAATTCGAATCCGAGTACGGATCAAATAAAGAGCGGACCCGAATGTGGATTGAATAAAGAGCCAATCCGAATATGAATCAAATAAAAAGTGAATCCAAATATGGATCCAATAAACATAGAATCCGAATACATATAGAACAAAGACCACATACGAATACGAATTGAATTTCTATCAAAGTTCAAAATGATTTTAAAAAAAATTACAATGAAATATAAATAAGTTGCATCATGACAAGAGGTAGCATCGAAGTAACATGTGTTCTTGACCGGAAACAAAAGGGGGGATAGGGTTTCATAACTTCTGTTAGTGCTCACTCCCAAACAAACGGAAGTTTATTGATACCATTAATATACTATATTATATAATATATAATGCTAATAATAACATAGTGTTGTGGCGTATATTACATTAACTAATATATAAATCAATATTAAATGTTGTACTCGGATATCCGGATTTCGATCTGGATATTGATACCATTAATATATTATATTATGTAATATATAATGCTAATAATAACATAGTGTTGTGGCGTATATTACATTAACTAATATATAAATCAACATTAAATGTTGTACTCGGATATCCGGATCTAGATCCGGATACTGATACCATTAATATATTATATTATATAATATAAAATGCTAATAATAATATAGTGTTGTGGCGCATATTACATTAACTAATATATAAATCAATATTAAATGTTGTACTCGGATATCCGGATCTAGATCCGGATATTAAGCCATTACCATATCTGCATACGTATTTGGAAAATTTTTACAACCCATATCCATATTCGATCCATATTTGATTAGTAGTCAGATATAGATATCTGTATTCGGTAATTTTTCGAATACACTAAGTAGATATTCGGATATAATCGTATATGTTTTCGTCCCTACTATAAATTCGAATTTTCGGTGAACAACTCAATGTTAAAGTTAAAAATTTAATGAGGTTATATAAGGGTTGATTGTTCTGCGAAAATATAATGTTTTATTTTATACTTGATGGTAAACAGACTAGGGACAATTTGCTCTTATTAAAAAAATTTAAGGGTCTCTCTTTATTCTTTTGCCTAGAGCCCATGAAATGCCAGGGATGACACTGGTTATAACAACTATATTCAACTTCGGACATGTCAACGAAGTAATAAGTTTTGTATTCAACTACAAGCTTTATTCTACTAACGTATACGAAATATAGGAGAAGAGTTGCATGATCAAACGTTTACTGATAAGATAGAGTTGTCACGTGACCACCGACTGTGGAGAGATCACAAGAGGAAGAGGATCGTTTGGGAAGAAAGCATGATCCTTAGGAGAAGGTTGAGTTCGTCGGAGCGGGACGGGGAGAGGGGAGAGGTCGATGGGCAGCGGCGGGCGTGAGATGAATGGGTTATGGTGCCTTTTGGAGGATTTCATCGTTTCGACCGGAGGAGACGGTCAATTTGATCGTCCCATCCGGAGAATCAGGGACAACCATAAGTAAGACCGTCCCATATACTGCGAAGCCTGCCAAATTTTCAGTAAGCGAGAACACGGATGGGATGGTCAACCAACACATGTCCTGGATTCCTTCACAGAAGGGACGGTCAACAGTCGTCCCTTCTATAGTCACTGCGTCAATTTTCAAACTTTCACGTGACGGGAACAGAAAACGGACTAAGATTGTCATAACTGTCCCATAAAACTCCAAAAGATCATGTGGGACGGACAAAGAGACCGTCTCGTAAATGTCCAATGGCGGACAGGACGGTCATACACCGACCGTCCCATGTGCTAATACCCGGGACGATCTATCATGTTAACCGACTCCAGTGATTACCGAGTACGGGATGGCTGAAGTGCCCACATCCCATCTTGATCTAAAAGGAACGGTCGAAATTTGTTCGTCGCATATAGAGGAAGAGGGGACAGTTTTCTACGACCATCGCATGTACCCGTCTCTAAAACCCTACTCAACTGTAAATGTTATTCTGCTTAACCATTGTCCGAGCCTACAAGAGTCGAGACTTGATCTCCACCTTGCAGGGCTTCCACGATCAATGACCAATTCACTGAGGAAGGCAACCGGAGCATGCCATTGGAGTTGAAGCCCTTCTCCCCTCGTGCCATAACCCAACGAAGACGACGTATACCAGTGACGCTCGATCAGTTTTAGGTCAATCACGACCATAGGATTGGATAGCCATAGACCCCCTTTCATCTTATCTTGTTTCCATCCACGACGTTGGCGTCTCCACCACCACCTGACCGCATGTCCTTCACGCATATCAACCGTTGATCCACAAGAGACGTCGCATGCTTCGGAGCACGCGATCAGTACATTTGCAATGTGGACCCCGAACTACCTCTATTTTGATAATGAGTTCATCTGTGGATGGGGGGGCTGCACATAACGGTGGATGGTTTGCGTTCCAAGCCCTCGAATTTTCTCAATTCTCGGTGATATTTCCGCTGAGCGTTTTGTGTTTTTATCGTGACGGAATTTTTTCAATAGTGACCCCTATGTTCTATGCTTTATATCTCAATAATCCTTGCATAGATTTTGATGAAAATTTTGCTGTTATAAAGGTGAATCCATGCTCTACATGTTCTGAAAATTTAATGAATTTTCAGAGTTGAAATGGCATTAGTAAGAATTTTTAAAAGAAAATGTCTTGGTTTTTCTTATTTAAAGCATATAATATCAAAGTGATATTCTTTTGTGATGAAATTTGGCAGAAAAATTTTATTGAAAAATATTGCGATGGAATACTACAACCGACATTAGAATATTAAGGTGACCGATTACAGTAAATCACCATTATTAGATATTAATTATACCCAAACACTTGCATATAACGAATTAAACAAGAAATATCCGGCATCATGTAGGAGTAATCGGGCGATAAAGAGATTAATAAAAGAATTATTGTAATCAGAGATTAAATGCTGAGAGAGGACTAATATTCCAGAATAGAACTAATATTCCTGATGTTGGAACATTCCATTTTGAACAATCTATACAACAAAACAAAGTATTCTCCTTATGCGTCCATGATCACTTTCCAAAGGATATGAGATTGCCTGGCTAATTAAGAGCTAGGTCACCAAAATCTGGCATATCCACTGGCTGCTACTATAACAAGAGGAGAGTATAAGACGTAGACGACTTCCTCCTTCGAGTGGGAGCGCATGATGGACTGTGACCTCCATCTCAAACAACATATTCGAGGGAGTGGATCCTATGTTGTTGCATCACCTGCTATAGCACAGGGGGGCGCTTGATGAGGAACGGACGACTCTCAGAGGGGGCCAGGTCTAGTTGGTGTGCATCATGATCCTCATCGAGTGGCTCCCCTGCGTTACAGTAGGTGTGGTAACATCAGAGAATCCGCTCTGCATATTCGAATAGGAGCACTTGATAACTTTATATCTCTGCATCAATCCCGGACAGAGCAGATCATCTGCTGTTACAACATGTTCTGTAATGCAGAGGAGCCGTCGGATCACCCTCGGGATACGCACCATTCATTGCCGATCCCCTCCGAGGGTCATCCGATGGTGATCCGACGGTTGTCTTGTGTTCAAACACCTGTTGTAACAGCAGAGGATCCGCCTTCAATTCCCACACTACGTGCATGTAACTCTAGACATTTATGCACGGATGCAGGTTCAAAAGACTCATGCTACGAAACCTTATACCCATGAATGGGCTTCTATCAACAAGTCTATATCATCGTCAGTGAAGTCGCATTGGTTCTCACTTGCTCTCTATCCTCCACTCTCACCAAATGAGAGTTCTCTCTCTCTCCTCGTAGATGGCCCGGACTTGGTCCTCATCCTTGGAAAAATGGGACCCTCCACACGAGGCATTTATTATCCCCTGCAGCTCCAGTGTCAGCCCAAAGCTCTGCACAAGGTTGGGCATAGATATCTCGTGATGTGGACGACGATCGATGAGCTCTCAGAATCGATCCCAAGCCTTGTGAAATTGCTCATTTGAGATCATAGTGAAGTTATTGATTATAAATCGTGTTGCATTGGTCCGGCCGAGTGGGTAGTACTTGTTCAAGTACTCGGTTCTAAGCTGCTCCTAGGTAGTGACATACCTCTCGAAATGCTTCAGCCAATAGGTTGCTCTGTCAACTAAGGAGAATGGAAAGGCGGTCATCTTGATCATGTCCTCATCCACGAATCTGTCGTGGACAGTGCTGCAGATCATCTTGAACTCCTGCAGATGGAGGTGTGGCTCCTCAGTGGCTAGCCCATGAAACTTGGGCAATAACTGGATGGTTTGGGGGCGAAGCTCGAAGTCGCTCAAGATCTCCAGAAGCCGAATCCAACGGTGGGTGAGGGTTGCACCAGGGTTGTGCAACTGCCTCATCGTCCATGCTGGCCTCTGCTCTGGCTGGTCATCCGAGCATCCGTCTCCTCCTCCAGCTGTGGTATCTCTCCACCAGTTGGTCTCTGCAGCTCCGCTCTACCGGCTCGCATCTGTGTCAGCTCTCGGCACACCTCTGCCATGAATGCTCCCTGGTCTCTAATCTGTCGTTTCATGGTCTACAGGGAGGCTAATAGTGTGTTGTTGATGGTAGCTTGGTCAAGTGTGTTTGCTTATCCCTACGGCTGCTCATCGGTGCGTCCCTCATTGCCGGTTATCTCTAGGGTCTCTACAAAGGCAAAAGACCCCAACTCAGGTGCCGTCAAGTGAATATATAACTATGTTGGTCTCTGCTCAGGCACCTCTGGACTGGAAGAAGGGTGGTCAAGGGAGAACAGGGTGGTAGCAAACTCAGGTTCAGAGAGTGTTGTCTAGGCTCTGTGAAACTGTCCTAAATGAATGGAGAGGAGTGCTCGAAAGCGATGCTGTCAAAGGTAGCCTAAGGGACCTCCTGCCCATCATTGTGATCTGAGGATTTATGAAGATGAGATCTGGATGCAAACAAGATGAGAAGACAAACCCCTTTTTACCAACTTAACTCTTGAGCTGATGACCATGAAAGATCGGTCGTTAATCTGGTCAATTTTTATTCATGTGACAAATCAATATATCAGAGTGATTAAGCGAGCTGTTGGGAATCCAATGCTCCCAGGTGATTGGCCCGAATCTTGCAACTAATTTTTCCCAGCCAGTATGAGTGCAAATCGTTTATTGGCTACCCGATCTACCCAATCTGCTAAGGAAGTCCCAGACCGATTATCGGCTACCTAGTGAAATCCTCACTATAGAACAACTAGCTACGAGACTAGTAGTCTGAAAGGAGTTCGGATTTGGCTCTAGCCTAGTGTGCGGGTCACTCTCTCGTTGTAGATAAATCAATCAATGAGGGGTTGACTCTCCCTAAAACAAGAATTTTTAGGTGAAGTGTATTTTAGGATCAAGTTTGCATTAGCAATCTCAATTTTATTTTATTTTCACTTTCTAGGTATTTTCTGAAATAAAACAACACCTAATGAGTTTTTTCGATTTCCTTGATTATTTTGAGTCCAATAAAATAGGGGAGGAAGTAGAAAAAGCCGATGTACGATTAAAAATGATGATGCATGCAGAGATAGAAATGCATACCTGACTCTAGCACTCTACATGCAGGGTGATCCACACATAAAAGTAAAGAAGGAAAAGTAAACTACCTATATGATTCACGAGGAAATCGGCCTTAGACAAGTAATTTCTATTAATCGTGAAGAACAAATAGCTAACTATCGGAGAGAGAGACCAGGGCCCGGTCTTCGATGCTGATCGGCGCCCACCACAATGGGTTCTGTTAGCGTTATATACAGCCTCTCTCTGCACATGGTATCTAATCCCAATAGGTTAACTTTTTAAGTTTATTTTTAGTTAGGTCCAATTACAATCTATAGGAACATATAAGCAATTAGGTGAGGGGGCTTAGATAATTATGTTACAATCAATAGAAAATCTAAAGTATAAGGGATAAATCCTCGAGAATCAAAAGAAAATAAAAGCAATAAAACAAAGCCATGAAAAAGCCATGGTGGGGTCCCCCGAGTACACTAGTACTCAGCGAAACAAACCCTGAACTGTCTAAGTGTCCAAACAAGTGTTCAAGTCCACAATTATTACAATAATAACGGTTTTGCAAAAATAAACTAATATATATAATATAACTACTCTCTCCTGCTCCTCTACTCCTCCTTAGGTACGGTCTCCTCCAAAAGAAAACTGAAACGTCCTCAGGCGGTTCCTCGCACAAAAAGTGAAACAGACGAGTGTTAGAGAACAGTTACATCAAATAGAAACAAAAAATGGACAAAAGTAAACAATAACTACTGAGCCTTGCTCCCCGGCAACGGCGCCATTCTGATGAGTGGACGATCAAGCAGGGTTAATCATCAAGTAAAATACAAGGTCATTGCGACCCCAATCAATCAGCCATGCTCAATCAAGAAGAAGTAAACCCACTCAAGACAGATCAAACAAACAATCAACACATGTAGGGGTTTGATATTTTATTTACCTAGTATAGCCACCCGGGTCGAACACAAGGAACATGAGAAAAATACGACAACTTTCACGAAATAAAATAATTTTTAATGGTTTCTAATTTTTATTTTAAATTTTTAATAAGAAAACAAAATCAATAAAAATAAGAGAAAGCAAAACAACAATCTTTTTAGTTTTTTTCTAAACAACCAAAAATAATCAGAAAATTAAGATAAAAATATTTTTCGATTTCAGCGATTTTAAAGTGTTTTTGATAAATTTTCTAGATTTTTATGATGTTTTTGTAGCTTTATAAAAATGAAATAAAGCTAAAAAAGGCAAGCAGTGCACAACCAAGACTAAATTGCAAATTAATAAATTTAAAATGCCTGAAATCCTGGGTAGCAATTTTATGATAAAATATGAATTAAAATCTCCAAACAGGAACTAAAAATAGAATTTTTGGAGTTTCCTACGATTTTATATGATTTTTATAAGCTTTAGATTTTTTGTAATTTTTAGGGTTTTTACAAAGGTTTTTCAAACAAATTGATATTGGAAATAAAACACAAACAAAAGGCATATGCACGAATTTTTATTGAATTTTTAAAGCATTTTTTAAATTTTTATGAATTTTCTAAGGAAAATAGAGATATTTTTGAAGGTTTTGAATTTTTAAAAATAGGAAATGAAAATAAATCAATCCAATAAAATCACAAAAAATATTACACACTAACAGGAGTCAATGGTAATTTTTATTTAATTTTTGAATTAATTTATTATTTATTAAGTCCAAAATACAACATGTAATTAGGTACAGTTCATAGGGACATATTCGTAAATATATTAAGTTCACAGACCAAATAGATAACACAATGTGTAAAAAGCCCACTCAAGTCATGCACATGCTCAATACTAGACGCGCAAGGGTATAAATGCAATTTTCAAAAGTTAACATCCATTCATTAACCACAAAAAAGTTCCAAGAAAGGCATGCAAATTTCCCAAAACTCGCATGAACATGCACGTGCTACAGATTCAGAGGGACTAAAATGCAAATACTAAAAATACGAGGTCCAAACTGGAAATACTCTTAACTACAACATTTATTTACTAGACTAAACATGAAAACATAAACATGCAGGGGTAAAGAGGTAATATACCCTGAGGAATGTAAGGCGTGCGTGGCGGCTCTGACGGTTATGATCTCCCTCTGCAAAGTGATCTGACAGTCCAGGGAATGTCAGGGACGTGCGGTCGGATCTGACGTGTCGGGTATGATCCAACGGTCTAGAAAGTTGCTTTGAAGGTCGGCTCAGATACGAATTGGCGCTCCACTCCTCATCCAACAACAGAGGGTGTGGTGCAAGAACAGGTGTATGGGGAACTTTAATCGGGGACTGGTGCTACTCCGTTGGGCTGATCGAGCCTCTAGAAGGTCCAACACCTCTGGAAGGGTGCTCCACGTCGAATGCAGGAGGTTGATGTGAGGGATGACGGTCGGATGGCTAGAGCGAAGGTGTTCCACCTGGAGCTGCTCCGCTGAGCAACTGGAACTCCAAATGAGCCTCTTCTCGTGTGAGGGTACCTGCAAATAAAAGGGAGACTCGGGGGCTACGCTCTGATCGTTTTATTGCAACTGAAAAGGAAAGAAACGGCTAGGGATGGGGTTTGGGTCTCCGGCAAACGCGGGGGGAAGGAAACCCTTCCTAATCTCGACCCGATGGTCGAGCCTTAGGGGAAATAGGTTGTGTGATAAAATGTTGGGCGAGGTGTGGCGTCGATCAAAATGGAGGGGAATGAGTATCGGGGCTCCGACCAGCTAGTCGGAGCAGAGATAGCAGTGACGACGCGAAAGGTGAAGATGCGATCGAACTGGGTAACACAAAAAGAAAGATAGATACTTGAAGGTTGGGATGCGTTCCTGAGCTTCAAGCGAAGTTGGTCGGCTAGGTTGTGGCCTCGATCGAGCTGCAGCAGGCTGAGAGGCTTCTCTCGGCGGCTCTTCGACGACACGATGAGCTACAAGCCTCTAGTCGTCTCCTAAGGATCCTAAGCGGCTCCTCGAATGATTGTCACTCCACTGAAGGTGGATAAGGAAGAATGGGGATGCGAGGGACAAGTTGGAGGGCTGGCGGAGCTGAAGAGAGGTTTTATAGGATCGAGGGTCTGGAAAGATCGATAGGTGGAGCGTAACCCTATGAGGATCCGGATAATTCTAGGGATATGCGAGTATCTCGAGTATACGAGGAATCTCAGGTCTAGATATCGAGGCAAGAGGCAGCTGGGTTCAGGCGTGAAAAGTCAAAGAAGAAGTTCCGGCGAGAGGAATGAGACCTGACCCAGTCTGGGGGGTGACGTTGACTGGGGTCAACAAACCCACGTGGACCAATAGGAAAATCAGGATTTACAAAATAAAAGAAAATTCAATAAAAATAGAAAATGAATTTAAAATAAAAAGTGTATAAAATAAAAAAATGTTTATATTATTTTATAAAGTAGTTTTCTATAATTTTTAATTATGTTTATGAAAAATAAAATGTGTATACAGTATATAGTATTATATACAGGTATATTATATCTATGTATTATGTACAAGAACTTTTATTTTATTATTTTTACATAAATACCTTTAATTTATATTTTATTTATTTACAACATAATTTTTAGAGTACAAAATAATTTTTATTTTATTTTTATAAATTATTATGGGCATATAATAATTAGTGAGTATAGAATATACATGTGTATTTTATACCAGAAATTGAGAATTTAATTTTTATTTTTCTTTTATTTTTATGATTTTTATGTTATTTTTATGATATTATTAAAACTATATATAGGGGTGTAAAATAATAAAATAATTTTGGCTTTATAAAAAATAAATAATATATACAAGTATAGGTGATTTATACAATACATAGTAGACCATATCTCTCTCTACTTATTTTATTTGCGATCGGGTCAAGTCTTGACCTTCTCGTGGGGTTTGGGTCACTCTGTATTTATTCTAAATACATCTTTCTTTCTTTTTTCCCTTTATTCTTTTATTTTTTGCAAAAATACATGCTAAATATGCAATATTAATAATGTCATACAAAAAACTAAGTTATTATAATTACAGGTATTTACAGGGTGTCTTGCCAAAAAGAAAAGCTAAAATAAAAGAATAAAGAATGAGAATCATGGATTCATCAGATTACATATAGCTTAGTAGCCAATACCCGAATCCTGATTTTTTCACATCGCATCCAACCTCAACACCATTGCACGGATTAATCGAAGTAGTTAAGAATAGGGGAAAAAAGTAGTATTGGTGCTTGCTTGTACAACGTTTCTACCACACTCCATTCCTTGGCAATCACAAGCTTGCTCTTGGTCCTCTGCGTTAGGAAGGGAGTAACCACCGAATAAAGAGCACTGAAATACCAAGGAACATTTATGAAAATCTGCATAAACATCACATTCTAATCAGCCATAATAAGAAACCAACAAACATCAAATCAAGATTACAGCAAAAACCAGCTTGTTAACGACTTTCCTGAAGACCAACTCTGGGTAATTATCTTGAAACAGAGAGAGCATCTGACTGGAAGCAGCTCTCATCTCCCTCCTCGGCATGTCCTTGAGATCCACGATCCGCACGATGGAGTAAATCCCACTATGTTTGAACTCGAGTTGCCCAATTCCTCTCTCCATCACCTGATATGGGAGTCAGAGGGAGAGGAGGAGGCTGCGACGTAGAAGGATGAGGAGGTTGGGGTTGGAGTTTGGGGACAGAGAAGGTTGTGAAGGATGGGGAGGAGGAGGACAACGAGGTTGTGACAGGGGGAGGAGGAGGAGGACGACGATGAGGCCGGGGCGGAGAAAAGAGGGAGGAGGAGGTGGTGGTGGTAGTGGCGGTCAGAGGTGGAGGGGTTGATGAGGAGGAGGTTGCAGTGGAGGAGGGAGTGGAAGATGGGAGCAGAGGAGGTGTAGTTGCGAGGGGGAGGGGAGGAGCTCAATATGGAGGAGGCGACATGAGTGCCAGGGGGAGGAGCTGGGGGCAGGGGAGGAGGAGCAGGAGCAGGAGGATGAGGAAGAGGGAGAGAAGAGGAGAGGAAGAAGATGGGGCAGGAAGAGGAAGATGAAGGGGATGACTTTTCAACCCTTTTTTCAATTTAATTCATCAGGTTTCCTTTAAGTTAATGTCTGTTTATGTTGGATATGGACGGCCACTAACCCGAGGGGTACAAGTGATAGAACGGCAAGAAGTCGGAGGCACAACTGATATTCCCAAAAAGGGTGGGGTATAACTAAAATTGCAACATCTCAGAGGGGCACAACTGATAAAAACCCCATTATATATATACACTTAATAGTACTTATTAATACTTATAATTAATATTACTAATACAAGTACTTATAATATATTTTAAAATCTTAAAAAAAATAAAAAGGTTTGTTCCTATTTGTATTTAGTAGTTTTTATACATTTATTATTTATATAGCATATATATACATTTATTATTTATATAGCATATATATTACTTATATTATATAAATATATCTATATACATTTATTATACCTTTATACATTAAAAAGAAAAATAGAAACCAGAAAAATATAAAAAATAAAAATTATAAAATAAAAAATAAAAAAATAATATATAAACTAAAAATTCATTAAAATATAAAATATTAAAAACCCGCAAAAATGAGAAAATCTCTATAAAACAAGAATTAAAATACATTTGTTGGTTCTCTTTTTTTTGTACATATCCTCGTTGCTCCTTTGTGGTTCGACCTCTATACTTGTGTACTATACATACTAATTTGTAGGGCATAATAAATTTCATCTCATTTCTATCCATTGTTTATTTATTTTGTGTGTTGATTGTTGATTGACATGCTTTAATCGGGTGTCGAGTGATGTGAGGGCAGTTGATACAGCGATTGACGGACATGTTTTGTCGGACACCGCATGACCTCTTAGTCCAAACGTTAGACGCCTCTGATTCATTACAGTTCATCAAATGGCGCCATTGTCGGGGAGCAACACTTAGGATGGATTCTGTGTGCATTATTCATATGTCATTTTCTGCTTTATTTTTCTTTATTTAAATAATCGTTGTGAGGGACTTTATTGCGAGGGACTGTTGAGCTAGGGAATCTTCCTAAGAGGGTTGGTGCACCCAAGTCACATGGATATCAGCTCCTTCTTCACGAGCCGGTTGGAGAGGCAACTTGGCCAGCTTTGGAGACCTGAATTAACAAGCTATTAGATTATATTTTTCTTTTATTTTTTGTGAGAGAGATTCCATTTATTATTGTAATAATACGGGTAGGCACTTGATTAGATTTTTCTTTTATTTTTTGTCAGAGAGACTCCATTTATTATTGTAATTTTACGGGTGGACTTTCGGGTCTATTTTACCAAGTGTTTGTTCACCTGGGGGCTCACCAGATTTTTCGCATTTTCATCGCCTTCTACAATTTTGTTCTCTGTACTTTTCCTATTATTTTGTTTCTCGTGATTTGTGTTTCCTCTTTATTTTCATTTGTTTTCTGTGATTGAGCCCATATATTTTTAGGATTGCTTGATGGAGCCAATTATGTCCAAACACATAATATTTGCATGCTCCTATAGTCTACGTTTAGATTTAGCTCAAATTCAAGTTGTACTCCACGATAATATAAATATAATTTTATATTTAAAAAATTTAGATACGATGGTGTAACTTAATGACTCACTATCCGAAGGGCATTCCTATAAAATGAAGAATTCTTTACGGACTGATTTTAATACAACTTTTGCAAGGACAATAGTGTAAAATCCTAATTTTATAAGTATTTTTATGCAAAATCCTTTTAAAAATCTTTATGCCAAATTACTTGTCTTCCTTTCTTACACATTATACGATCTTTAAAATCCAACAAACATTGGCAATGATCATAATTATAAATGATGGTAATAAGAACTATATAAATAATATCTCTGTCCCCTAGTAAATATTTATGGCTTCGTCCCGCCCATGTGAACCCGAACAGGGCTATGTGAGCTGCACATAACGGTGGATGGTTTGCGCTCCAAACCCTCGAATTTTTCTCAATTCTCCGTGATATCCTTCTGAGCGTTTTGTGTTTTTATCATCACGGAATTTTTACGCTACTCACCCTTGTGTTCTTTGATTTATATCTCAATAAGCCTTGCATAGATTTTGATGAAAATTTTACTGTTATAAAGATGAATTCATGCTCTACATGTTCTGAAAATTTAATGAATTTTCAGAGTTCAAACGGAACTACTACGAATTTTTAAAAGAAATTGTCTTGGTTTTTTTTAAAAGCATATAAAATCATTGTGATATTCTTTTGTGATGAAATTTGGCAGGATTATATATCGCAGAAAAAAGTAATTGAAAAATATTGCGATGGAATACTACCACCGACATCATTGGAATATTAAGGTGAATGATTACAGTAAATCACCATTATTAGACATTAATTATACACAAACACTTGCATATAACGGATTAAACAAGAAATATCCGGCATCATGTAGGAGTAATCGGGCGATAAAGAGATTAATAAAAGAATTATTGTAATCAGAGATTAAATGATGAGAGAGGACTAATATTCCAGAATAGGACTAATATTCCTGATGTTGGAACATTCCATTTTGAACAATCTATATAACAAAACAAAGTATTGTCCTTATGCGTCCATGATCACTTTCCAAAGGATGTGAGATTGCCAGGCTAATTAAGAGCTAGGTTACCAAAATCTGGCATATCCATTGGCTGTTACTATAACAAGAGGAGAGTATCAGACGTGGACGACTTCCTCCTTCGAGTGGGAGCACATGATGGACTGTGACCTCTATCTCAAACAACATATTCTCCAGGGAGTGGATCCTATGTTGTTACATCACCTGCTATAACACAGGGGGCCGCTCGATGAGGAACGGACGACACTCAGAGGGGGGCAGGTCTAGTTGGTGTGCATCATGATCCTCATCGAGTGGCTCCCCTGCATTACAGAAGGTGCGGTAACAACAGAGAATCCGCTTTGCATATTCGAATAGGAGCACTTGATAACTTGATATCTCTGCATAATTCCTACGTAGAGCGGATCCTCTACTGTTACAGCAGGTGATGTAACGTAGAGGAGCTGTCGGATCACCCTCGGGGTGCGCACCAGCCATCGCCGACCCCTATGAGGGCTGCCCGATGGTGATCCGACAGCTCCCCAACGTTGCAGCACCTGCTGTAACAGCAGAGGATCCACCTCCAATTCCCATGCTACGTGCATGTAACTCAAGACATTTATGCATATATGCAGGTTCGAAAGATTCATACTATGAAACCTTACACCCATGAATGGGCTTCTATCAACAAGTCTATATTCGCCAGTGAGGAAACGGATCCTCTGTTGTTGGGAGGATTGCAGCAGAGTTGTTGTAGTCCTCCTTAAAGATTTTTTTTGTTATTTTAATTCTAAAATCTAACCTTATAGATTTAATCTTAGATTAATTATCTATGTATCCTCCAAATTTCATCCAAATTCGATTTTAATTGTTATTTTATCTTAATGGTCAATCTTTTTTAAATAGAGTTTAACTTGCATGGATCTTGACAGAATGTTTGACCATTAAGATCAAATAGCAATTAATATCGAATTTGAGTGAAATTTGACAGATATGTAGACAATTAACCTAAGATTAAATCTATAATGTTAGATTTTTGATATCAAAATCACAAAAAAATAAAGAGGATTACATCTCTGTTGCAATCCTCCCTACAGCAGAGGATATATTTCCCGTTAGTGAAGTCACATTGGTTCTCACTTGCTCTCCATCCTCCACTCTCACCAAATGAGAGTTCTACATATATTTGAGGGCATCATGATCAAATCCATGTGTGATGGTAGAGGCTAGCAATGGGAATGATGCATAGCCAGCACAACATACGATTTGTTGAGTTCTTACCTATCATTTGAGGTTCGTTTGGTTGCTGGGTTGGGTTGGGTTGGGGTAATCCTGTGAATAGTAAACTGTGAGGAAGATTGGAAGGGTTGGAAGGAGGAGGGGTACACCGGTGTACCCCAACCCAACCCTGCAACCAAACGAACCCTTGAGAAAGGTTGGCATGTGATAATTGAAATGCATACCTCCTATGAGTGGGTCCAAGCCTGTGTAGAAAAGGTTAACTTGACAAAGAAAATCAACAATGACAATCAATAAACATGTATGCTCTATTGGTGAATAAGAACTATGAAATAATGAGCGCAGATAAGAAATAAGAAAGTGTATTTCCTACCTTATTCCTTTCAAAGATTTTATCTTGATGGGATAAATATGGTGTAAACATGATTAGCAGTAATAAAGTTGATAGCAGTTTCGAGATTTGCATGATCTATTTCAATGGCATCACATATTAAAACGAGTATAATAAACTACTTATGAATCATAATCTTTTTATAGTAAACATGAACTAATTGGCAACCAACAGATACAACTTAAGGCAATATCTGGATGGAGCACATGAATAAATAAGTTGTGACAAACACAAAACAAATAAATTAGTTCAGATATCACCGAGTCATCCATGATCAAATTATCCTTAGAGAAGATTTCACCCCATGACAATGCATATGTGTAGGACGTTTGATGATCCGTTCCTAGGATACAACTTAGCACGATCATTGTTGGCGCACTCCGACAAGATCGTTTGCTTAAGTACCCCAGAGAACAAGAGCAGTCAAGAGAGAAGAGGAGAATAGCTCGTGGTGGATGTCCCCCGGGTCTCACACTTTTCAAATGGCGTGGATGTACATTAAAATACCAAATGTTTTGGATTACAAATTAATCCATTTGATTAATCATCCGACGTGTTTAGTGGAACTTGCATCAAAAGTATCGAGAACCAAGATGCAAATTGACTCTCTCGAGCACGAGCCAGAGGAGAGCGAAGCACGCATAAGTGGGTTCCTCCATTCCTCCTATTTACTATTTCTACAAGAGATTGGGGTGAGAATCATATATAAGTCCACCAAGTTTTTAGAAGCACACAATACGGTATTAAAAAGCACACCCAAACTCTTACCTTGCTTAATATGGGAATTCCAACCCCCCCCCCCCCAACTATTTGGCTTCGAAATTGAAGACATTTAAGTTTCCACATGTAGTTACATCAAGTATACTAACTTAAACCTAAATACAACAACCCCGTAAATTCTATTTGAAAAGAAATTCAACGTGAAATAAAAGACATCTTTCGGTGGTCATACTTTACTTTTAGTAAAGGTACCTTCCAATTTGAACTTCTACATGAGTTACATGAACGAAATGAACAAATTCTTGAACTTCGGACCTTAGTGTAAAAGTATACAGTAGCAACAACAAAGTATTTTTCTTGGTATAATCTTCAGAGTTAGTGTTCTTACAGGTCAAGCACCCTTATCTTGTTTAATGAGTGTATTTAGGAAAGACTTTCTTCCTTTAACAACAGTCCACAAAATCACTCATAATGGTGGCCTTTTCCAAGGATGTACTGCTAACATCTTGCTCAAAGGCTTGAACCTATTCAGAGCAAATGCTCGTCCTCATCTTGCAGCTAATTGGCACTCAAGCTTTCAGTTGGTAGCACAGCATGCATAAGCATGAAAATAATAGTTATAACCAGTTATCTAGACAGCTTGTTATTCCCACATTGAATCTACTTTGTATGATCTCCACTCAAATACGTTGAGGTTACTACTAGGAAGGAAATCCTAACATGTTATTAGTCACATCTCAAATCTATACGTTAGGACTAAAGGTCTATCGAATCCCTTAGTCAATGCATCAACTTTGTTATCTTTGGGTGTAATGAAAACTATGGCCAATCAACCCTTGAGACACTAAATCACTTAAAGTTTTAAGTCAAATTTGAAAATGTTTCTTTTTTTTTCTGATTGAATTTTGAACTCTTAGTCTTAGCAACTGTGGTCTTGTTATCACAATGTACCTAGATTTCAGGTAGTGGCTTCTCTATCATGGGAATTTCATAAAGAAGTTACCTCAGTCATTCTACCTCAACTCTAATGGTGTCCAAAGAATGCATCTCAACTTCAACATAGACCAATATAGAATGGTATGCTTCATATACCTCCATGAGATTGAATTGCCTCTAAGGGTAAAAACATACCAGCATCATCATTACTCTCAGAATCCTCTATATTCTATATCCATCTTGCATCACTATATCCTTCCAGCACAGACGGACTTCTACCATAATGAAAACTAACAAAATAATTCCCTTCAAGTATCATTTGTACTCGATCTGTAGCCTCCCAGTGAGTGTGGTCAGGACAACTTGTGTATCTACTCTATTTTACAATCAAGAATGAAATGTCAGGTCTTGTGCAATTTTCAACATATACTAAGCTTCCTATTACGTGTGGTAATCTGAGTTGGGACACATGTACTCAACTTTTGTTCTTATAAAGTATTTTGTAAGAATCAAAACGGGTGCTTCGTATCCAAATATAATAAGACTGACAAACTACAATATCATCAACTGAGGTAATCTTTGTTGTCTTGATATCCAAATTTCTCAATTACCTTCTCGACATAGTAAGATCGATAAACTACAATCCCATCAACTAACCTTGTCAGGATGAGGTCCCAGATCACATCAGTAATACATATGTCCTTCATATCGAACTTACTACTTTAGACTCTTTAGTTTTATTAATGATCCTCATATGTTATCCAAATAACAGTTCCTTGTCTACGTACAAGCACAAGATAATACACTTGTTAGTTTTCACGTAGGTATAGACACACTTGTCATATTCATGAACCTAAAGACACATGACAAAATGGTTATGTCAAATTTTTTATGTGTGATTGCTTTCGTTCTTGATTCAATTCTTAAAGAGGATTTAACAAGCTTGCAAAATTTTATCTCTTTCCCAAGTGTCACAAACCCATTAGGTTGATCTATATAGATATCCACCTCAAGGTCACCATGAAGAAAACCAATCTTAATATCAGATGCCAGTGTTATAGGCACACAGATTGCGGTCATCCCGGTCACATGGGAATAGGAGTCAAAATAATTGATAGCTTCCTTTAACCTCCTTAGCAACTAATCTGACGTTATACTTTTTAATTGATTTGTTACCCGAGCTTTCTCTTAAATACTCAATTGCACCCAATGATAGAGCAACCTTGGATAAATTAATTAATTTTCAAGTTCCATTAGCTATAATAGAATCTATTTTTAATTTCACCGCTTTGTTCAATTGTTTTGCTTCAAATGAATCTTCGTTTTGTTAACATCAACCTCGATATGGTAGACATCAAAATCACTACCAATATCCTTGGTCGTCTGCCCCTCCTTAGCTCAATATCTTATAATAATTCATTGATCTCAGATTGGGTCTCAACCCCCACATTCGATATCTTTTCCAATTGGTCTGGAATAACACTTGAGATGAAGGCAACGCATTTGCCAGATTATGTACCAATTTTCATAGGGAAGACTCCTTAAAGAAGATAGCATCATGTAGTTCAACAATAGTGTTGATATCTATGACAGATATATCGGACCTAAATACCAAGAATCTATATGCATAACTATTTCCTAAATAGCCTAAAAAGATGACATCAACAGTTTTAGGACCTAGCTTCTTTCTCTTGCATTCTAGGACTAAAACTTTAACGAAACAATCTTAAACTTGAGATAGTTTAAGCTTGGTTTCTTATTTCTCCACAATTCAGATGGACATCATTAGGCCTTGGAGGATATCTACTTAGAATATGGAAAGTCATATTCAAGGCATCTCTCCACTAGGGCTGCTAATCGAATCGAACATGCTTGTATTCAATTAGAGCTCGTTCGATAATAGTTCAAAATGTTCATTCATTTCTAAATGAGATGAAAATGAGCTTCATATTTTTGTTTGATTTCTTAATGAATTGAACATGAACATAACATATGTTCTTTCGATAAAAGTCTGAGTCTGATATGTGTGTGTATGTGTGTTTGTGTGTAACTTTGTATTTATACACATGATAAATTTTAAGATTAAATAAACTATGGTATTTATTGGTCTTTGTACCAATTTAATATAAATAATTTCTTATTTTTACTACTTATCAAATCTTATTATCAAACTCCAGTTTCGAACTTGTTCTTATAAATTAGTTTGAGTTAAGTTAAATCGTTAACGGACTATTATCAAACCGAACTCGAATGTTGATTTTCTAAATGAACTCGAACATATCCTATCTAACATTTATCAGACCGAACTCGAACTTTCGAATTATCATATCGAGCTGAACTCGAACATAGGTTCGATTGTTAAAATTTAGTTCGATTAGCAGCCCTACTCTCCACGCATAGGTTGGAAGTCCATAACTTTGCATGAGTGCATTACTCATGTCGTTTAAGGCTCTACATTTCCATTATGGTATCCTATTTCACTGTGATATATATGGCATAGTAACCTCTTGAACTGTGTCAAGGAGTTTCTGTTGTTCATCAAACATGTTAGATGCATATTCACCTCTCTATCTGACATGAGAAATTTAAGTACTTTGCTTGTTTGTGGCTCGCCCTCATTTTTAAACATAAGAGATTTCTCTAAGGCCTAGTCCTTGGTCTTCATTAGATGCACATAATAGTATCTAATTTTATCATCTATAAAGGTGATAAAGTATTCTTATTGTCTATGATCAACAAAAATATTAAATTTATACGTATCTATTTGCTTTAAATCCAAGATCTCGCTATTCATAGAGACAAAACGAAAAGGTTTCGTAAGTGTCTTATATACATATTTTACATTTCGGAGTTTTCCTAATGGTGTGTGGGGAAGAATTCTAATTTCACCATTCCTCTAATTGTATTTAAATTTGCATGTCCTAATTTCCCATACCATAGATCACAAGATTTCAAGGTATTCATCACATGAGGAACATAATAAGAACATTGAGAATATATAACATTAATCCAAAACCATTTCTGACTATAACATAGGCAAACAATGCATTCTTCTTAGGGTTTTATCACTTGTGCCCTTCTTAACTTATTTAGCACCAGTTATACCTCTCACTTTTTTTGGAATATCAATCGTGCCTGTGACTTTTTGTAGTTTTATCACTTGTGTTCCTTGGGTAGTTGCCATCCATCTGCATCCCAAACAAACTTTACTTTTGGGACATAAGGGTCATTAGATTGAATAGCCAGGGTAGACTGACACAAGGAGCACCGACCTCCTCTTCTACCACCCTCCTCTTCCAGCCCTCTACTCCATCGCCCCTCATCTCCTTCGCCCTACCTCCTTAAACCTTCTCCGGCCTCCTCCTCCTTCTCCCCAAGCCCTCTAACCCCCTCCTTCACCGCTCCTCCTCTACCCCCACCTCCTCTGACCCCCTCCTTTACCATTGTCTTTTGTTTGGTCCTAACGCTAAGGCTGAGCAAAAGTTTGAGCCTCCTTTCTTGCATATCTACAACAGTGGCGTGAATTCACCTTCACTGGAGCATTCTTTGATGCTTTTCCAAATCCACCGCAACCGCCTCACCTTCTTGTTTATCTACTTCCTTTGACTGGTAATCAAACATCAACAAGATCACCTCCAATATCACTCGCCTCTACAGCTCGTTTCTATCTTGCAACTCTGCCATCTCCAGCCAAATCATTGCCATCAAGTACTTGACATTGATTGCATAATTAATCAGTAAAATTAGGAGGAAATTGTTGGATTTGAGTTGAAATAAATGCAACTAAAGCAATAGGATAAACATTGTTGTTGTTGATGTGTTGATTCTTCCATCTAGTTTATCTTAATATGCATAAGTACTGTTGGGCAGTTCTTGTATGAATTTAATTCATGTGTAATATGGAAGCTTGTGCTTTATCCTCACTAATTCATTGTTTCTGGTTGAATTGAAATGATGCTCAAACTCTGTAGACCCAAGTTATTAAAGTGTAGTCTACAGGGATCTTTTTAGGTGTGATTCGACGTTAGGTTCTGATTCTATTAGAATTGAGATGCCATTCTATTAGAATTGAGATGCCATTTTCGAAATTCCAAGTGCAGTCAAGAGCCTCCCAAGCGGATCCTCTGCAGCAGAGGACTACTGTAATACTATGGATCACCCAAACCGCTCAATCTTGATCGAACGGTTCGCGTTTTTTTGGTTTTTTACCGTGAGAATTCGTGTGAACCGCTCGATTAAGATCGAGTGGCCGATGATTTCATAGCAGACCTTTGCAGTATTGTAGAAGATCTGCTCTTCAATGGCCTCTACCTCGTCCATCTTCTCCATTTAAAGGTGAAGATCTGGGCCACCTTCCTACAAATTGTAGAGAGCAGTTCTGGATCACCCTGCTCAATTGCAACGCATACCCTTCCCTCCCTCACCCCCCTCCACCCCCACCACCCTGACTGCCTCCTCTCCAGCTCCATCAACCACTCCCTCAAGGTCATTGACCTCTGCAGCAATAGAAGAGCCACCATACACCAGCAAATATCCAATCGATTTCCCCTGCCAAGAGTGTCGTTGGAGATAGGAGTTACATAGCCACCACCTCGTCTCCCTATGTCATGCAGTAGTAATCGAAGAGGAGGAGATCCTGTTAGGATTAGAGTCAGATTAGGATTAGGAATCTTAATCCTAATAGTTATTGAGTTGTATTCTATTTATAGTCCTATTGGGAATAGGACTATGGGGTTGTATGTGGGCTATATAAAAAGGGAGGTGAAGGCAATGCCTCTACACCACAGCAAGAGGGAATACCACAAGGGAAGAGAGAGAGAGAGAGAGAGATAAGAGAGAGAGGGAACGGAGAGAATTTTATTCATCTTCTTATAGTGATCTTTCTTCTCCGGTGGTCATGAGATGTGACCGACCACCATTATATATGGTTGTCTATTTTTCACGTGTTTCTGTGGTGGTGGTCAATTGTGCATCCGCTTCTGTATTCATATGGTGGGATTCGTATCCAACGATCAGTATCCAAGAGGAGACGATATTTGTGGGTCATGTTCCCAACAACTGATATCAGAGCTTGGTTTGACGACCGCGAGGGATACGATGTGGCGGATTAGAGAGAGATTCGACATCGAGGAGACGACGTAACACAGTAGGTGCGCTTTCTTCAGAGACAATTAAGATCCAACAACTAAGGTGAACCGTTTATATCGGAAGCATCCGAAGTCTGATTAAGGTGATCCAAGAGTCCAGATAGGGGTTTTTGCGCACTCCAGACGAGATTGGACAGTTCGAATCAGGAAGATTTTGCTCTGATTTTTTAGATCGTACAAGGAGGTACGATAGGAAAGCGATGGTGAAATTTTCATTGAGGGGTGCATCATTCTCCGTAGAATCCTTCAACGGGAAGACTGACTTCACCTTATGGCGACAACAGGTGAAGAACATACTCACGTGAGAAGGACTTGTGAAAGCTCTCCAGGATAAAGAAAAGAAGCCGGAGAAGATGAAAGAAGAAGAGGGGAAGGCGACGGGGGATCTCGTGAACAGTACAATATAACTGTTCTTGGTAGACAACACTCTTCATGAAGTCATCGGCCCAGAGGATCCAGCAGAGGTTTGGATGAAGCTCAAGGGACGATACAAGTCCAAATCTTTGACGAATCAGCTATTGATGAAGAAGAAACTATATGGTCTAAAGATAACCGAAGGGACAAAGCTTGAAGTACACTTGGATGAATTCAACAAGATTCTAACAGACATGCTCACACCTGAGGAGAACAATGCGAAAGGAGAATATCTCTTCAAGGAGGAGGATAAGGCACTGATCTTGTTGAGTTCCCTTCCATCTTTCTACGATCATATTGTGACGACGTTACTCTATGGCAAGGAGACCATCACATTGGACGAGACAGTTGCTTCGTTGCTTATGAATGAGTTTAGACAGAGGTCGATAATTGAGGCAATGAATCATGAAGGTCATGTGCTGGATACCGAGGGTAGATGCTTAAGATGAAGGGAGACCGGATTCAAAGGTCGATCCAAGTCACGAGGTCCGATCAAATGCTTCTATTGTGACAAGGAGGGTCACAAGATAGCTGATTGTCCATGATGTGAGAAGGAGAAAGGAAAAAAGAAGGTTGGTGATTCTGAATCTGACCAAGAGGATTCCACCGCAGTCTGCGAGGGAGACTTACTAGCATGCTCCATAGAGATGAAGGCAGATTCAAGATGGCTTCTGGATTCGTCATGTTCAGATCATGTGTGCTCATCCAGAGAGCAGTTGAGTACGTATCAGGCATGCAATGATGGCATAGTCAAGATAGGAGGTGGAGAGATTCACCACATCAAGGGGATTGGATCAGTGCAGTTTCACATGTTTGATGGAGCAGTATGAACTTTGACAGGTGTTAGACACATTCCTACAGCTAAGAAAAATATGATCTCACTGGGAACGATCGAGCCATGAGGACATCGAGTCATCATTAAAGGGAGAGTTCTAAGAGAGAGCAAGGGAGCACATGTGGTGATGCATGGGATGAGGATGCCAAACAAGGTGTATAAGCTCGAGGTAAGGGCCATGACAGGTGATGGAGCTCCAGTTCTTCCTAGGACAAGCAGTACGATAAGAGAGCGGCAGGTTATCGGCATCTCTACTGCATAAGTGCGCAAAAAGGAGAAGTGAGTGTGATTAGCTTTACCAGAGGATGTCGGTACAATCTCTAGTAACGAGAGATTTGTGGTACCGCGTCATGAGGCACAATGCTAAGTTGTGCGAGTGCCCAAGAGGGGGCACGTCGAGGATGCCCAGTGATGGGTGTGTCACCTAGAGTTGATGAGATCCTGCTAACGAGACATGTAGATGACGAGGATGGCCCAGTGCAGACTCAAGACGATGAAGAGATAGTGATGGAATTCAACTCAAGAGGGGAATTGTTAATATTAGAGTCAAATTAGGATTAGGAATCCTAATGCAATTGGACTCCTAATCCTAATAGTTATTGAGTTATATTCTATTGTATAGTCCTATTGGGAATGGGACTATGGGTTGTGTTTGGGCTAAATATAAAGAGGGGGTGGAGGTATTGCCTCTACACCACAACAAGAGGGAACAACACAAGGGAAGAGAGAGATAAGAGAGCGAGGGAACGGAGAGAGTTGTACTCGTCTTATTATAATGATCTTTCTTATCCAGTGGCCGTGAGAGGTGACCGACCACTGTTATATCGGTTGTCTTTTCTTCAAATATTTCTGTGGTGGTGGTCGACTGTGCATCTGCTTCTGTATTCATATGATGGGATTTGTATCCAACAATCGGTATCTGAGAGGAGACGATACCGACGGGTCGTGTTCCCAACAGATCTGACCCCTCCATGAACCCTTGATATCTGCAACATTTTATCCTGCTTAGAGCATCTGCCAAGATTCTCTCGGGCAGAGGTCATGCTCGAGGCTGGGCAGCTGAGGAGGAAGTTAGGGTGGAGGGGATGGGGGGAGGAGTGGGGAGGGTTTGGATATTTATGCCCATCTTAACCACACCAACTCATTGATGATCAAACAAATGGAAGGGTACAAGTGATAACGGTGCAAGAAAGCGGAGGCATAACTTATATTCCAAAAAAGGACATAACTGATATTGCAGAAGTTTAAAAGAGCACAAGTGATAAAACACCTTCTTCTTAACTTATGGAAAGTGCAACACGCTATGCAAAGTTCAGACACGTCTAGAGGATTACCTCAATTTTATTTGTCCTCAACGTAGCACCATGGTCGCGGCATCATTACTCATCTTCATAGTCCCACCAATGCATCTCAATAAGAAGAAGACAAACTATCCGAGAAGATACATAGATTGTCTCATGTATCCTCGAACCACTCATTTGGATTGTGAATATGGTATAGTTCAACTTCTACTGAGACATACCCTTCGATATTTCTAAATCTTGTAGTGATCATGTTCACTTGCAGATTCTTATCTGCAGATTTCTTTTGAGACTTTAAGGAAGGATAATCCTTCTGCTAATTCCATCCTGATTACAATGCCAGTAAGTTTATATGTTACCTTTGTCTGGATCTTTCCTTTGATTTAGTTTTGTCTTTATTGTTATTTTCATTTCATTTTTTGCTTTCAAGGTCATAAAGTTAACCTTAGCTTGAATATCCACAGGAACCATAGGTTTATGCTTCACATGTTCCTCCTCTATGATAATTGCCACGACCGAGTCATCTCTAGAAATCTTCTCCAATCTATTTTTGAAGGTCATCTTGAAGTCTTCCCAAAGACTTGGGAAGTTTTTCTATGATAGACATGACATGAAACTTCTCTTGAAGTTTCATTTCAGCATCTTCCAATCCATGGAGAAGGAGCAGAATATCATGTGCATGTTCAGTAACTGATTTCTCCACAGTCGTGCATCACCATTGACCGTTTCTTGATATTGCGATACTCGACATTATACTTCTTATCAAGTTCTTTACCATGACCTCATCGCAACCTATATGGAAGAATAATATATGTCAAACAAAATGTTGAACAGAGCTGATAAGATGCAATCGTGATATATAAATCGTGTTCTTTCCATGCAGATTGTGTCCTTTGGCTATTGAGTATCATGTTTTCTAGTTCTGTCGTAGGACATTCAGTATAAAGCATAGAAATCAGCCCAATTGTGGTTAATCAGATTTTAATGCACTGTTGTCAACGTTTGAAAGTCTGTCTATGCATTTTTCAGACCTCCTAATCATATTGACCCTCGACCTAAACATTATATTAGACATGTTTTTAATCATAGTTATCGGTATCTTCTTTAACATTGTTGTAAACATGATTATGATAGAGTTGAATAGTAATTTTCTAGATTGGCCTAATTTATTTTAATGGCGTCATTCTTCAACCATTTATAAATCATAATTTGATTACAGAGATTAAACACGAATAGATTAATAATCATTAGATACAATAAATTAAGACAAAATCCATATAGAGCAAATGAATTTACAAGATGTGGCAAACACAACATGAAATAGATTAGTTTAGAGATTACCGAAGTGTCTATGATCAGTCTATCACTAGAGAGGATTTCACCCCTAAAATGGGTGTGTATGGTGTCTAGCGATTCGCTCCAACAATACGATGTTAGCGTGATCATCATCTTTGACGGGATCATCTTTAAAAGTACGTCAGAGAACAAGAGCAACCGAGACAAAAGAGAACAGTTTGCGGTGAAAGAACAAACCATCCACAAAAAAGGACATCCCTCGAATTCCAACATTTGAAAAGGCATGAATCTGGAACTTATATTCAAGTTCACAACGTTCAAATTACAAGATCGAATTGACTCTCCCGAGTCCAAGTCGAGTTAGAGCTTGACGGAGTGGAGCGTGCGCACGTGGAGTCATCCATCCCTCATATTTACTATTTCTACAAGCGCTTGGGGGTGAGAACTCATATATAAGTCCACTAAGTTTTCAGAATTGGGAGCTGGAACCTGCACCCGAGGGTTTAGGTAACTCCCTGCATCCAGTCTTTTTCCATTATTTTTGGATTTTTTGACAGCAGGGAGATTTGCTTAATATATTGAGGGGAATATGGATTTTAAGTTTCATATAAAACAAACATTCCTAACATGTCCATCGAGAATGAATCAATTTCAACAATTTTAAGATCGAGAAATTTTTATAGTCTCGATGACGATGATAGAAGTCTTAAGTTAAGTTAAATTTGGAATGACACCATGGTGATATATGGTGATCTAAACTCTTCAAGGTTTAATTTCAAAAAAAAATAAAAATAATAAAAAAAGAGTGGAGTGTATGAAGTTACCAACACCCCAGTGTAGGCTCTCTTTTTTCCTTTACAATTATACTACTAAAAACCACAACTAGGAAATTGAATGGTGGAGAAATAGGAAAAAGAATAACAATCAATATTCAAAAGAAATCTTGAGACAGAAAGAAATCTCACAATTCCTCATCCTGAGGTTGGATCGTCTGTTGTAGGCAGAAATGCTGCAGAGACTGCAGTAATCATGTGTATCGAGCGGTTCACACGACTTTGAACTTTTTATGGTCATGTACCATGCAAAATCATCTAAACCATTCGATCATGATCGAACGGCTCACACGATCACAGCAGGCAGAGCACCGCTAGAGGATCCACTCTATTCTCATCCGGATCCTACCCGTTGTTAACCCGGGCCAGTAAACCGCAAATACAGAGAAGGGAAGGGGCAAGATTGTAAAAACGAAGGGATTTGGGCACGTTGACCATTATATTTTCTCCACCCCAACGGTGGTGCCCCCACAGCCCCTTCCCTCGCTCTCCCTATAAAGCCCGCACAACACCATTCACCACCCATTCCCCACCCCTCCCTCCTTTGCACCCAAAACCCACATTGCACTCTTCCCCACCCCCAACAAGGTGCACTGCGTACTACAAAAGGAGGACTCTAGTTTGGGTTGTTAACTCTCCTCTGTTTCCACTCCTTGTAGAGCCCTAAAGTGCCACTTCTTGTGGCCATGGAATGGAGATGGCTCCTCCTGCTGGGACTCGTTCTCTACTCCGTCTTCAAGATCCTGGACCTCCTCCTGTGGAGACCCAGAAAGCTGCAGAGCTTCTTCGCGAAGCAGGGAATCCATGGACCCCCTTACAAGCTCTTCTTCGGCAATGTGAAGGAGATGGTCACCCTCATGATGGACGCCAAATCCCTCTCCCAGCAGGAATGGTCCCATGACATCCTCCCCAGGGTCCTCGCCTTCTACCCCCACTGGAGGAAGCTCTACGGTAACATCTCATCTCCTCTCTTCTGCTTTGTTTGACGTGATCTTTGTTGGTACACGGCATTATGGCCCTCTCTACCACTTACCCATTTCATTAAATTGGCACCAATATGGTCTGTTGCCGCTCCTCTTCCCACATGTCAGTGATTTCTCTGTTTCTCTCTCTGTTTTTCTCGCCTTCCGCGCCATTAAATGAACACAGCTCTCTCCTTCCAGGCTCCACCTTCTTGCTCTGGTTCGGCCCCACCCCCCGGCTGGCGGTGTCGGATCCGGACCTGATCCGGGAAATACTGGTATCGAGATCCGATTGCTACGAGAAGTACGAGTCCCACCCGCTGGTGAGGCAGCTCGAGGGCGAGGGCCTCCTCAGCCTCACCGGCGAGAAGTGGGCCCACCACCGCAAGCTCATCTCCCCCACCTTCCACATGGACAACCTTCGGGTAATTACTGATATTTAACCAAGGAAACTCCCTAATTAATCACGTAAGCATGCATGCATGCATGCAGTAATTTTTTTTCCAACTTGCGTGCGTGTAGTTATTGGTGCCACGCATCGCGAGAGCGGCGGAGGAGATGACGGAGAGATGGATCGCGATGTCGGCGTCCTCCGGTGAAGCGGAGGTGGATGTATCGGAGTGGTATCAGGGCCTTGCAGAGGACGCCATCACGCAGACGGCCTTTGGTGTTAGCTACGAGGAAGGGAAATCCATATTTCAATTGCAAGCCAAGCAGATGGACTTCGCGGCTGAAGCTTTTAGGAATGTATTTATTCCTGGTTATAGGTAAGCTATTGCGTGAATTGATATTCGGAGGGAAATTGCAGCATGTGTGGTTGGGATTTGACTTTGTTTAATTAAATTTAGGTTCCTGCCGACGCAAAAGAACGTGGATTCGTGGAGATTGGACAAGGAGATCAATAGGATGCTGGTTAGGCTCATAGGGACCAGAAAGAAAATCCCGGAGGATCCGGAGGGTCGCGCCGCAAAGGCCCGGGACTTGCTGGGGCTGCTCATAAGCGCCAACGGGGGTCGGGGCACCAAGGTGAGCGCAGCGCAGCCGTCACCCGCGGTCACCATCCGCGATATCGTGGAGGAATGCAAGACGTTCTTCTTCGCCGGTAAGCACACCACGTCGAACCTGCTGACGTGGGCCACCTTGCTGCTCGCCATGCACCCGGAATGGCAGGAACGGGCACGTGACGAGGTCGTCGCTGTGTGCGGCTCACGTGATGTCCCAACAAGAGACCACGTCACCCGCCTACGGACGGTGAGTCGCTATCGAATTCCCCGCAATACCCCTTCGCCGCCTTAGGGGGACTTGTGGGCTCCTCATCACATAACGGAAAGCTGCAGGGGGTCCAACTGTTCGGGGCCCCACTTCGAAGGGTATTACCGTCTTTTTGACATGGTCTTTTTTATGTTTGGATCCTTGCAGTTGAGTATGGTTCTGAACGAGACCCTGAGGTTGTATCCGCCGGCGGTGGCTACGATACGGAGGGCGAAGGTGGACGTGGCTTTGGGTGGACGGTACGTTGTTCCGCGGGGCACGGAGGTGCTCGTGCCCATCGTCGCAGTCCACCACGATCGGGGGCTCTGGGGTCCCGACGCGGCCGAGTTCAACCCGGGCCGGTTCGCGGAGGGGGTGGCCCGGGCGGCGAGCCACCCGACCGCGTTCATCCCGTTCGGGCTCGGGGCCCGGACGTGCATAGGGCAGAACCTGGCGATGGTCGAGGCCAAGGTCACGCTGGCGGTCGTGCTCCAGAGGTTCCGGTTCGAGCCCTCGCCGGCGTACGTCCACTCGCCCGCAGTTCTCATGTTGCTCTACCCGCAGCTCGGCGCGCCCGTGGTGTTTCGGCCGCTGGGAGCCATAGCCGTAGATCGCGGATTGGATAGACCAGTCGAGTAATGGTTGTTGTTTTTCTATGGTGCACGCAAGGTGTTCGATGAAATGGTTGTATTGGGCAATACGGGTAGAGTTGGGGCAGTATGTGTATGTCTAATGTAACGTATACATACAAGTTTTGTAAGCGAAATAGAGTAGGATTTTTAGGATAAATGGTGCAGATCAGGTTGGTATTATAGATCAGAGCAGCATTTTGTCTTTGTAAATGCTTGTGAGACAACCATGGGTAAGAATCAATGATTGGAAATGATAGGGGGAAAAGGTTGAAATGTGGGTTTTCTTAACTCAAAAGAACATGTTGGAATGTGTGCATGCAAATCGTTATGAAATTATGGAGGACAGAAGTGCAAATTATCCACTATCAGGGATGGACCAGGCCCTGCAGAGAGACAGTGAGAAGATGTATGTTGTGCTATAATGCAAAGGGAGAAGAGAAAGAGTGGCACACAGTGAGGGTTTTTGTTTTTAACTATAGAGCTAAGGTGGGGTGTCCTCAAGTGAGGAAGCAGAGATTCCCTACTGGTGGCTCTGTGGAAATGATGGTGAGATGCATTCATATATGATATATGTCACAGCAGCAGGAGAGAATGTGAAAGAAGTGGTAAGTGGAGTTAAGTCAGGAGGGGTAGAGTAAATCACTATAGTAGAGGGGTGTGAGGGTATGGTTGAGGGAGGGGGGCCAGGGCAACAAGAAAACAGAGCTAGACAGCCATCATGCATGGGCCATGTTAGGGGGAGCAGAGCCTCGAGGGACCCCCCACCCCTGCCTTCCTGCTCCCCTATCCCTCAGTATGTGTGTGCTAAAATACACAAAAGACATCTCTAGGGCAAAAATCCATGTGGGTATTGGTGTATATTTATATATGTGGAGCTGCTGCTGAGGATGGCCAAAAAAATCTGGTGAATTATTAGTTTTCTGTGCATGTTGGTAGATAAAGATTTCGAACACCTGTTGGACATCTGAGGATGCAGATGATGCATATCTGTATATTGGGTGTTCTCTTTTTGTTTTGGTGTGTGATTAAGATGTGATGATAACAACACTGAGCAATGGAGACTGATCATATGGATGGAAGAAAAGGACAAGGGGATTCTATCCTTTGCCTTCAATTATAAAGACTGCAGTGCTTCCATTGTTGGTTTGCTGTTGCAGCACAAAGATGCAGATGTGCACTGCACATCTTTGCTGTCCTTTTTGGTGTTGTGTGTTTGTGCTTTCTGTGTTGGGGCTTTCAATGCAGTTTGTTTCAAGTCCCTGTGAAAAAAATATGCATTGCAATTTGCACCCCCTCCCTCTCTCTCTCTCTCCCCTCCTACTCAAGTGTACCATATTATATAATGTGTGTGGTAGTTTGAGTGAGAGAGAGATAGAGATAGAGATCTCTCATGTGATGGGACCATGTTGTCTTTCGAGCATTCCTTCCAACATTAGGAGGCTGTGGGAGTTTGTGTTATATATCTCATGTGGTTGATGGTCCCCATGGAGTCATGTGGTAGGGAGGAGAGGGGGTTCCTTTTATTTCCCAATCCTTCCTTTTGATTAAATTAAATATGGCGTGCCAGAGACCATGTGATGTGGCCTTCCTATCTCATGATAGATTTGACTCTTGTTTCTCCATGATAATGCCAGTGTGCATATGTAAACATATCTTAATCCACACATAAGTGTAAGGATATAGATGCCCCTTAATCACACATTCAAGATGAGGGGCATTTTGGTAACTTGGAATTAGGAGTAGGACCAATCATTGGGAGATGAGGGGCATTTCAGTATATTAGATATAGATTCACCTTAACCTTTATGTAAATGCACATCATAAGGACAAGGACATTGATGTTGCATACTGGCTGAAATATAGTTAACTTTCAGTAAGTGGGGTAAGGAATCTGATTATAGTAGCATTAGGACATAAACAGAGTTGTCTTCTAGCAGCACTATGGTGAAGAAGTTGATAATACGGATAGAATGAACACTTCACTTTTAATCATTGATATGTATACTTATCATTTTGGCTTGCACTGTGATCGGGCTTGGATTAAAATAATTATTGGAAAGCCAAGCAAGAAAAGAAGTTTCCATTTTTACAGTAAGGAGGAGCTGACATGCTGTGTGATAGGATATGATATGATGATTCAGGATGGCCCTGTGGGATGTATAAATAAGTGTTGCAGGGAACAAGTGGCTATCATCCTCTGTCTTTTGCTTGGAATAGAACCAGACCTTTTTATTTTTGTCCTGTTAGGTTTTACTTAAAAATATATTATTTATGTGATGATCTCTGAATCATATTCATCTAGCTACAATATGGTATGCACATTGTGAGCTTAGGAGACCTGTTAATGCAACATTGATGCCAGTGCTCCACACCAAATCTTTGCTGCAAACACCATATGGATAATTTCTAACTGCATTGATTTACAGGATAGTATATGTGTGGAACATACAACTCATATAGATCACACCACTAAAAGTGAGAATTGCATCCGAGAGGGTTGATTTCAAGATCTTGTGTATTATAAAGCTCCAACTGCGTTGCCTTCTCATAGTTGTCTGTAAGCTTCTGTGCTTTTGTTTTCAAAACTAACGAGTGTTCTGATTTATATCTTTTGCTTAGGTGTCCAAGGTATGACTTTCCTTTCTCTTGGCGAGATAATGTTTTAGATCTTATTATTTTATAAAAGTTCCATTTTTTGACTTTTTTTTCATTTCTAAGCAATTTATCTTCTCCTTTTATTTTTTTCTTCTAATTTATTTGCTCATTTTTTTGTGATTGTGCCATGTAGCCCAATCTGTCTCCTTTGACATCTCTCTCCTCGATCAAGCCGTTGGTCAACACCCACTCTCATTGGTCAGGAGACCATCCACGTCAGCCATCCTCTTCTGTTGGGAAGTTGACCGCATTGGGATCAACTTCCTCTCCCATACAGACCCCATTCTTCATCTGTGAAAGTCCCACCTGCCACCATTGTCGTTCGTTGCATGACAACCTCCGAAAGTCTCCTCCATCGATCCTCTCGAGCAGAGATCCCCGCTGACGCCCTCGATTGTCCACTTGCAACCTCGAAGATTATGCATGATACAATGTTGTCATTGTTGTTGTAGTGCAAGCTTCAAGGTTTGCTCAACCACCTCTTCTCGCTAGAGGAGGCATGCCATCGCCGGTGATTGTCATCTAAAGTTCTCGTTCTTAGGTAGTCCTTGTGTCCCATATCTTCATCATCTATTTCTTTGCCAAACAACAGAAACCATCTCCCGTTCGAAAATTCATCCCATGTTCTCCCTATTACACACCATAAACATCATCTCCACGCACCAACCATCTTACCATTCTATTTCACTTGTTTCGTGTTATCTCTCGCATCCTCTCATCTCCGACCAAGTTGTTCGATAAAGTCTTTGAGATGAAATAAGACGTCGAGGAGATTCCCTGTAATCTGAATGAACTTTTTGAAGAACTTGGGGACTTCATCAGGATAATCAGCAATCCTAAGCTAAATCTAATATATAAGTGAAATAAGATTATATAAACTAGAGGCTCAGTTGAAGAAGCGTGCGATAACTCAGTGTAGATTCTCAAAGAAGCGTAGTTGTATCGAAATGATCAATGAGATATCCGTCTTGAAAGACAACAAAAAGTTGTATTCTTGAGCGATTTTCTCAATCGAGATGAGAATATCCTAAAATGCTTCCAAGCGTCACGTCTTCTCGATCAACCACCAAACGAAGCCCCGATCGCTTCGTAGCTGCCACAATTGTTCATTATTGTACCCGATTAATGCAGATGAGAACAACTCTCCTAAATGCGATGAATTGGTTTAAAAACCACAAGCACGGAATATCCTCTTAAAGCATTGAAAACCTTGCAAATTGAGCGCCATATCTTAAAATGCCTAGCATGTAAGGAGTTCCGTGGAAATAGGGCTGCCATGAAAAGAGCCAACGAGTTTGGGAATAAGCAGGAATAAGGATAGGGAATAAGAAGAATATGGATCTATTCTCTGTTCGGTTGGAAAGATAAGGATAAGGAGAATAAGGTAGAATAAGGATAGGCACGGTGGAATAAGGACGGAATAAGGTAAATAATGGGATGTGGATGTGAATAGATGTACTCTTGAGAACTGCGCCGGGCGGAAAGTTGACCCCTTATTTCAGTACTTATTCTCCTAACGAACATGACTAAAGGTTCACAAAACCCATGTACTTTTGTTTTCAACGAGTTTAATAATATCTTTGGAGAGTAGAGAAAAGTTGAACCTTTTAAGGTCAATGATTCCCCGTCCATCATTGTCATGCGAAGAAGAATTTTTTTCTCAAGCAACTTTGTAATGATTTTGGCATGCTGTGTTACCATTCTATAGGGATTTCTTGCGGATTTTATAAAAAAAATTATAACGGGGATCATGATATTGATGCAAGACATAATATGTGTGGTGAGTGGGGTTAGAGAATAATTCAGCAAAGAAACATGGCCTGGCAGACAGCATCCGTACTTTCCAACCATATAGTGCAAAAGTAAATTTCTTGATTATCTCATCCTAATCTTGGCCATTCATCTTATTTTGTGATAAGGAGAATCCCAAGTAATAGAGATGGACTTTTGTGAGATGGTGAGATGGGTAATCTCAACCGCTCATTTTACCATCATTCACGGCATGAAATCTTGATGGATTTAGAGCACCGTATATCACCATGGTGTCACTCAAAATCTAACTTATTTCAAAACTTCTATCACCTCCATCAAGATTGTCAGATTTTAACGATTTCAGAATTGCTAATATCGACCCCCTCCGGATGGACATGTTAGGGGTATGTTTTTACATGAAATTTGAAACACACGTTCCACTCATTATTCTATCTAAGTCCCCAAAGGTTTCATGTCGTGAATGATGGTGAATGAGCAGTTGAGATTACCCATCTCACTGTCTGACACAAGTTCCATCTCAGACGATCGTACCTCTATAAGATTATATGTAAATTTACATATGTAACATAATTTCAAAAAATCAAAGTTGATTAAAATTCGACTAGATCTGATTATTTGTTCGACTCTCGATTTATCTTCAGTAAATGATCCGACTGACTGAGTACTGACTACCGAGTTTGGTATCCTTGATTGCACTAAAGGACAATTAGATTGTGACCCAAGAAAATTTTAGGCAAAGAGTGAATATTTATATGAGGATAGATGTCCAAAAAGGGAAGATTAGTTGTATTCAATATAATCTCGATCAAGAGGAGGGGTTAGTCAAATCTGACCAAGCATATTCGGCCTCTCTATTTGGAATCTCATAATTAGGCTGTCTCTTTTCCCTAGATCTGAACTCAAAAAAAAGATTGAGAGACTTAGAAATTCAGTCAAGGCGAGTGAGCGAGGCGATAGCAAAGCCAGTTAAAGAGCGGAAAACCAACAACATTAGCATTTCGCTGGCCAGAGAAAGCTATTGTTGTAGCAAAGTTCCCGATGACTGGATCCAATTATCAAAACGTTTATCATGTTGAATCAAAGTGTCGTTAGAAAGTCCATCTTCGCCTCGTCTTACTAGATAAATCTTCAATCAAAATCGTAGGCAGCTAGGAATAGACTATGACGAGAGTTCCCTAACTGAAAGAATCGTCACCCCCATCAGATGGGAGGCCATAAATATTTATGAGTCGCGAATGGGTCAGGTCATTAAGTTTCTTATGGAACAAAACTCTAGGTCAGTCACCTCTTCACATGAAAATTTATCTCGGTCCCAACCCTAAAGGAGACCCCAAGTTTTAATAGTAAGATTATAGTGTTGTTTGAAATGGTCGAATTCTGAGTAATTTTTTACTGATCCTGTTTAATGTAGAATTATCAAAAGAAATCACACACAAATAATACTTGCCAAGTGGTGCCACGATCACATAACTCCAAATTGGTATTAGTGCTTGGATCAATATCTCGAAGTAACTACTGTAAGACAACCATAGCAAGCAAGAACTTTAAAAGCCAACACCTTGCTGTTACATTTTTTGCAGATATAGATTGTGTGGGATGTCCCAAGGACAGGAAGTACACCTCTGGCTTTGCAATGTTCATAGGGAGTTCCTTGGTGCCATGGAAGAGAAAGAAGCAGACAATGGTCGTCAGATCCAGTGCAGAATCAAAGAGCGTAGCCGTCTTCTAGAGAGAAACGTGCTTTCATCATGCCTTTCTTCATATGTAGTTCGATATTATGGTTTCCTAAGCATAGAGGAACCATGCCAATCCATCCAGAACTTAGTGGTTAAACTATGCATCTCCCTCTTCCTCGTTATTTTTTTCCTTTTTCTTCGTGTACTTCGTCCATCTCCGTTAATCGCCCTCTTCATCTCAACCAATTTTCATTCGACCTTGTTCTGGTTTCTTTTAGAAGAATGGCTTATGGGTTCGAATATATTTTTTAGTTCTTTCTAACTTGATCAAACCGCCCAGACCCCTTATGAACCTTTCCTACAGTAGCAACCTAACATAAATAAGAGGATAATCCATTGAAAAAGGTTCGAAATTACAATAACAAATAATGCACTCTTTAGTAGATGCTTAGCATCATGTCTAACTCAAAATAAAGGGGGAGTTGAAGGCTCTGAATGGGTTTAAACCTATTTTATGGGCAGATTGTCATGTAACAATTAGAGAGCGTCACCTTTATGAGCATATTGTGTACAAGGTCTTCCTTAAGTCACTCATGAGGATATTGTGAGGATCAATACTTAATGGGGTTGGATTGATTTAATTAATTACTAGACTCGCCTTGCCGTGCTCTTCTTAACTTATTAGGGTTTGGCATGGCATGCCATTGTGGAACAAAGCAATAAGTTAGGAAGAGCAAAAGCCAATCTCTTGTGAGCTCCAAAACATTTTTAAATAGTGATGTCCTCTTCAAAGACAAAGTACAGCTCCATATGAGTGATTTTGTCTCCTATATGTATCTCACTTGCTATCTTTAAATATCTTGTTGTCTCCTTAGTTTTAATCAATAAGCTCTTCCTTTTGTCCCCTTCAATTAGCATTCTCACCAACCCCTCTACGATCTAATGAGTCCTAAAGTCTCCATGCTACCACGATTTATTAGATGTATTGGTTTGTTTGTGTCGATTATAGAGGATCGTCACTTGTGATGTCGATGAAGAATATATGAATATTATTCGTCGCCTACATTACCCCCAATCGCCTTATTTTCATATTCAGAAGACTTGTCGAATTTTCGATGTTAAATTTATAACAATGAATAGCATTCATTGTACTTAGAATCATCTCTTGTTCATGTATTTCGTAATGAATGTTGTATTCAGTGCTAAAGGTTCATATAGCAGTGTTTATCTCTCGATTTTTTCAGTTCAATTTTGTAGTAATCATCGCTAATCGAACAACGATTAGAAGAAAAAAATAGATGGATAAGGACTGTCATATTATCATTGCAAGCAATATAATAGTGAATACGATACTCGTTACGAATTTAAGCAGTTGGAGTTAATTTCACAATGAATAATAATTACTTATTATAAATTTAACAACAAGAGATAAGATAATAAATATTTCATTATTGTAACCTTGAGTCAGTCTGTTGTATGAATATTGCATTCACTACAAGGAAAACAAGTTGTGGTCATAGAACTATATCCACGGATGTGGAGCTTATGGTCACCGAATTGAGCTTTGGCCACGGCACGTCGTGGCATGTAGCCGTAGCTACAAGTCTCGTCACGAAAGTTCTCTAACCACGAATATACCGTGGCCACTACAAGTGACCACAGAACTTGTCGTGGCCACAACTCTTATATGAAGACTTTGACCACGAATTGTAGCTACGAGAAACTAGTGGCCACGGAATTATCGTAGCCACAAGTTTCCGTAGCCGCATTCCGTGGCCACAATTCATTTTTCTTGTAGTGATTCTCATGCTGAAGATTGTTGTAAATTAACCACGTTAAAGAAACGAGCAAACATACTTGATTAATACATAGATAAGGGGTGTAGATATAAAATCTTCACTATTGTCCCACGTTTACTCCAATGCTAATTACTAAAATATAAACAACATCGACCTAAATCTCATACTACGTGTAAATGGTGTTATAGCAACGAATAAATTCAGTGATTCATATCTTTTTATTTAATTTATAATAAAGAATATTATTTATTGCAAATTTATCTTTGATTTTTGATACTTGTTATATTGCTAGCAACAAACCATATAACCACGAAAACCTATTTTCTCCAGAATTTTTCTTTTCATCATCGCTAAATGAGAAAAAATTTAATAAAAAGTTTGACAAAAAAATCAAAGAATAATCACTGTTAATATAACAGTTAGCAACTAAGATGACATTCCTTGCGAATTATCATAATAAGTTATAATTTTTATAAATAAATAAACATCAGAAGCAACATGAGCATTCAATTTCATGTTCATAATTTGATTATATATATACTCCATGCCCTCAAAGATTGTCAAGATTTAGAAACACAAAAAAGATATGTCGATATAGATTTATGTTACTGCAACAAAATTGATCTATGGCAACAAATAATTTAAGTAGTCTTTATTTTTGACACATTGACGATTTATCCATTGAGTTCTTCATTAAAATCACTCTTAATCATTGCTAAATTTAACAACTATTAGAAGAAGAAAAAGTCAACAGGTAATTGTGGTTATAACAATGACTACAATAATATTCCTTGTGGATTTTAAGATTAAGTAACAAATAATATCCATTGTTATATATTTAAATATAGAAGATATAATAATGAATATTAAATTATTCGTTATCTTACATCAATTTTGTTGTAACGATTGTACTTACGTCTTACCAACTTTTATTGTGAATACTTGATTGCAAAGTAACATTTCATAATAAATTAACGAAAGTCACATATTGCTATTAGGGCCTTTGCATGTGATTATTTCAACGTCTCTTCAACGCACTACTACTACAACTTTTTAACAAAAAAAAATAAAAGCAAGAATCAAGGGAAGATGGGTGTCCTTTTCAAACTAAGTTGTAGTCTTGGGATGAATGCATGAAGACAAAGATGAGAGTGTATATATATGTGAGATGGGGTTGTTTAGTCTCTCTATTTATTTATTTATTTGTAGCTGTAGCAAATTAGGGTTTTGACAACTGTCCGACCAACGACACTCATAGCGAGCGTGATCATAACTGAATGCATCATCTTCATCTATCTTCACACAACAATGCCCCCTAAAATCTATCACATTCTACGCCTCCTCTTTGACAGCCACAGTATACCCCTCCTCTTGCTTGCTTGAGACTTCATGTCCATCATTTTCAAGCTCTTTTGTGGAGGTGAGAAGATCGTCGCGGTGATAAGAGAGAGAGAGAAATTTCGCTCTGATACCATATGTAAAAGATGGCAAACTTACGCTTAATCCGGTGTGTTCTTTCGTATATTGTGTTGGCTTCGTTACATTTGTTTCCGATGACGATCATGGATGGATTTATAAATTCCGTCGATATACATATAAATATGCATGTTGCATCCTAGTCAAACCAGTTAAACTCGACCATATTTAATAGTTCCCAATTTACATATAGAATATAGAATGCTAGCTCGATCTTCCCCCATTCTCGACGACAACTTCTATTATATCCAACAAATAAAAGCTACTCAACTTGTAGGCGTAGTATGTAGATTTTGCTAATATTGATACCGGCTCCAAACCCGATCCGCGTAGAAACTCGCATTGATAAAGAAAAAAATCAGATGCATGGGTAAAATGGGTGCATGCAGTGCGAACTTGTAGCCTTGTAGGCATTGCTTTGAACATATATCTGCGAGACGAATACACAAATAAAGACCGAGTCTTTATCTCTAAATAGGCATTAGTTTAGGAAGAGGAGGCGACCCCTTCGAGGCCCATTGAATCATATCAGAGGTTGTTAGGAAGGTTTTCAAATAAATATAAAAGTGAGAGGTGTGCAGCATTCTGCCAGATACGAACATCTCCTCTAATTCCCACGAAACAAAACATAAACTATATTAGAAGTCATTAACTTTTTGATTTTAAGGGCAAAAAATAAGGAACACTCTCCAAGTAAATTCCACCGTAGATCCATGTTTGCAGCTGACTCTTCCCATCACCCGAAGCAAGCGATCATCTCTCTTTGTCCACATGCTCTCTCTCTCTCTCTCTAAACATCGTAGTAATAAAAATAACTAATCATGTCGGGTAGTGTGTGGGAGTGGGAAGGTCCCATATGATGCATCTGCAATACGTTTATTTATACTATACTCACCCGTCAATCAACTTAAATGCCAGAGAGAGAGCTGATTGCACCCATTTTCATGGCGTGATAATGGCGAGGTGTGGTGTCGTCGCCGACAGGGGTAAGGTTGGTTGCATGGCCTTGTTTTGCTGCTCATCATTGGTGCAACCACCCAATTAGGGCACGCCAACCACGTACGTACGTCCAGATTTATATATTTGAGATGGTGCTTAGCTGTAGGAAAGGACCATGGGAGGGATTTATTAATATCATCACAGTATATAATCCACCACGTATGTGGAGAGAGAGAGAGGGAGGGGGGAGGTGTTTGTCTTGATCTTGTATATTGTGGTGTTGCTGGCAGTGCCTGCTGCTTGTTTTCTTCTGGGATTATAGATTTTCGGGGGGTGGTGGGTTCCTCGAGGCACGAGGACTGTTCCTTGCGAGGAGGCTGACACCGCAATCAAATCCCCCAGGCCATTAATGGCTGCTGCGTAGTTGTGGGATTTGGCGTGCTGGATCTGCGTATAATCTCTACACGGCTTGCACTTGCAGGTTAGATTACAGGGGTTGTCATGAGGCTGTTCGGACGGGATTCGTTCTCCACGTAGTTTTATGTCTCCATCGCAGATCCGACGGTGGAGGTTGTTTTGGACACCGAACAGCTCTGCAAAATTAACCTTTACCATGCAAAAATTTTAGAGAGGGGATGGAGCCTCTCCCCCCTCCCCCCGACCCTCCCCCCTCCCTCGCCCAAAACCCTAACTCCGCACACCCTCAGCCGCCACATCTCTCGGCCTCACCCTCTCGCCCCGCCTCCCCCGGAGACCCCCTCTCCTTTCCTCCTCTCACCAGAGCGCCTTCCTCCCCCTCTAAGGAACCTCCTCCACCACCTTCACCTGGCCATCCGGGCCGTTTTTCGTCCACTTTGCAAAATGTCGTTCCCTCTTCCCCGCTCTGCTCCAACGGTCCTCCCTTGCGCCCCTCCTGGCGCGATGCGTGCGGTTCCAGATCTCTCCCCCCTTCGCGGAGGATGGGCTTCGAAGCCCCGGTCTCGATTGACGGCGAAAATGTTGCCTACGCCACAGAGGATGACCTCCGCTCCCTGGATCAAATCTGGGCCAACACGCTGGTTTTCTACGTGCTCGGTAAGAATCCCTATCGCAAGCTCTTAAACGCCTTTATTGAAAAGGTTTGGAGGCCTCCGGGGGGCTTCAAACTTTTCCCAAGACCAAATGGCTTTTTCTATCTCCAACTGACTTCGTCGGAAGCCTGTCAACAAATTCTGGACGGCGGCCCTTGGCTTTTTCAAGGGAGATTCATCGTCATTCGCCGCTGGGAGGCCTCCTCCTGCTTCGAGCGTGATCTGCTCTCGGAAGTCCCGGTGTGGGTGCGGTTCCATGGCCTAAGCCTGGGACATTGCTCCGTTACTATCCTAAACAAACTGGCGAGCCTCCTGGGTACACCCCTCTTTATGGATGCCGCAACGGCCTCCGGCCAAAAGGAAGGGTATGCCCGTTGCTGCGTTTCCATCAACGCCTCCAAACTTATTCCAAAAGCTGTCCCCCTGGTCTTCTTCAACGGCCAGCGCCAGATGATTGGGGTGGAGCTCGAGTGGATCCCTCCCCGTTGCGAACTGTGCACGACCTTTGACCATAACACCAAAAACTGCCCTGTCGCACACAGCGGTAGCCCTTCGACTGCTCCCACTCACCTCGTGGGGAGGGGCGATGAGGGGAATGTCGCCGACGGAAGGCTCGATCAAGGAAAATGCTCCGAGGGCCCTCAGGTCACCATTCTGTCTCCTACCCTTGGCAGGTCCACCTCAAACCCGCAGAACTTGTTTCTTCCCCCAAAGGCTCCAGTGGCCTTTGGAGCCATTCACCCTGAAGATGCTCCTTTGCAACAAATTACTAGCCCTTCCCAGATCCCTTCAAATGAGGCCACGGATGTTCTAGGCTCATCTACGCGTGATCCCACCATCTTGGAGGGCCTCCTCAGCTGCCTGGATAACCCCCCTCTGCATCTCTGGGATGCCTCTTCGCCCCCACCACCTCTTGTTCGGCAGCTTCCCGCTGGAAGATCGGTCGCTGCTGCCTCATCTCCGATCAATGCACTGGAGATCGCTTCTAAAGGGCAGAGGAGAACACCAGGGAGACCTTTCAGTGCCTTCCCGATTGGGCCCCGCGCTCTTATGCAAAGGCCCCCGACGCATAGCCGGAAGGGCGGTCACAAGGGCCCCGAAGTCTTTGACCTAAATGTCCCTAGAGCTGAAGCTCCTTCATCGGCTAGCAATCCCTGCCCACAGAACATGGTGGAAGCTAATCCAAATTGGATGCTGGCCACACACAAGAAAAAGAAGCCCTCCGGGGCCCCCTCAAAGTCTGCTGGCCGCGAAGGCCAAACTCACAATCTTTAATGTCTTTGGCTGTCTGCAATGTGCGTGGGCTCAACAAGCCACGCAAACTCAAGTCCCTATGGAAATCTCTCCGAGTTTTGAAAGCTGATATTGTTGGCTTGGTCGAAACCAAGATTCGGCCAGACAATAGACACAAGTTTGATTCTAAAATACCGGCTGGGTGGAACGCGGTTCATAATCAAACCGAGCTTGGCCGTGTCTACGTCTTGTGGAATGAATCATCCTGGACTTGCACGCCCGTGAGGGTGTCCCCGCAAGCAATCTCCCTCTCTTGCTCTAATGCTGGTGGCCTCAGAATCATGGTCACAGTAGTCTATGGTGCCAACTGCCCTCGTTCCCGCAAAGAGCTTTGGAATGACCTGATAAATGCCCAACCCACGGACAACACCCCTTGGGTGGTCCTCGGCGATTTTAACACGGTGAGGTACACGTCGGAAAAGAGAGGAGGCCGCCCTCCGGCACGTGCCTCCATGGATGACTTTAATAATTGTATAGAGTCGTGCAACCTTATTGATCTTCCCACTACTGGGAACCCTTGGACTTGGTCCAACTCCTCCATTGGCCCAACAAGAATCGTTGCCCGGCTCGACCGTGCGCTTGTAAATGAATCATGGATTGCTCTCTTCCCAAACCGCACCCTTGCATACACCCCCCTCCACCATACGGATCATCTTCTGCTCTCAATCAAGCTTGGGGACATGGCCTCCAAGGGCAAACCGTTCCGCTACTTCAACTACTGGGCTTCAAGACCTGGCTACTCGGAGCTCATCTCTACGGCTTGGAACCTACAGCCCAGAGGAAACCCCTTGTACCGCTTGCTCATGAAGCTTAAAAATGTGAAGAAGGCGCTTCGTGCCTGGGCCTCTCAGGAGGCGAATGTGTTTTCAGAAATTAAAGCTGTGCAGGCCAACCTGAGAAATATCAACGATGCTCTAAGTCTTGACCCGCTTGATCCGACTTTGGCCCAGCTTGAGAGTGACGCAAAAAATCATCTGGATGTGCTTGAAAATGACCTGGAATCAGCCTGGCGGCAAAAGAGCCGGATTGACTGGATTAAGCTTGGGGACAGAAACACGAAGTTCTTTCATCTCTCGGCTAAAAGCCGCACCGCCAGGAATTCTCTACCACCCCTCCTGGACTGCGAGGGTCACTTGGTGGATAATGACCTCGCTGTGGCCTCTAATGCCGTGGCTTTCTTCGGGGACCTTCTTGGGCCGGACCAATCTAGGCCCATTAGGCCAGCCCCCCCCCCCCCCCGCGCCCAAGAAGCGGCTCACGCCCGATGCGTCCTGCTGGCTGGTCAGGCCCTTTGACAGTGATGAAATATGGGAAGCTCTCCGGGACATCCCCTCCTCTAAGGCCCCTGGTCCTGACGGTTTCAACTCAAGGTTCTTCAAATTGCATTGGAACCTTGTCAAAGAGGATGTCTGTGACGCAATGGCTTTCCTACACAAAGGTGGCCGCATGGTAAGGGAAGTTAATCACACCTTCCTTACTCTGGTTCCTAAAAAGAACTCGCCAGCAAACCTGGGTGACTTCAGGCCAATATCGTGTTGCAACGTCATATATAAAATCTTTGCTAAGCTTCTCGCATCGCGCATGGCTGCTGTTCTACCCCAACTTATCTCTCTAAATCAAACTGCCTTTGTAAAAGGCAGATTGATTGGGGACAACACTCGCCTGGCACAGGAGGTGCTTGGGGGCTTTGAGAGGAAGACAAATAGGATCAAGGCTTGCCTTAAGATTGATTTATCTAAAGCTTTTGACTCGGTTGAGCATTCTTTTATCCTCAGGAGCCTGGAAGCAATGGGGTTCTGCCCCACGTGGGTGGATTGGATTGCTAACTGCATCACCACGGCTTCCTTCTCTATTTTGATCAATGGCTCCTCCCAAGGCTTCTTCAAGGGTACAAGGGGCCTCCGGCAAGGAGACCCTCTTAGTCCTCTTCTATTTGCGGTCGGCATGGAAACTCTCTCTAACCTTGTTGACATAGCGGTTGCCAATGGTCGCCTGCAGCCGCTGGGCCGGGGCCGGTGTAGGGCGCCTACCCATCTTATCTATGCAGATGACCTGCTCTTCTTTTGCAAAGGCTACTCTACATCGCTCCTCGCGGTGAGAGAGATCCTAGACGACTTTGCCCTGGTCTCCGGCCTGAAAATGAACACCGCAAAAAGTAAGCTCTTCAGGCCTAAGAGGGCTCCCAATGATTTCGCCTCCACCTTGCAGTTGGGTGTGCTTAGGGACTCACTGCCGACAAAGTATCTGGGTATCCCGCTAGTTTCCAATTGCGGTCGTCGCTCTTCTCTAACAGCTCTCGAGGACCGGGTTCGTGCCTCGCTTGGTGGGTGGAAAGCCTCCTCTCTTTCGCTCACCGGGCGCTGCCAACTTCTGCACTCCGTGATTTCTGGCATATTGCTCTATTGGGTCGCTGGGACCCTCATCCCTTGCGGCACCGCTACTAGAATCGACAGACTCTGTGCTGATTTCCTTTGGGGATACGGCAGGCACCATATTGCCTGGAAAACCGTGTGCCTTCCGAAGCGCGAGGGGGGTTTGGGGCTGCGCAGTTGCTCCTCGCTGCGCAACGCAATGATTGTGTCATGGGCGTGGAGGCTTCTCTCTGCGGACAATTCCTTATGGGCATCTCACATGCGCCTAAAGTACCTAAACTCGCTCTCCCTTTGGGAGGCCACCCCTGCTCGTAATGACTCCTTGCTCTGGAAAGCCATCCTTCGGACCCGTGATCTGTACAGGAATGCCATCTCACTTTCAAACAGCCAGCCCTCCTGGACCTGTTCCTCGAAGGGATTCTCCTTCTCGGATGCTTTCGATCTGATCCGGCCCTGGGCCCCCGCTGTTCCTTGGGCGTGTGTCGTATGGTGCAGGCGCTCCGTGCCGCGACACTCTTGCACCCTCTACCGCGCGCTGATTGACCGCCTCCCCACCCTGGAAAGGCTGGGCCGTCATGGGCTCCCTAACACCGGCAAGTGCTACCTTTGCGGCAATGGAGATGAAACCCGTGATCATATATTCTTCCTGTGTAGCTATGCTGCTGATACATGGTCGCTTGCTCTTGCGGCCTTGGCTCTTCCAATACCAGCAACCTTCTCCCTCACTGGTTTGGTGGAGTGGATCTCGAGCCTCACCGACCATACAGCCCGCGACAGATGGTGTGTCTTGTTAGCTGCTACGACTTGGGAAATCTGGACGGAACGTAATTGCCGGTGGACCTCCGGACGCTGCACAACTACATCGGATCTTGCTACCTCCATTCTTTCAAACGTCAGACTCATTCTGTATTAAAGAGGGCGCTGATTTTTGAGCTCTCAGCTGCTACCTAACTTATTCCTAGCTTTTCTTTTTGGGGCACTATCTGTAAAGCACACATACCTGTGCCCGTTTGTATTGGTTCTACTGTAATCTGTAGCTTTTTAATGAAATTATCACTTACCCATCAAAAAAAAAATTAACCTTTACCTCAGTGTTCGTTTAGATTCGACTCATTAAAAGTTCGATTCAGATTTGATTCGAAAATAAACGAACCGAACCTTAACACGAGTTTGGGCTCAATTAAATAAACGAAACGAACCTCAAACTCTTAAGTTCGCTCACGTTTGGTTTGTTAAAAGTTCGATTATATACACGCATACATACATAAAAGTATATATACATACTGTGTGTATATATATATAAGGGAAAAAAGATATTCTATCATAACATAAGGGATATTCCCTTGTTTTCTCAAACTCATCCACTCATCCACTCCCTAAGGCCATGTTTGGTTGGAGAATAAGCCATGGAATAAGAGACCAATTCTCCTCCCGACACGATTCCAAGTGGTACGACTATTCCCCATTATTCCATATTATTTCACTCTTATTCATATCTTTATCCTACCTTACCTACCTTTATTTCACATTATTCTCCTTATTCCTATCCTCCAGTCGAACAAAGAATAGACCCTTATTCTCCTTATTCCCCATCCTTGTTCCTGCTTATTCCCGAACCGAACGGACCCTAAGTCCCTATTCCCTCTTCCCGAAACTCCCACAAAACCCTCCCCTGCAGGCTACGGTGTTGTCATATTCTTAAACGAACCTTTAACGAGCTGGACCGAACATTGACGAACCTTACCCGAGCCGATCCGAACCTGATTACAGTTTTTATTTTATGGAGCCGAATTTAACCTGAGCCTTAAAGTATGCTAAACGAACCGAATCAAGCCTGGGTTGGCATACATGTGTGTATGCCATCTCGGGCTGCCGGTGTTTTTGATCGAAATTGCGATCAAAATATGTTTTCTTTTGATATGGTGATCGAAATTGAATTTAAGATCTTGTGTTATGGTAATAGTCTTTTTATCAAATTGGATGCATCAGTGAACCGGTACTGAACTGATTCGGTTCATCAATTTTGGCAGTTCAATTGAAATATTAAGATTTTTTTAAATTTGAAAGATCCAATTAAAATTTAAACTTGCCGTGAACGGTTTATTGAGTTATAATATTCTTCTATAATGACATAAATATACTTAATTGATGTAATATATGTATATATGTATGTATAATCTTTGATATTTGTATCTGCAAAATATTTTGTATGTACGTTAAGATATGTATATTATATTTACCCATTAACAATTTTACGTAGAGAGCTTTGCATGTAACTTTACATGCATGCATCGGTGTAAAAAATCTATTTTTTTTAAGAAATATTAGAAGTTAAACCCTGCGCGATTTACTTGGAATTATTAGTGGAATATGTGTTTCAAATTTCATGTAAAAGATACATTCCTAACATGTCCATCTGGTAGGCTCAATTTCAGCAATTTTGAAATTGTTAAAATTTGAGAGTCTTGATGAATGAGTTAGAAGTATCGAATTGAGTTGAATTTCGAATGGCATTATGGTCATCTAAATCCCACATGATTTTATTTCAAAAAAGTTAAGAAAAAATGAATGTTGCATGTAATGTTACAAGCACCTTGATGCGAGCTCCCTAACCAGATGTAGAAGCATGTATTTATCATATTATAAATAGGGTTAAATAAGTATGCTCCTTGGAAGCATATCTGACCATGCTCACACCTTTTTTCCACAAATTTTTTTATCTTTTTGAAAGGAAATCGGAGATGATTTCATAGAATAATAACTGGAATACGTGTTTCAAATTTCATGTAAAACAAGTATTCCTAACACTTCCATCTAGAAGGGTTCAATTTCAGCAATCATGTTAAAATTTAAGAATCTTTTGATGAGGGCGATATAAGTCTCGAATTAAGTCGAATTTTGAATGACACCGTAGTGATATATTGTGATCTAAATTCAACTAAGTTTCATTTCAGAAAAATTAAAAACATGGAGAAAAAAAATGTGAGAGCATGTAAGTTACATACTCCCTCGGAACATACTCCTTTTTCCCTTATAAATATGAATATATGTAACATATAAAAATTGAGCGGTGCACACACGTGTTGATATTTACAAACACGTGTATTTATATTTATGGTTCACTTATTTTGATCATTTGTTTCAATCGTATTTGTATTTGTGTATCTCACACGTTATAGAATAAGAGATACTATTTGACATATAGCTCTACATATACCTTATCACAGGAACTTTATTCTGGATTAAAATCTGCTAATTCCGAGAAAAGGACGTCACTAGCCCAAATCGGTAAAAAAGAAGTAAATATTCAACACAACAGCGTCTATGTTATAAGATACATCGACATCAATTGTTTTTAATGGGATACGGATAAATTAGTGGAATTCCAACTCGTGAATCCCATCCCACTTCCACAATCCTCAGCTGCCCTACTAATCCAAATAACATAAATACAATGCTCAGAATCCAAATAATATTACACCATTACAGTACATCCAACTTCTCCTAGAAACAATGGGGAATTTTCCGAAATTTGATGGGTTGCTAATTAAATACTGCAAATACGAATACACAGGGCTATCCACTCCAGCTCTCAATTCATTATTCTGAGATTGAATCACAACCTGCATACTAGTCTGATGAATCGAGAACAGCCCGAATCAATAGCATCACTGCAGTTGTCAACAACTCAACCCTGCAATAGATCACCAATGTTCTTCACAGTGGAAAGTAGGCAACGCATGCTCGATGAAGACCAAGCTGCAGAAGGCTACCTAGGCATCTGCAGGAACACCGGCAACTGCAACTAGCCCATATGTTCACGTGCCTCCGCCATCTGGGAATTCACGTCTGCTCAGGTTTTCGCAACTTGGTGCCCTGAAGAATGAGACCGACGCACTTGAGATTTCAACAATACATTAGAGGGCAAATCACAAGGTCTACATTGGAAGGTTTTAATCAGAATACCCAATTACCTCGCAGGTTTTCGTGAAGTATGGGATTACTGGTCTTCAGCAAAGCAATCAACAAAAGACACCTACCGTCGTCATGCAACTTCTGCTTAACGTTCGATGCAACCACATTCCCACTGGCAATGTCACATTCGGCTCACGTCTTCTTCTCTTCCAAGCCTGGAAAACAAAAGCAGTCTGAGCAGAACAAACCAAATCTATCTTCTGAAACATTTAATTTTCAACTCGATATATAAGAAGCAAGGACAACATCAATTCAATTTCAGATTCTCATCAGGTTCAAGGCCCACATCTCATTACTCTAATAAGCAGCAAACTTTCCTGACATCGGATGCTTCTTTTCAATGCAAAATATTGTAGCATTAACACTTGCAAATATCAAGAGCAACAACCTTGTCGTACTTTTTTATCTACACTTTAAGCAAACTTGCTAGAATCAGACGTCGAGTCACAATCAGGATACCGAAATACCTTGGAGATTCTCATAAAGCATGAGATAAACTATAGAAGATCCATCCATTTGGTAGGCAGTTTGAGCTTGAAGTTCTACAATTGCAATGTGTTGACGCATTTTGAATAACTGTATCTTTTTGTTATTTTATTTTCTTGTTATTCTCTTTATGTAATTTACCCATAGGCTACTCTCCTATATAAGAGAGCCTAGGGCTATGGAATAGATCATCTCATTCACGTTTCCCAACATGGTATCAGAGCGACGGTCCTAGACCGGAGGTCTCGAAACCCTAACCCTAACCCACCCCACCCGCCGGCCTCTCTTCTCTCTCTCTCTCTACTCGGCGCCGCCCACCTCAGCCGATCGGCGATCTTCATCGGTGATCTTCTCCGACCTGCGTGCCTGCGGTGCCCCTGCGCATAGCGCACCGACCTCGACCTCGCGCATAGCGCATCTCGCGCCTAGCGCGACTGTGCGCATAGAGTTTCTGCGCAACTGTGCGCGACTGTGCGCATAGCGTCTCTGCGCTTAGCGCGCCTCTAGTGCTTAGAGCGCCTCGCGCACCTCTGCGAGACTGTGCGCCTTCCAACGCGCACTTCTCGCGCGCCTCTGCGTGACTGTGCGCACTCCTACGCGCCTCGCACCTCTGCGCGTTGTGCGACAGCGTGCGCCAGTGCACGCAATAGCGCTTGCACCAGCCCCGACACCGGCCTGATCTTCTGTGCACCTCCAGTTGCGTGCACGCGTGCCCCTTGCACGTACCTACGTGCCCTAAGCCCGAAAACCCTAGGGCACACATCTTGGACTACATGGGGTTAGTTGCTTGACGTCTACACACGCAACTAATCCCATCTATGTCATTGTAGACAAAGTTTATCGTCTCTCAGTCACTCCAGTCTTCCATCTCCAGTATGTCAGAAAGCAAGGCAGATATCCCATCTATGGGCGCATTTCGTGGTCCAGCGCCCATTGTCAAGATGGATGGTACGAACTATGAACTGTGGGCAATGCAGTTCATGAGTATGATGAAGTCTACAGGTAAGAGGCACATTCTTACCGAGCCCGAGCCTGCAGAGAAGACTGGAGTTCATGCCTCATGGGAGGCCGATGATGCATATGCCAAGGTGTGGCTATCTGGCACATTGGCTATTGAAATCGCCAATGACATTCTACATCAACCCACAGCCAAAGACATGTGGGATATCCTGGCAGCGACATATTCTCAGGCGAAGAATGAGACGAAGATCCTGCAACTACAACATGATATATTCACAATAAAGCAGAACGGCCGTCCTTTACATTCTCTCTATATATCATTGAGAGGGATGTTTGAGAAGCTTTATAGCTTCATGCCTCTTACTGCCACGCCAGAACAGCAGAAGACATACAGGAATGCGACGATGGTGGGTGTGTTTCTCGCTGCACTTGACCCAGAGTATGAGGCAACACGTTCACAGATTTTGGCGGACTCGACTATTCCTCCCATGGAGGAAGCTTTTCACAGATTGAGTAGGATCACAGTGCCTTCTGCAGCTACGAGTCAGAATCCCTCAGCTATGGCGGCCAACAGAGGCCGCGGCTTTCATCACCAGGGCCGTGGACGTACTCCTCGTGGAAGGGGTGGCCGCACTAGGCCCACATGCTCATATTGTCACCGAGTCGGACATACTGAAGACACATGCTACTCGAAGTATGGATTCCCTGCATCTGCACGAGCCGCTGAGCAGATAGAGCCCCCATCTGCTGCTACACTGGATCAACGATTTGATGATCTAGTTGCCCGCCTCAAGGGCATTATCCCACCATCCGGTCCAGCACCGACTACAGAGAGTCATACTGATGATGCTGCTTCTGCTTCTGCCTCTACTAGTACTTCAGGTAGTACACTTGCACTCCACAGTAGTAGATCTGATACATTACCGTGGATCATGGACTCGGGTGCTACACATCATCTATGTGGCGACCAGAGTCTACTTACAGGATACACTCAGATTCCTCCAGGACGGACAGTAGTGATTGCCAATGGCACCCACTCCCCTATCACGGGTCAGGGGGAGATTAGATTGACATCTTCTATGCAGCTCAAGAATGTCCTACATGCACCGCATTTTTCTATGAATCTGTTGTCAATTAGTCAGATTACGAAGGATCTCCATTGTCGAGCTATTTTTGATCCATCTTCTTTGATTTTTCAGGACATCCGTACGGGCAACGTGATTGGTCATGGCTATGAGCAAGGAGGCCTTTATCGACTGAACCAGACCCCATTTGCTGGAACCACATCTTCTCCTGCTGGACAAGTATCTCCTCTCCTGTGGCATCTGCGCTTTGGTCATTTACCGCTTCAGAAGTTGCGTCTAGTTCTACCCTATGGTCTCTCTCACACACCTATCCAGTGTGAGGCATGTCAGTTGGGAAAGCATCACAGGTCGTCTTTTCCCAGTAGTCAAGGTCGGAGTAGTAACTCCAAGTTTGAGTTGTTTCATGTTGATGTCTGGGGTCCAAGTCGTGTTCCCAATCATAAGGGACACAGGTTCTATATTGTATTTGTGGATGATTTCTCTAGAGCGTCATGGGTCTTTCTAATGAAAAATAAATCTGAAGCAGGAAACATTATTATCCACTTTCTTAATGAAATTCAAAATGTTTTTTCCACTCCTGTCAAGATTGTGAGAAGTGATAATGCCTTAGAGTTGTGCACCAACATTCTAGCCGATTACTACTCCTCAAAAGGGATTATTCACCAAACATCTTGTGCTCATACATCTCAACAGGAATGGGGTTGCTGAAAGAAAACACCGTCACCTTCTTGATGTCACAAGGTCACTTCTTATTCAGAGTCATGTTCCGTACTCCTACTGGGGTGATGCAGTCCTTACTGCATGTTACCTTATCAACCGTATGCCTTCGTCTGTCTTGGATGAACAGATTCCTTTTTCACTCATTTACCCTGACAAGGATTTGTTCATTCTTACCCCTCGTGTGTTTGGGTCAGTCGCATTTGTCCATCAGTTGTCGCCTGGTACTGACAAGCTCTCTCCTAGGGCTGTCAAGTGCGTCTTTGTGGGGTACTCCAGAACTCAAAGGGGGTACAAGTGTTTTGATCCTGTGCGTCGGCGGTATATGATCAGTGCAGATGTTACATTTTTTGAAACTATTATGTATTTTTCAGAATCCGGAAAAATGCAGCCAACACCTATATCTCCTGATACCGTATTCATGGCACCACCATCACCATTGCCACAAACAACACCACCGTCACCACCGTCACCACCATCACCACCACCACCGCCGCCGCCGCCACCACCACCACCACCGCCACTAGTATCCCCGCTACCATTCCATTACACACGCAGGCCTCCTCCAGCTCATGGTCCTGACCCGTCACCTAGCTCGCCTATGGTATGTAATGAAAATATTAATGTTGATGGATCTGACGACATTTCTCAGCAGGATGCATTACAGGAGCATGGTGATAACACAGAGGATCTGGATGTTCCAATCTCTCTACGCAAGCCGAAGAGAAGCTGTGCCAAATATCCATTATCAGCAGCTGTGTCTTTTGAGAGGCTATCTGGAGACTTCAGGACGTTTGCATTGGCCCTTTCAGCTATAGACATTCCACGGAACCACCATGATGCTTTGCAGGATGCTAGATGGCGGCTGGCAATGGAAGAAGAGATGGCGGCACTTCAGTCTAGAGGAACCTGGAGTTTGGTTCCTATACCTCCAGATGTCAGCCCGGTGAGTTGCAAATGGGTGTTTACAGTTAAGCACAATGCAGATGGCTCCATTGACAGGTACAAGGCACGCCTAGTTGCACGGGGATTCACACAGACATATGGGGTAGATTACCTTGACACGTTCTCCCCTGTGGCGCGTCATTCCACTCTACGGATCCTGTTATCAGTTGCAGTTGCTAGAGACTGGCCACTCTATCAACTGGACGTGAAGAATGCATTTCTGTATGGAGACTTGCAGGAGGAAGTCTATATGCAACAGCCACCAGGTTTTGCTGTTGAGGGGGAGTGTTCCAAGGTTTGCAGATTACATAAGGTCATCTATGGCCTTAAGCAGAGCCCCAGAGCATGGTTCCAGAAGCTGTCAGACCTCTTTGAGAAACAAGGATATAAACGCTCCAATGATGATCATTCCTTGTTTGTACAGAAGAGACGAGAGGTATCATTGTAATCATGGTTTATGTTGATGATATATTGATTACAGGTGATGATGACCAGGGCATTAAGCAGGCAAAGGAAAGGCTGGGGACCGAGTTTGTCACCAAGGACCTGGGAGTCCTTAGGTATTTTCTGGGGCTGGAGTTTGCCAGAAATCCGTATGGATTAGTCATGTCACAGAGGAAGTATGTTACAGATCTACTGAGTGAGACAGGTATGCTAGGGTGTCGACCTGCTACGACACCAATGGATCCTAGCATGAAGCTGTATGATGATGACACAGAGGAGGTGGACAGGAGAAGATATAGAGAACTGGTAGGCAAACTGTTATATGTCACGATCACTAGGCCAGATATATTATTTGCAGTGAGCCGTGTGAGCCAGTTCATGGAGCAACCACGCCAGGTGCATATGGATGCAATACATATGATACTTAGATATCTCAAATCTTCTCCAGGTGCAGGTCTGCTATTCAAGAAAGGAAAGGGGATTTCTATCTCAGCATGCGCAGATGCAGACTATGCAGGATGTCCCAAGGATAGGAAGTCCACCTCAGGGTATGCTGTCTATGTTGGAGATGCCCTAGTCTCATGGAGGAGCAAGAAACAAACTGTGGTAGCTAGATCTAGTGCTGAATCCGAATATAGGGCTATGGCCCAGGCTACTACAGAGATGATGTGGATGAAAGCGGTGCTGACAGATTTATGCCTAGATGTACCACTTCCTATGAACTTGGAATGTGATAATCAGGCTGCTTTGTTTATTGCAAACAATCCTGCATTCCATGAGCGGACCAAGCATATTGAGGTGGATTGTCACTTCATACGTGATATGATTCAGAAAGGATTCATTGCCACATCTCATGTTACTTCAGAGAACCAGACTGCAGACATATTCACCAAGGCATTGTTACGAGGTCCATTTCAGAAGTGTGCTTCCAAGCTGAGCATGATTGACATCTATGCTCCATCTTAAGGGGGAGTGTTGACGCATTTTGAATAACTGTATCTCTTTGTTATTTTATTTTCTTGTTATTCTCTTTATGTAATTTACCCATAGGCTACTCTCCTATATAAGAGAGCCTAGGGCTATGGAATAGATCATCTCATTCACGTTTCCCAACACAATGCATCTTCTTGAACTTCTGGAAAAAAGGGGGCGTTGATGATCATCTTTAGATTCACGCATTTGCTTCGTTTCTCAGCAAAGGGGGCGTTCAGCCATTCAGGTGACCAACCTCCATGCATAAAAGACCCAGATGCTTTACAACTTGACAAAACAGATGAATAAATGAGAATCATGAGAATAAGCACTGCCGAAGTAAATTCGGGTGTGTTACTCTAAAATTACAAACTAAAAGGAACCAAAATTATTGCGAGATTCTAGTCAGCTACGACCTACCACAATCCACCACTCAGACAAACACGATACTTGTGAAGTATAGTACTAGTAGTACTAAGTATAATTTAAGAACAGTGGGAACATGTGTACAAGGCAGACTCCATAGCCGTGTTCATCAGAGGCTTTTTGTTCATGGTCTGGGATCGAGAAGATCCCCGGTTTTCTTTTTCTCCCGAGGTCATTTTGACTAGAGAAAGTGCCATGGTTAAGTAGCAGCAAGAAAGCATCATGTCCATAACGTGTACAGGTAGTTAAAGCTTAAATGGAACAGTGGGGTGATATTTCTTAGTTGTGCTCATTAATTATGATGTTTAAACCATAATCTTGGACAAATGGCATTCTTGAGTTGGACGTCGTTCACTCTAAAGAAAAAACAATTGGGATGAATGATAAAAATCAGAACTATACATATCACAAGGGTAGATAATTAGGAGGCATTTTCCCATGCATGGACTTCCGAAATTTTTCACATGAACTTTTTCCCCAGAAAAAACAGAGAATAAAGACCAAATACACCAACCCTGTAGTGAACTAAAAAGACTGTTGAGATATTTATATCTCACATTATTGTTTTTCTCATTTCTATTTTCTTTATGTACCTCTCATGTAATTAACCCAGGACTTTTCTCCTACATAAGAGAGCCCTAGGATCCCATCTAATGCATGCTCTTCTTTTCTCCTAACATGGTATCGGAGCAACGGTCCTAGACCGGGGTTCATGGATCTTTACGGTGAAGCAACGAGCAGATGGCAATGTGGATCGCTACAAGGCAAGGCTTGTGGCACGTGGGTTCACCTAAATTTATGGGGTGGACTATCAGGATACCTTCTCTCTAGTGGCCAAACACTCTACACTTCACATTCTTCTATCAGTTGTTGTTTCACAGAACTGACCTTTTTACCAACTTGATGTGAAGAATGCATTTTTATATGGTAATCTACAAGAGGAGGTATATATGCAGCAGCCACCAGGGTTTGCTACTGAGGGGGGGTCTCAGGAGGTGTGTAGGCTTTATAAGACGATTTATGGCCTGAAGAAGAGTCCGAGAGCTTGGTACCTGAAGCTATCGGAGTTGATAAAGCAATAAAGGTTTGTGCAGTCTACTGCGGACCACTCACTTTTTGTTCAGAGGACACAGAGAGGTATTGTTGCTATTCTTGTCTATGTTGATGATATGATTGTCACAAGGGATGATGAGCAAGGCATTCAGGCTCCAAGGAGTTCTTAGGTTAACAGTTTATGACTAAGGACCTTGGCAATCTTCGATACTTCCTTGGATTAGAGTTCGCCAGGAATCAACGTGGTCTTGTGATGACCCAGAGGAAATTTGTGACGTATCTTCTTTTAGAGACAGGTATGAAAGGGCGCAAGCCTGCTACTACCCCCATGGATCCGAGTATGAGATGGCATGATGATGACACTGAGGAGGTAGATAGGAGAAGATATAAAGAGCTTGTTGGGAAGCTCCTATTTGCCACTATCACCAGACCGGATATATCTTTTGTTGTGAGCAAGGTTAGACAGTCCATGGAGCAGCCCAGGAAGGTTCATATGGATGCAATCTATATGATCTTGAAATATTTGAAGACTTCACCCGGTTCTGGTCTTATATTCAGCAAAGATACATATCTTGATGTGGTAGTTTGTGCAGATGCAGATTATGCAAGTTGCCCTAGAGACAGGAAGTCTACTTCTGACTTTGCTATTTTCGTTGGGAGCTCACTCATATCATGGAAAAGCAAGAAGCAGACAGTGGTTGCTAGATCTAGCGTAGAATCTGAGTACAGGGCCATGGCACAGAGAAGCACAGAAATGATGTGGGATATATCTGTGTTGACTAATCTTGCAGTTGAGGTTTCTCTTCCCATGCAGCTCTTTTATGAAAATCAAGCGGCTCTATTTATTGCCAATAATCCTGCATTTCATGAACGGACTAAGCATATAGAGATGGATTGCCATTACACTAGAGACATGATCCGGAAAGGTCTCATATCCACCTCCCATTTTGCTACAGGAGATCAGACTACTGATATTTTCACCAAGGCTCTTGTTAAAAGTCCATTTCAGAAATGTTGTTCCAAGCTGAGCATGATAGATATATATGCTCCAGCTTGAGGGGGAGTGTTGAGATATTTATATCTCACATTATTGTTTTTCTCATTTCTATTTTCTTTATGTACCTACCTCTCATGTAATTAACCCAGGACTTTTCTCCTATATAAAGAGCCCTAGGGTCTCACCTAATGCATGCTCTTCTTTTCTCCTAACAAAGACTAATGATGATAATCACATAAAAATATGCCCTGATTTATGTTTAAAAGGCCCAAAAAGAAATTAGGACCCAGGTCCCATATTCAAACCAATTAACTGAGCACCAAAATAAGTGACCGTGCCAACGGTTTCATTTATTAGACCTCGTATGGTTAAATACATATGGGAATGGGTTCTGAAGAGAAAGATGATAGGTGGAAGCTCAAAAGTGAATGCAAAAAATGAGATTCACGGCAAAAGACGCAAGGGACACTGGAAGTGGTTGGTTGGAGATGGAAGTTGAGGGGACATAATTCCACGGAAAAAGATAATTTGCAGAGGAGTAGGATCCGAGTAAACCCAGATGAAAATGTGAGGACAAGAAGAATGAATCACTAATTTTACAACCCTAGATATATGATTAGCTTGTAATACTCTATCTCAAGAAGGATTGAAACTTCATCCTCCATGGGAACAAGAGCTTTCTATGAATTAGACAAGCTGGATTAGACAACTGGAGGAGTTGACAAACACGGGATTCACTACCTCAGATGTCATCACAACAAGAAGAAAGCCTTGTCCCACATTACATAAGGTCGGCTACATAAATTCTTTGCCTTCAATTCAGATATATTTTGGGTTATTCTCGAGTTTAGAGCCAAATAACTAAAATCCCTTTGAATAGAATCCTCCAACACTACTTAGGCCTTCCTTGCCTTCTCTTAACAAGCTCAACCTCAAATGCCATCACTGACAAAAAAATGTCGCAATATTTTGCGCAAATAATCAAAAAAAGGTCTGAAATTTTCTTTTATGTTTGTTCGTATCAAGCTGTAAGTCATTGTCCATTTTCTGTTGGCGTGAGTTGGCAATCACCCATGTTTGGTTTGCTGCTTGCAAGAAAGAGTAATAATTGTAACATATACCCATGTCATGCCTTCGATTTTATGTAGTATTGTCATATTAAATGATTGGGAGGTTCTATTATGGCATCCGGATCAGAATAAATCGAATCCGATCCGATTAAGAGTCTGAAAGTTCATTTAATATTCAATTAGTATTGAATAACTTCAATTCGATTTGTAAATCACAGATCCAATCTCATTCGACCGCAATCAACTAAAAGTCGATCGCATCGTAATGCATGCCATCGGAAAAGCCGCGACAAAAAATCAAAAGCCGCAAAAAAAACCAAGACTACCCAAAATCCGATTCGACAAAATAAGACCAACAAAATCGATCATTAATCAATTGAAGGTCATATGATATTTTAAAGACACAAAATTTAGTCACAAACCAATAACGTATCTCAGAAATTTCGAGAAATCATACCCGATCCAAAGTATATGAATATTATACTCATATTAATCGTCGTTCAGAGACGGTCAGAATAAGATATTATTCATCAGAATCGAAGATCCGAGGTGCAATGCGGATGACTTCACTATTCAAAATAAGAGAGAGAGAATATGTTAAAAATAAATAAAAAAATATTACTATGTTGTTCCAGCAGACGGTGTACAATTGGCATCCAAAAGTCTCCCACACTTGATAACATAACCATCTCCACTTGTCAAAACACAAGTCACTTCTTTATAAATACCACCAAACACCACCCCCCACCCCCCTCATCTTTCTCATTTCTCTCATAAATTTCCCCTTCTTCTCCAGCCGAGAGAGGCATCCCCAGCCCTCTCCAAGTTGTTGTCCAGCAGCTTTTTCTGTTGTTGCTCCTAATTGGCGGAGTTGCTTCTCCCCAGGGCTCCTGCTGGAGCTTCTCGTTGGGCAGCTGGTGATGCTACTGCACCAGCAGCTTGCAGTTGCAACACATGCCCCTGAAACAGCTGATCAATGGAGTTGTTGCTCCTTGCAATTCCAGAGTTGTTGCATGTTGATTTCATCTCCAAATTTGGAGATTTAAAAAGTACAATCTCCCCCTCCTCTTTGTTGTCATGCATGTACAAGCTAAAAACCCCTCTTGTTGCCTTGCATTTCATTTTTGACACATTTTGATCCTTACATTGTTTCCACCATGGTCAACAATTTTGGTCCTTGAATTGATAATGAGGCTTGTCTTAATTTACTAAATTAATGTTTTGATCACCTATTAAATGTAATGTAATGATGATTGCAGAGATATGTGATTTTGAGCTAAATGAATCTGTTAGAAAATCGGAAGCGGAAGCGGAAAGAAAAAACAGAGCATAGAACAAGAAAGATAAACATGGGAACACCATGATTTTACATGGAACCCTACTTCATGAGGAGCGGGATGAAATCACGGGAGAAGCCCTCAAAGGGGGCGGATATTCTATTCCTTTTCTCAATGGATACAGGAGGTCTGGGGCTCCTTATATAGCCTCTCCAGAGCCTCCAAGTCCCACCACTGGACGATGTAGGACTAAACACTGGATGGGGTAAATGGATCGCCTCCAGGATCCATTTACCCTGCTACAACACAATGGGCGCATACAACGAATGCTCCGACACTCCCCCTCAAGCTGGAGCATGCAATGCTCAGCTTGGACAAAAAGAAAATAAACTCAACTCAACGCTACAGGACACTACGGACAATATCAACCCAACGCGCACATTGCTGCAGTCGAGGACGTTGCTTCTCATGCCGTGCAGGTGAGGAGGACGAACGGGCTGCAGTGTGAGTCAACTGAAGACTCGGAATCTGATCATCGAGTCAGAAACTGCGCCTGAAGTCTCCTCGTCGGAGAACTGGGTCTCTCCCATCTGGCTCAGAGAATGGTGCACTGCTCTAGTGTACCTATGATGAAAACTCTTGCCCTCAAGGGAATGGTCCTCTGCTCTGGAGTCCCTATGGCTCACATGAAAACTCTGGTCGAACAACAACAAGAATGATGGGGACCTCGAACTGATGATGGCAACATATGCTCATCTGAAAAAATGACCGCAAACTCGTGCGTGTCTGAAACTGGAGACTCGGAATAATGATCGTCGAGTCTGAAACCGAACCGTAGAGTCTGATCATCTGGCTGGTCTGGAGACTGGCATCTGAATCTGGATCTAGACCTGTGACTCTACATATATACTCCCCCTTTCTCCCATACTTGTCGGAACATGAACATCGACAAAGTTGGGAGAAGACAAGATAAATAGAGGGTAAAAAACAAGAACATGAAACTTGCGGCTTTGTCATTTTTTTATAAGCCGTCATCCTTTTTTTATAAGACGTTTCATCAATATCTTTTCTACGACTTTTCTTGCAATTTTCCTTCCGGCTATTTCCATTTTTTTAATAGCCATTCAAAAATTTTCTTTTTTTGTACGACTTCTTCAATTTGTACGCGCCTTTTTTTAAACAAACTCCCCCTTTTTTTTAATAAACTCTTCCTTTTTTTGAAAACCCTCCCCCTTTTTTGTTTAATATACAGGTTGCCCCCTTTTTTCTCATAACAGTCGTGGCCCACTTGGGCCCAGCACCCCCTTGACATTTTTTTTAATATAAGCAGTCGTTAGGGTTCCCAAGGGAACCCTCTTGAATGCTGCCGCCCTCATTCCATGGAAGCTGCTCTGATACCATGTTAGAAAATCGTAAGCGGAAGCGGAAAGATAAAACAGAGCATAGAACAAGAAAGATAAACATGGGAACACCATGATTTTACGTGGAACCCTACTCCATGAGGAGCGGGATGAAACCACGGGAGAAGCCCTCAAAGGGGGCGGATATTCTATTCCTTTTCTCAGTGGATACAGGAGGTCTGGGGCTCCTTATATAGCCTCTCCAGAGCCTCCAAGTCCCACCACTGGACGATGTGGGACTAAACACTGGATGGGGTAAATGGATCTCCTCCAGGATCCATTTACCCTGCTATAACACAATGGGCGCATACAACGAATGCTCCAACAGAATCTGCACCACCATAGTTTATGGGTCTCTGCATTATTTTCACAGTCGAAGTGGCTTGAGGCATTTCTTCTGATCGCCTCAATCAAATTCCCAGTAATACCATTATTTCTGGATGCATATGGCTTGACATTTTTTTACGCTCATCATTTTTCCTTGGAGTACATCATGTGACAAGGACGGTATGATGGATCAGCGATTGTGCTACCAACTATTGTATCCGTAATTATATTTTTCGGATAAAATTTGGTGCCTAGGGATAGAAGATAAATGAAAGTGATAGTTTTGAAGTTGTACAGATACATGCAAAGGCAATCAGTGGTCGTGTGAAGATGTTGAACCTTTTGAGTGCAGTTGATGAAGATTTTAGAATGAACAGACCATGATCGATGGATCTATTGGGTGGCAACGAATCCATGTAGGAAAACCTTGTATGTTGGGAAAAATCTTTTTATGGTTGGAACCCCTAAATATTCAGAAGTACTACACTTTTAGTGGTTTTGGACCAATAGAGCTAGGATTGTAGACCAATACACGGAACATCATAGGTTGTTTCTTTTGTCATTAAATGTGTTGGTTGATTACCTTTTCAGATCCTCCAGATAGTTTTTGTTCTTACAATTTTTTTAGTTAATCAACCCTCTTCTTATATAATATGATGGTAAATTGGTAATTACTCTTTCTTATATATGATACAATAAGCATTATTCTTAACTAAGTGACTGGTGAGAAGAACTTTGACGTTTCACAGTTGAATTCATCAATGATCGTTAGTATAACCTACTATATGAATATCAATTATCATAATTGATGGAATGGACCGTTCAATTAGACCTGTAAAACCAATCATATAAGATATGGAGGTATGAATATATATAATCAATGAACCTAGACAGGTTAATAAGAATCAGTGACGCTTGATAATTTTACTGGTCATGGTGACTCCTACACCTGACTGTGCGATGGCGCGGTGACCCTCAACTGGGCGGGAGATAGAAAGCTCAGTTAGGGCATCGACCGCCTAGTGCGCAGGTCTAGGATCCCAATCCTTTTTACGATTTTATGCGAGCTTGCAGTGTTTTTATGCTTCGTTGGGAACCAAGTTTTAACCAGTTTCGCTGACCCTCTGTTCTTAAGGTGTCTAGGCTGGGGGGGGAAGGGGGAGGGCTTCGATTTTAGTTTTCCTTTACGAGCTCGTTTGACCATACCGATCATGCCGATTTTTTTAATGACTCTTTCGGGGAGTCTCTCCCACCTGTCTCATGGGCGTAGTTTTGAAGTAAGCATATTCCTTTACTGGACCACACTTCCACTTAGAGGGTAAGACGAAAGAGTCTCTTAGGAGACTTCTTCACCGCTTAAGTGTTGGTTATCGTTCTACCAATAGACTTACAGCCATGGTTTTTAAAAACGCGCCTCGAGGCGTTGAGGCGTACGCCTCGAGGCGTTTTTCCAGAAAAAACGCCTCGAGGCGCACGCCTCAAGCAGCCTCAGTGAGGCGTGCGCCTCAAATGTCATGAGGCGCGCCTCGAGGCGCTGAGGCGTGAGGCGCTGCCTCATGAACTAGTTCTACTTATGTGGGTCATTTCTAATTAGTTAGGGTTTGACATAAATTTATTAATCAACCAATGATGGAATGATCTTTCCAGCCCCTTTTTAACGGGTAAACAGATATCATTATGTCCTATATTTGATATGGGATTTGAGTAGTTAGATCACGTGAGTTATATGATTGTGAACCATGAGGAGCTTGCAGTTTGCTTGCACATTGCTCTACTCCACATTTATCATTGACATAGGAAATAAATGAAAACTGTCCTTGATAAATGATGGGTCTACAAATCTTTCCAAGGAGATGGACCAAAATGCAAGCTGAAGCCTAAAGTAAGATACATGTGTTTGTCTAGTCCTGCTTTGAGGTCTATCCATCCTTTGCAGGATCACCTTCAACAGAAATAAAACAAGTTTCCATAGTTTGCTCCAATTAAAGATCTCCAAACCCTTGTATGCTATGCAGAGAGTTTGAAAACAAGGGGTCAATAAATAGAGCTTGAATATTTGGATCAATGATCAACTAAAAGAGTCAGAATAGCTCGGCCAAGATGCTGATGTTCACTAGATTGATGGATCATATAGGTCCAATTTAAAGAAACTAAGAGTTTGTTGGAATTGAGGAGTGTCCATACTCCTACGTACTCTGACATCAATCACAGAAGCTTGCATTGTCATCGAGTTATTTTTTATCACAACTATTTAATATTCTAGGACTTGTAAAATATAATTATGATTAATTAGCATGTTTTATGAGTTTTTTTCTTTATGGAGTGAGGCTTACGCCTCGATACGCCTCGAGGCTTACGCCTCGATTCGATATTGGAAAAACGCCTCGATACGCCTCACGTTTTTTAAAACCTTGCTTACAGCTGAGAGTTTGGTTACAGTTGAGTTGGCTACAGTTGAGTTTGGTTACAGATGAGCTTGGTGCAGAAATCACCAATCATCGACATTTAATCAAATCTTAAAACTACTACTATAAATATTAGAAGAAGCTAATGGACGTGTTGGGAACTTAGTTAGGATGCATTATACTTCACCGCATGCCTACAAAGGCACTCCAACCTAAGGTATTTTTCATGCCTTCGAGTCATAGTGTGAGGTTATACTCAGACCAAGACCACAGATATCCACTAGACTTGAGAAATTAGACAGGAATAAAGATCAGATCGGAGACTCATCATCCTCAATACCAAGATCCATCAACATGATCTCTAAGTGATAAAAAGATAATAACCTACATATGAGACATTAATTAAAATATGAAATTGTTATATACAGAAAGTTATGTGGTGATAGGTGATCTGGGGATTTACATACATAATAGCTTGAAAAAACAAATTTTCACGCAGGTAGTTTGTTAATTTCAATATCAAAATCTATCTACTTGCTTTCTTTTGAAACCATGAAATATTTGTTATTTTTTATATGCTTGATTGTATTCAACAATTGTTGGCATCCTCTTATCCCTTACATATGTGGTAGGCAAAGCGCCAGAATCACAGTAGACTGACAGTTGGGCACTGAGTTCTGCAGTTTCTGCTTACGGTACACATGTTTAGATTTTGTTCAAGATAATGTAAATGCCTTCTTTTTCTTCTATATTTTGGGATACATGTACATATTGCAGTTTCTTTTGTTACATGTAACTGTATATGGAAATTAATGAAATGTGAAATGGTGACACTTGTTGGTTCTGTGGTTGTTTACATCGATTGTGAATGTCAGTTCAAAATGCAAAAATTTTTTCCTAAATTTCGATAACATAATGCGGTCCATTGTGAATATAATACTGCAAGTGATGTGTAATGGGTAATCCAGATCTGCGGGTGGGAGTTCACATATATAAATACCTTACATGATAGCTCAACTAGATATTTGATTGGTGGCTTATTGTTTATCAAATAGAATAAACTCGAGTCCATCTGCAATCGATCAGGAATTTCACAAGGATTTGCTTGCCTTTTATTTCATAACGATCTCCTACCCCTTTCTATATAAAGATGTTAATATCCTTTTATTATGAAAGTTATGGAATAAAAGCTGGATTCTCAAGACATCCTCATATTTTACCTACACATGCTCTACACCAAATTCATGGGCTACAACATGGGCATCTTCCCTTCTTGATCTCACACTCCATTACCGAATAAGTGCCAAAGTTTAGTGGCTATTATCTTCCCTTTATTGCTCTCACCCTCATTGTCTGGGTGCCATTTCGCAAGGCCAAAAAAAGCATGTCTAGGGCATACACCATCAACCACCCCGACAAAATTCCAGAATGGTGTCAGAAATAATAAAAATCAATTATAACAATAACAAAACCTTTTTCCCACATTAAGTAGGGTCGGCTATATGGATTCTTTGCCTCCATTCAGATCTATCTTAGGTCATTCTCGTGCTTAGAACCAAAAAAATAATATCCCTTCATATAGTCTTATTCCAACACTTCTTGAGCCTTCCTCACCCTCTCTTAGCCGGCTCAACATCCCAAAACGTGCATCTCCTAACCGGTACATCAACTGACCTCCTTTGCAATCCAATCCACCTTAAGTGGTTTCTCGCATCTTATCCTCGATCGGAGCTATACCAACTTTCATTCGGATTTCATCATTATGAATCCAATCTTTACGTATGTGTCCAAACATCCACCTTAGCATTTTCATTCATGCTACTGCTATTCTCTGCTCATGCCTATGGTTCACAAGCCAACACTCATATCCATAGAGCATAGCAAGTCTCGCGGTTCTTTATAGAACTTTCATTTGATTTTCAAAGAAATTTTCTTATCACGGAGAACAGCAGAGGTTCCTCTCAACTTTATCCAACCTGCATTTATTCTATTAGTAACATCCCCATCAATTTCCCCATCATGTTGCAAAATAGATCTCAGGTATCTAAAAAAATCTTTCTTCTGAATGTTATCATCACCAATCTTCACCTCGATTCCTTTATCATTGCTTCCATCAAAAGTGCACTCCATATATTCAATCTTAGCCCTGCTTATACGAAATTCTTTAGTCTCCAATGCATGTCTCTAGATCTCAAGCTTCTCATTTACTCCATTTCTAGTCTCATCAATCAACACAATATCATCAGCAAATAACATATACCAAGATATCTCATCATGAATGTGACTTGTCAACTCGTCCATAATCAAAGTAAAAAAGAAATGGCCTCAAAGTTGAACCTTGATGTAAATCAATGTTGATGTCAAAATAGTTGGTCTTCCCAGACTGGATCCTTACACAAGAAAAGGCCCTATCATACATATCCTTTATAAGTTTAATGTATAGGACAGATACTTGTCTCTTCTCCAAAACTCTCCACAATATCTTACGTGGGATAAAATCATAAGCCTTTTCCAAATCAATAAAAATCATATAAAGGTTTTTCCTTTTAGCTCTATAAATCTCCATTGTTCTCCTCAACAAATGGATGGCTTCAATGGTTGAACGACCTGGCATGAATCGAAACTGATTTACTTTGGAATCTTGCATCAACCTTATTCCGATAACACGTTCCCAAATTTTCATAGTGTGACTCATCATCTTGATACCTCTGTAATGTGAACAATTTTGAATGCCCCCTTTGTTCTTATAAAGATGCACACCACGATACTTCTCTTCCAATATTTAGACATTTTCTTGCTTCACCAAATAACATTGAATAAATTTGAAATCACGCTCACCTAAAACTCTCCATACTTCTATAGGAATGTCATCCGGTCCTACATCTTCCCCATGTCGCATAACCTTCAAAGCCTTCTCTACTTCCTTTCTTTGCATACGTCTATACCTTGTATGATTCAAGTAACTTCCACTACTAGCTAGATCACCCAAAGTGATCTCTCTATTTCCTTCCCCGTTGAAAAGCTTATGGAAATATTGCTTCCATCTAGCCTCTATACCATTCTGAGTAACAAGCACGTGACCTTCCCCATCCTTAATGCATCTCACTTGAGAAAGGTCTTTGATTTTTCTTTCTCTTGCTTTGGCCAACCTGAATATATCCTCCTGGCCCTCCTTAGATTAGAGATTTTCGTACAAAACCTCATAAGATTTTGACTTAACTTCGATTACATCATTCCTTTCTTCCTTCGTCGCTATTTTGTAGTTTGTAACAGCCTCCTCTGTTCTATCCTTAGACATAGCTTCAAATCATGCTCTTTTAATTTTGAGCTTCTCTTACATCCCTCCATTACGCCACCAAGCCTCCTTTTGGCCTGGAGCTCCTCCTTTGGCTCACCTAGCATCTCTTTGGTTACCCTTCGGATACAAGATGTTATCACCTCCCACATCTCATTTGCACTTCTGCTACAATCCCAAGATAAGTCTTCTAAAACCTTCTCTTGAAAGCTTGATTGCTTCAGATGAAGATTCCACCTCCAGTTTTAGAGATCTTGGAAACCCTCATTTTCTTTACCAACCCTTTTATTTGCACATCCATGACTAACAAGCAATGTTGGGTTGTCAAACTCTCTCTTGGGATTACTTTGCAGTCTTTACAACACAACCGATCTCTTCTCCTCAATGCAAAGCAATCTGTCTGTGTTCTTGTCAGGCCACTCTTATAAGTAACTAAATGTTCCTCCCTCTTCTTGAAGAGAGTGTTTGCTATGAAAAGATCATAAGCCATTATAAATTCCAGAATGAGTTATTACTCTTCATTTCTATCCCTAAATCCATGGCCTCCATGAACACTAGCATACCCTGAAGCATCCATTCCCACATGTCCATTAAGATTTCCACACATGCAATCTTTGTAGGATTCCTTGCAAAATCTTATCCAAATCTTTTCAAAAAGCTTGTTTAATCCTTTCATCTAAACCAATTTACAGTACACAAACTGAGATGATGTTCAGAATTTCTTCTTCAAGCACCAATTTTAGCAAAATAATATGATCCCCAAATCTTTGCACCTCAATCACACAATCCTTCGAATCCTTATGAACGACCACTCCAACACCGTTTCTACCCTTGTCTTTACCTGAATACCAATGTTTAAAGCATGTCTTTTCTATCTCCCTTGCTTTCTCTCCTACCCATTTTATCTCTTGAAAACAGTATCTAAATCTTCCGTCTTTCCATCATATCTATTATCTCCATCGACCTGCCAGTCAAAGTGTCAATATTCCAACTACCTATCCGCAACTTCCTTTGCAACCTTTTTTGGACTAACTTCTTTACTCGCGTGCGTCCATCATGCAAAAATCCTTGCAAATTTTGGACTGCATTCGGGCAGCGATGCAGTGGAACTAACTTATTTACTCGCATGTGTTCCTAATGCGAGAACCCTTACAAATTTTGAATTACATCTGAGGAAATAATAAAAATCTATTAGTTTCAAAAATATAGAGTTTCCACTAATTACAAAAACATGTGCTAAGCCTTCTCCCACTATAAGTAGGGTCGGCTACATGGATTCTTGCTCAAATCCATGTTGAAAGATTCGACTATTTTTACGATGGTTGTTGACTACCTAACGCAACCCCTGCAAGAGTGGGATTTGAACCCTAGTCTTTTGTGTGGTAGACACACTATACTACCACTAGACCATTAAGTAGGTACAGAGTTTCTACTAGTTACAAGATATAAATAATGCTTGCAAATTTTGAACTACATCCGGGCAAATAATAAAAAAATAGTTTCAAAAATATAGAGTTTCTACTACTTACAAGATATAAATAATGTAATTTTTTCAAACATTTTACATGAGGTTTAATAGATGTTGCCATGTAAAGTTGTATAGCTTTACCATTTGCAAGTCTTTATATCATAGTAGGGAGAATTATATATTTTTCAAATATATGTTACTAAAACCATTACAGTATTCAACAAAAAAATGAATTGAAATAAGGTATGGATACACAAATATAAGCATCAAAGGTAGTATTCATTTAAAACTTGACACAACTTAGAGAATACAGTCATGCATAACAACTTACGACATCCTACAAGTTAAAAATGACAATCTTAGCGCTCTTAATGTTAAATTTCAACATTGCCTTAAATTCGAGAGCCTGATTTGGTCTCCATTTCTCCAGAAAATTGCCCCCATTTCGACCATGACCTTCCAATAAGCTCATTCCAAGCATTCCAGTGAGTGCTTATGACGATTTTGAATATCTTAAAATTTCTTTGCCTCACTGACTTCGACAGTATGCATTATCTATTCTCTAATTTTGTAAGATGCATGATCAACAAGTTTAATGCTTATTTTTTCAACATGAATTTAAGCAAACATATAAATTTCGGTGGGGCGTTCCCTACTTGCGACGCGTTGCATCGCCCGAATGCAATGAAAAATTGGCAAGAGCCGCTACATCGCAGCCTGGATGTAGTTTAAAATTTGCGAGGGTTCTCGCATGAGGAACGCATGAGGGTAAATAAGCTAGTTCCGTTGCATCACTGCCCGGATGCAGTCCAAAATTTGCAAGGGTTCTCGCATAATAGACGCATGCGAGTAAAGAAGTTAGTCCAAAAGAGATTGCAAAGGAAGTTGCGGATTGGTAGTTGGAATATTGGCACTTTAACTGGAAAATTGATGGAGATAGTGGATACGATGGAAAGAAGGAAGATTCATGTACTACGTGTTCAAGAGACTAAATGGGTTGGAGAGAAAGCATGGGAGATCGAGAAGACAGACTTTAAACTCTACTATTTTGGTAAAGATAAGGGCAGAAACGGTGTTGAAGTATTTGTTCATAAGGATTTGAAGGATTGTGTGGTTGAGGTGCAAAGATTCAGGAATCGAATTATTTTGCTAAAATTGGTGTTTGAAGAAGAAATTCTGAATATAATCTCAGTTTATTTACCACAAATTGGTTTAGATGAAAGAACTAAACAAGATTTTTAGGAGGATCTGGATAAGATTATACAAAGAATCCCACAAACATAGATGATTTGCATAGGTGGAGATCTTAATGGACATGTGGGAAAAGATGCTTTAGGGTATGCTAGTGTTCATGGAGAATACGGTTTTGGGGATAGAAATGAAGAGGGAAAAGTCATTCTGGTTTACATCAAGGTTCAACTTTGAGTCCATTTCTTTTTATTTTGATTATATACGAGTTGACAAGTCACATTCAGGATGAGTTACCTTGGTGTATGTTATTTGCTGATGATATTGTGTTGATTGACGAGACTAGAGATGGAGTAAATGAGAAGCTCGAGGTCTGGAGACATGAGTTGGAGAGTAAAGGATTTCGTATAAGTAGGGCTAAGACAGAATATATGGAGTGCACCTTTGATGGAAGCAATGGTGAAGGAATTGAGGTGAAGATTGGTGATGATAATATTCAAAAGAGAGATTCTTTTAGATATCTGGGATCTATTTTGCAACATGATGGGGAAATTGATGGAGATGTTACTAATAGAATAAATACAGGTTGGCTAAAGTGGAGAGGAGCCTCTGCAGTTCTCTGTGATAAGAAAATTCCTTTAAAAATTAAAGGAAAGTTTTACAAAGTAGCCATGAGACCTGCTATGCTCTATGGATCTGAATGTTGTCCTATGAGCCATAGAAATGTGCAGAGAATGGCTGTAGCAAAAATGAAAATGCTAAGGTGGATGTGTGGACATACGTAAAGATCGGATTCGAAATGATGCAATCAAAAAGAAAGTTGGTGTTGCTCCGATCGAGGATAAGATGAGAGAAAACCGCTTAAGATGGTTTGGTCATTTGCAAAGAATCATCTGATACACCAGTTAGGAGATGCGAGTGTTAGGATGTTGAACCGCCTAAGAGAGGGCGGGGATGGCCCAAGAAGTGTTGGAAAGAGACCATAACGAAGGGATCTTTATTTTGTGGATATAAGCTCGGGATTGACCCAAGATAGATCTGAATGGAGGTGAAGAATCCATGTAGCCGACCCTACTTAATTGTGGGAAAAGGCTTCGTTGTTGTTGTTGTTGATGATGATGATTGACGAGATTAAAGATGGAGTAAATGAGAAGCTTGAGGTCTGGAGACATGCATTGGAGACTAAAGGATTTCGTATAAGTAGGGCTAAGACGGAATATATGGAGTGCACCTTTGATGGAAGCAATGGTGAAGGAATCGAAGTGAAGATTGGTGACGATAACATTCGAAAGAGAGATTCTTTTAGATATCTGGAATCTATTTTGCAACATGATGGGGAAATTGATTGAGGTGTTACTAATAGAATAAATGGAGGCTAGCTAAAGTGGAGAGGAGCCTCTGTTGTGCCCAGTGATAAGAAAATTCCTTTAAAAATTAAAGGAAAGTTTTACAAAGCAGCCGAGAGATCTGCTATGCTTTATGGATCTGAATGGCCTGTGAACTATAGACATGTGCAGAGAATGGTTGTAGCAGAAATGAAAATGCTAAGGTAGATGTGTGGACACACACGTAAAGATCGGATTCGGAATGAGGCAATTAGAAAGACGGTTTAGCACCGATCGAGGATAAGATGCGAGAAAACCGCTTAAGATGGTTTGGTCATTTGCAAAGAAGATCAGCAGATACACCGATTAGGAAATGCGAGTGTTGGGATATTGAGCCGGCTAAGAGAGGGCGAGGACGGCCTAAGAAGTGTTGGAAAGAGACTATACAAAGGGATCTTAGTTTTTTCGGATATAAGCCTGAGATTGACCCAACATAGATCTGAATGGAGGCGAAGAATCCATGTAGCCGACCCTACTAAGTGTGGGAAAAGGCTTTGTTGTTGTTGGTGGTGGTGGTGGAGGTGTGCAAAAAGTGATGATTGAAGTCTTCAATCTTGAAAATGTATTTAAATTTTGATGATATTGGTGTTGATAACTTGATGTTGTGCAAATATTAATCCTTATTGTGTCAAATCCATTTTCTTTAGGTTAACGTATGTCGTCAATGTAACATCCGGATCTGAATAAACCGAAGCTCCTGTCAAGAAGAGGTTGCCGCATGCAAGTTTGGCTCTCCAAATTGGAGATATCTGAAGGTACAAATCCCTCTCCTCTTTGCTCTCATTAAAGTCAATGTTGAAGTTTCTAATTCGATTTTTTTCCTTTTTATGTTGTTGTCCATCAGGTATTTTAGTCATGGTTGAATGTTAAATGAAGTCACAAATACCCTCCAAACTTAGAGGATCAAAGGTACAATCTTTCTCCCTCCTCTTGTTGCCTTCCATGCATGTCTTAGCCTATAAAATTGTTATTACAAAAGTCTTCTAGGTATTTAGGGTTGGGACATAGAAACCTCCTAACTGATATTACTTATAAGAAAGTATTGATCATATCAAACTCACAAATAAGCCAACTTTTGGTGCACCTGGACTCCATACTGGTTACTAGAGAAAGGGCTTTGATGTAATCAACTCCATACGTATAAGAGAATTCTTTTATTGAAAACCCCTCTTTAAGCCAATCAACCTTACCATCAAGTGTATGCTCTGATACCAAACTGTGAAACCTGCTCCTGCTAGGATCTGGAATACCATTTGTTAATCTTTCTTTCAATGTCCTTAAAGGCCTGCTCGCGTTAATTCGTCCCAATGAAAGGAACTCTCATCTGTGTCAAAATGACTCATGAGCCACTGATGAAGCGTCTATAATAACTATCTAGTTCAGGGAAGCTTCGAATTCTAGTGATTGTCTTGGGATGTTCCCAAGACATGACTGCCTTAATTTTTTTCAGGGACAGCGATACCTGCTCCAGAAATGGTATGCCCAAGGAATGAGACCTGGGATAACAATAACTCACACTTGCTTAGATTGGCATACAACATGTGCTCTTGAAGTGTGTTCAGGACTAGCTTTTAAAATCATTCGCATGGTCCTATGTCCTACTATGCAATCCCAAAGACTATTGAATCAACAGAAATTGCATTATATACATGTATCCCAATTTATCAGAAGAGAAATAAAAGCATATATAATACCTTGAACAAAACTATAGCGAACATAATAATACTACGGGTGATGTGTAAACGGGTATTCCGGATCCTAGCAGGAGCGGGTTTCACAGTCAAATCCATACTTTGGTTAAGACTTTTGATTTATTTTTTTGTTCTCGTCGGCATGGTTGCATGCATTAACGCATTCACTTTGAGGAGCAAAGATCACGAATTTGATTTCAGACAATGAGCAAGCTAGATTTGAAAGAGACATAGGATGGAAGTAGCAGTTGATATTAATGATCAGATAACGAAGCCACGATGAAAATTTCATGAAAAAAAATTGGAGATACAAATTACAACACTGAAGCAACATCCTGTTGCTGGCTTCACGAACATGATTAAATGCCCCACTTGCCCAAGAGTGGTAAGGAATGAAGTGAAGGCAGATTGGAGGGGCATGCTAAGAGGAAGCGAGGATCGGAAGAGAGAAGCAATTCAATGAATTCATGTTTGAAAGAGAGTTCAACGTCTTGTCTTAACGTCTTGTCTTCTAATTCAGATAATGACTTCATGTACTCATTGACACTCAAACCATAGTAGAAAAGAATATATATAAAATGGCAATGCAACACTGCATGAGGACTAAGCATAAGATGGGGGTTTACTGATCGTGGTGGTCTTGGACTTCTATGTGGGAAGTGCAAATTCCCAATTAAAGATGGAGCATGAAGTGGCAGTGGCACAGAAGTGGTACAATTGAGGCACTACCAAAGAAGAAGCAAAATTGCAAAGGACTCAAACCATTCCTTGGAAGGACTAGCTCAGCTCACTATGTTTCAAACAAAGATCCAAAGCAAAAAACATTAAAGAGATAGTTGGAAAATGTTCCAGAGCGAGTCGAAAGGGCAGTCATTTAGTTGATTTTTGAAGAGGGCATAAAAATGCGCAGGGAATTATTCTTGCAACACGCAATTGATGAGATGAAGGAGATTGGTGAATACGAAGTGACCTTGATGTGATATGGGTGGACGAGCTGTACAAGGAAGCAAATCATCTGATTGTGACTAATGGACATTGTTTGTCAAGCATGTGGATGCATCTTTATATGTCAAAAATCACAAGTACATATTCAAGCTCTTACAAGATGTCATCAAAGAGGTCAGACTCAACAACATCGCACAAGTGATGACCAACAATTGCAACAACATTCAGAAGGTCTATGAGATGATCATGAAATCCAACAAGTACATGATCTTGGACCCTGTGTGCTGTAAATTGCGTCAACATTATCTTGAAGGATTTTAGGAAGAGCATGATCATCATTAAGCTTGATCAGGCATGATCAGTCATGATGTTTGTATACAACCATTCCAGAGTCATGGCATTAATTCGCAGCATGTGTAAGGGTGGCATCATGAGAGCTCGAAATCGGTAGATCTGTAATCAATTTTGCAGCATTGCGAAACAAACTATATAGGTGTGTGTCTATAAATAGGCATGTGTGTTCCTACAACGAAAGTCAAACCTATTAACGTGATAGCTTAGTCCTAACAATAGCATAACAAATAACATGACAAATAGCATAACATATAACATAACAAATAAATAGCATATCAAATAACTTAACAATAACATAACAAATGAACTCAATTACCCAACAATAGTATAAATCCATTGAGAATGCTACAGCTCCTACAAGCTACAACAAAAATAAAAGACCAAAAAATCCATTGAGTAAGAGCTCCTGAAAGCTACAATAGTATAAATCCATTTGAGAAGATTCAACAGTAGTATAAATACACTAATGAATTCGATGCATATTCAATGAAAAAATAGAAAAACGCATCCTTTACAACAACTGAACAATAAAAAATAGCATAAAAACCCACATTGTATAACCCTAACCTAGGTGGCACTGGATGTGGCTGGAGAGGGTTGGAGGCAATCGTTGGGACCTCCTATGGTGTCAGTGATGCGGTGGAGGGAGCTCCAGCGACCGGTGTACGGAGGAGAAGAGTGCTGAGGAGGGAGCTCGATGATCGTGAGCTTAGAGAAGGGGTATCACACAAGAATGGGTGGGGCTTACTGCATGACAGTTTACAGCATAGTCGGGTATTCAGGTCGAGCCTTGGTTGTCAGGATCCACCAAACTCGGCCACAAATCCTAAGTAATAAATCGACCAATTACTCGACCGATTAGTCGATCCAAATAGTCGGTCTCAGTTACATGGCCAAGTTAACTAATCAGACCGACTTGTTGACCTAATCAGTTGATTTTTACAACAATGACCAGAAGTATGAGCTAGTGTATCTTGCATGCCCCCTTATGGTGTCCTTAAATAGGAGATTTGTCACAATGCGGGACTCAACCATATTAGCAATCCATGTCATGACCTGATAGTTGTCTGTAATCTCTCATATGTTGGTTAAACCTTTTCAATCACGCTTTTGCTCATTGTCCCATGTGCTACAGCCAAGAATCCCTTTGCCCCCGCATGTTCAACTTCTCTGCCTGCTTTTCTGATTTGACAATTCCCAGGAAAATATTCACAATAAGAAAAAGTATATTGCTGAGAAGCTCAAAATAAGAAGTCTTGAGCTCTCACGTATAGCCGAATATATAGAACTCGAAAGAGGTAGAAGATGGCAAAAACGGGATCCCACCTTACTCTCAAGCCCGTATATGAAAAGTGATGGAGATCTTGCCAGGAAGGCCAAATTCATATATTGAAGGTCCTCCGACGAATCCATCCATCATAGGTGAGCAAACATATGGCCAATCTACCAAGTTCACCTTCATCTTCGCTCCTTCAAAACCCCATAGGATTCGACTCACTCTCGTATCGCTCACCTTCGAACTTGACGGAGAAAAGCAATAGGATCTAGGCATATGTTCCTGTCACGATAGGAAGATCCCATCACGTGGAGAATCAACTGAGAATGGGAATCTTGTCCTAGGGAAAAGATCTTTTAAAGACATCATTTCTTTTGGTTCGCACAACCAAAAAACGTTTCCGCAGGTCTCCAAGAGGATGAAAATAATACGAGACTCTAATGTCGGCTCAACACTCACTAATAACGTCTCTTCGCATGTCGGCCTCATCATATATAACTTCACCATCCTTATCAGTCTGCTTTAGAGATTTGTCAGAATAGAGATCTTCCTCATACTGCAGATGTGCACCTTGAAGGCACAAGACTAAAGCACATAGTTTTCCGCACCCTTGAGTTGGTGAAAGCCCCATGAGACATCATAGAAGATGTAGTAAATAGGGATTTTCTCTCGATAGGAGGCGTGGCCATCGTAATTAGAGATAGTGAGAATAATAGTCTGTTGAAATCGTCTAGTTGTGTATAACGTAAAGGGGATAAAATATAATGCTAAGGTCGCTAGAAAGAAGGTGCTGGTGGTGTTAAAGGCACACGTCGGGAGAAGATGCTGGAAGCACCAGAGGTGTATTAATGGTTTGAATAGGGCATTGTAAGGTACCCTTGGTTATTCTGCATGCTAAGGCAATAGGTAACGATGCCCTTGGCTATCTCACATGCAGTAGTATGCCCTAGGCGCGCATAGGCAGCACAGCAACAAGTAGACTGCGAAGAGCAGTGGGACCCTTAGGGACAAAGCACGATGGCTCGCCAACATTCTTGTGGCAATAGGAGATGCCAACTAGGCACCTGGTGACAGCAGCTGGCAACAGTGGACTCATAGTTGTAAAAGTCAGCCAACTAGCCTGACTAGTAGGTCCAACTAGTCAAGTCGGTGGGGTGGTTGACTGAATATTGACTCATCGTCAATAGCTGATTAACCAACTAATCAACCTAGTTAGTCGGCCGATTACGTCGATTTTTGCATAGAGAAATCATTTTTCTACTTATTTTTAAAAGCAAACTTATTCTTATATGCTTAATATTTTATTTAAAAACAATTACTTCTTTTATTACATTACGATAGTGTGAAAGAAAGTAAAGGAATGAAATAAATTGCTTTATTCCAGAGGTGTAGGAGTCCTTATACAAGACAAAACCCTAGAGAGATCAGAATTGGAGAAAATACATTGGTGCCCCTAACAAAGTTACAATGAATAACAAAGAACCATAAGATACTTTACTAACACTCCCCCTCAAGTTGGAGCATATTTATCAGTCATGCCCAACTTGGAAACTATTCATCAAAGGTGCTTCTTGGGTAAGGCCTTTATGAATATATCTGCAAGCTGAAGATCTGTGGTGATGTGAGGCGTAGTAATCCTTCTAATCCTGACACCATCATGAATAAAACGGCAGTCAATCTCTATATGCTTGGTTCGCTCATGGAACACAGGATTCGTGGCAATGTATGCAGCGGATTTGTTGTCACAGTAGAATGGAATGGGAATGGTGACAACAATCCCAAGTTCTTGTAGAAAAGTCAATAGCCACGTGATTTCAAAGGTAGCTTGTGACATCGTCCTGTACTCTACTTATCTACTGGATCGTGGATACAACAATCTGTTTCTTGCTTTTCCAAGTAACAAGGTTTCCTCCAACTATCATAGCATATCCTGTGGTGGAGTGTCGATCATCTGCCGAACTTGCATAATCAGCATCAGCATATGCGATTACATCGATGTACCCATTTGCCCCATAATAGAGGTCATGCCCCGGTAATTCCTTCAGGTGTCGTAGGATTGGGAGAACATCCTGTCAGTGACTGTAACAAGATTTCTCCATGTATTAGCTGGTTCTGCTCACTGTATAAGAAATGTTTGATTTGGTGACAGTAAGATAAAGAAGTTTGCCAGCTAGCTTCTGTATCAAGTAGCATCTTCAAAGACAAGATCAGATAATGTGAAGTGTTTCTTTGGATCTGCAGGAATACCATAGGGCATGCATCCAAGTAATCTGGCTTCAGTAAGAATGTCCTGGCAGTATTTCCTCTGCGAGAGATGAATGCCCTCCGTAGTGTGTAGTACTTCTATGCTCAAGAAGAAGCGCAGTAGACCAAGGTCCTTGGTAACGAACACTTTCTTGAGGAAGGCCTTGGTCTCTAGTACACCTTCATCATCATCACATGTGACAACCATACCATCCACATAAACTACAAGTGTAACGGTACTAGTTGTTCATCTTCTGACAAACACAGAATAGTCAGAGGTGTTCTCTGAAAGCCAAGAGTGTTGATTTATGCGGTAAGTCTGTCAAACCATGCCCTCAGACCGTATATTGCCTTGTGAAGTCGACATACACACTCACACTCGACTTCATAACCCGGAGGCTGCATCATGTACACCTCTTTATCCAGATCTCCATATGGGAACACATTTTTCATATCTAACTGATAGATAGGCCAAGCCTTATTAGTTGTCACTGAGAGAATAGTTCGTATTGAGCACATTCGTGCAACCGATGAGAATGTCTCAAAGTAATCCACTCCATATGTCTGTGTAAAGCCTTTGGTCACAAGGCGAGCTTTCAATCTATCAATGGACCCATCTGGAGACTGCTTGGTCGTGAAGACCCATATGCACGTCACATGTCTAATCCCCTTAGGACATTGCACCAGATCCCATGTCCCCCTGGAAATAAGAGCATCCATCTCTTCATTTATTGCTTGTCGTCATCCTGAATCTTGTAAAGCACTATGGTGGTCTCTCGGTATAGAAATAGTCATGAGAGCATATGCATATCTTCTGTCAGTGGAAGATAAGCTAGCAATAGAAGTGAAATGAGACATGGGATGAGAAGTACATTGCCACTTAGTTCTGCGTAGCGCAATTGGAAGCTCCTGAGATCATCCGAGACAGAAGTCGAGGGGACACTTGTAGAAGGTATATCATCCTACAATAAAGAAACAGGTACAGGAACATCTGGTGGTGAAGATATTTGTCTGCGCTTATAAATAATGAGTGGAGATGGCAGATCCAGGCGAATATATGTAATAGATTAAGTAAAGAAGTGTGTCTGCTCAAAAAAGGTTACATCTGCAGAGATATAATAACGATGTCCAGTGGGATCATAACACATGTAACCTTTTTGAGTAGGAGAATAACCAAGACACATTTGATTGCACGAGAAAGCTTGTCTGCAGTGTGAAAATTATGAACAAAGGACAGACATCCAAGGATTCGCAAGGGTAGAGGAAAGGGTGACTTAGTTGGATGATGAAGAGAGAAGGAGGTGGATCCATTTAGTGTTGGAGATGGAACTCTATTGATGAGATGGGTGGCGGTCAGAACAGCATCACCCCAATAGGTTTTAGGAACTTTCATCTGAGTGAGGAGTGAGCGGGCAATATTTAGAAGATGTCTGAGTTTTCTCTCTGATATCACATTTTGTTGGGACGTATATGGCATGAGGTTTGATGTATTGTACCTTGGGAAGCAAAAAAATTTATTAGGTCATTGTGGAGAAGAGAGACAAATGGGATATCTATTCCATAGGGCTAGGGTCTCTTATATAGAGAGAAACCCTAGAGAGTACAAGAGGCAAAATACATAAATACCCTTGAGGGGTTACGGAACCCGAAGGGTTAAAGGTTACGGAACCCGAAAGGTTACAAAAATAATTGTAATATAATAATAATTCTAACGCTCCCCCTCAAGTTGGAGCATATCTGTCGATCATGCCCAACTTGGATAATAAATACATTAGGCGCTTCCTTGGAAGAGCCTTTGTGAGGATGTCTGCAAGTTGAAGTTCAGTGGAGATGTGTGGAGTGCTGATTCGTCATTCTCGTACTGCATCACGAATAAAATGACAATCAACTTCAATGTGTTTGTCCACTCATGAAAAATTGGATTGGTGGCGATGTACGGGGAAGACTTGTTGTCGCAGTATAAGGGTACAGGAGTGGCGACTGACATGCCAAGTTCTGTTAGGAAAGAAACAAGCCATGTGATCTTACATGTGGCCTGAGCCATTGCCATGTATTCTGTTTCCGCATTGGATCTGGATACCACTGTCTGCTTCTTGCTTCGCCAAGTGACAAGGTTATCCCCAACAAACATGGTGTATCCTGTAGTGGATCGGCGGTCCTCAGGAGAGCTATCATAGTCAGAATCTGTATAGGCGGAGACATTAGTGACCATTCACCCCATAGAAAAGTCTACGTTCAGGAGATTCCTTCAAATATTGAAGGATCAAAAGAACATCCTGTCAGTGACTGTAAAGAGGCTTCTCCATATGTTGACTGGCTCTGCTCACAGCATATGATATATATGGCCTACTAATAGTGAGATGGAGTAATTTTCCCACTAAGCTTCTGTATCGTGTTGCATCCTCAAAAGTTGGATCAGTAAATGCTAAATATTTTTTCACTTCTGCAGGGATGCCAGGTGGCTTGCATCCAAGAAGTCCTACCTCAGTCAGAATATCGAGACAATACTTTCTCTGTGAAAGATGGAGCCCCTCTATAGTGTGTATTACTTCAATGCCAAGAAAATAACGAAGTTGGCCGAGATCTTTCGTGACAAAGACCTTCTGGAGGGAGGCCTTGGTCTCCTGAATACCATTTACATCATCTCCTATGATAACCATATCATCAACATAGACAGCAAGGATGATCGTGCTAGTAGACCGTTGTCTAACAAAGACAGAGTAGTCAGATGTTATCCTCTGAAAACCAAGTGTGTTGATCTCCGTAGTGAGCATGTCAAACCATGCCCTTGGGCTCTGCTTCAGGCCATAAATGACCTTGAGTCGTCGACATACATGCTCCCCCTCGACTACATACCCCGGCGATTGCATCATGTAGACATCCTCCTCAAGATCACCATAAAGAAAGACGTTCTTCACATCAAGTTGATAAATAGGCCAAGCCTTGTTGGCAACAACAGAGAGAATGGTACATATCAACCCCATTCTGGTAACAGGCGAGGTCTCAAAATAATCGACTCCAAAGGTTTGTGTGAAACCTTTGGCAACAAGTCCGGCTTTCAACCTGTCAATAACCATCAAGCGATTGTTTGGTCATGAAGACCCATCGACAAACCACAGGGCGAACTCCCGAGGGGCACGGCACAAGATCCCACGTACCCCGGGAGGTAAGTGCATCCATCTCCTCATCCATGGCTGTCGCCAACCATGATCTTGCATTGCACTGAAATGATCTCTTGGAATGGTAATAGCATTCAGAGCATCTGCAAATCTCTTGTCACAGCTAGATAAACCATCTGTAGAAGTAAAATGTGACATGGGGTGATACGTACATTTCCTTTTTTGCTTGCATAGAGCTATAGGAAGCTCCCTAGGTACATCCGGGACAGCAGTGGTAGGAGCACTCGAAGTGGTCATATCATCCTGCATAAAATGGACAGGTAAAGGTACAGACACTGGTGTAGAAGGTATAGAGGTGCGCTGGCGAGTATAGACGATTGATGGAGGAGGGAGGTCCAGAGGAATGTCACTCACAGTCTGTGTGAAATAAATTGTTTGCTCAAAGAAGGTGACATCAGCAGATACATAGTATCGACGTCCAACAGGATCATAGCAACAATAGCCTTTCTGGGTACGAGAGTACCCAAGAAAGACGCATTTGATGGCACGAGAGGATGATTTGTCAGCTGCATGAAAGTTATGAACAATGGCAATACAACCAAAAATTCACAGAGGTATAGGAAAAGGAGACTCGGTAGGATAAAGTAAGGAAAATGGAGTTGCCCCTTTGAGAACATATGAAGGAACACGGTTGATGAGATACACTGCAGTAAGGATAGCCTCTCCCTAATATTGTTTAGGAACACTCATTTGACTAAGAAGAGATCTGGCAACATTTAGCAAGCGTCGGAGTTTCCTCTCAGCTATACCATTCTGTTGTGAGGTATATGGACATGATGTTTGGTGAACAGTTCCCTAGGATGCAAAGAAAGAGGTCAAGTCATGTTGGGTTAATTCAAGAGCATTGTCGATACGAATGATCTTAACAATGCTAGAAAAGTAAGTTTTAACATAATGAAAGAAATTTCTGACAATTTGATTAATCTCCGCACGTTCCTTTAGTAGATAGACCTAAGAAGATCGACTATAATCATCAATTAAAATTATAAATAGCGATGGCCACTTAATGTGTGAATCGGACAAGGTCCCCAAACATCACAGTGAACAAGATGAAAAGCAGCAGTACTACGAGAATCAGTACGAAAAGGAAACGAAATTCAATGGTATTTCCCGAACTCACATACCTCGCACTGAAAGGGCTTCAGACCAAAGAGTTCAGGAAACATCATGGAGATGGCCTTGGCAGAGGGATGTTTAAGGCGCAGATGCCATAGAGTGGATCTTCGGAGATAGATGCAGCACCAATAAAATTGGAGTCTGAGGGTATGTCAAGGTAATATAGGTCTGTCTTCTCATGACCCCCACCAAAAATCTCCCTCGTCCGAATGTTCTAAAAATAACAAGACTCATCAAATATCACACGAAAATATCACACGACAATGAAGCTCAACACAAAGCTTGTGAACTGACAACAAGCTAAGAGGAAAATCAGGAGCACAGTGAACCCCTAAAAGTCGGAACTTGAAAGAGAATTCCATAGTTCCGACAGTAGTAATATGTGATTAAGTCCCACTAGCGACTCGAACTGACTTCACAGAGGTAGATGGTATGGAAGAGGTGAGCAGACTACCTTCTCCAGTGAGATGAGTAGAGGCGCTAGAATCAATAATCCAAGCTAGAGTAGGAGTGATAGCAGAGTTGGCTATTGTACCCGAAGGAGTGGCCAGAGCAGCAGTTGTAGTGTTATTAGTGGTGGTAGGCCCTGGATTTTGAAGGATCTGCATTAGGCGAGAGTAATCTGCATCACTAAGATGAACAATCTTGCCACTTGAGGTAGGCGATGCCTCTTCCACATTATAGGCATCCTCATAAGCATTATTGGCGTGATAAGACGGTACGCCAAACTTCTGCCAGCATCGTTCAGTCGGGTAGTTCCACCTACCACAGTAAGTGCATGGGGCAGTAGAGTCCCCGCCCATGACCACGACCAAAGTCACGGCCTCGTCCAGATTCCCGTCCACGGCTACGACTTGGATCACGACCGCGTCCTCTTCGCAAGTCGTATCTGCCCCCTCGCCTAGATGAGGCGATGTGTGCAAAGTTCTATGTTGAAGGTAAGACGGGAGGCCGGACAGCGGATGTGTCGAGCTCCTCAAGTCGGCCACAGATGGCCTTCATTGTTGGCAGTGTGTCTGATATAAGAAATTGCTCCTTCGCTGCATGGTATCTAGAATGCAGGCCATCAAGGAAGCGGTATACCTGCCACTCAGAACGCTCTTGTATCTGTTTGGTACAACATGAGGGCTGGAATATTACAAGCTCCTTATATAGGCTGGATAGATGACTATAGTACTCAATGAGGGTGGAATCACCCTGAGATGCCGATCAGATTCGCTTGTAAATGTTTGCAAGGCGTGACTTCGTCTTCTTCTAGGAGTATGTTTGCTCGAGATCCTCCCACATTTCCTTGGTTGTATTTTTGTAAAGAAGATTTGAGGCAATGTGAGCCTCAACACTGTTGGTCATCCAGTTGATAACCAAATAGTTATCAGTCTGTCAGTTGTCGTACTCTTTGTCTTTTTCATATAAAGGATCTTTGGTCAAAATGTAGAGTTTCCTCTGACCACCAATGAACACCATAAAAGATCGAGACCAGAGTACGTAATTTTCGGTGCCCTAGAGTTTGATAGTAGTGCCTTGTGCCATAATATTCGTGGTCAAGGGCTTTGTCTCGGTAGAAGAAGGCGCCATGATGGTCTTAAAATAGAAAGACGATCCTGTAATCAACTAAGGATGCATATAAGAGCTAAAAAATGCCCTAGGACTCACGTTTGCCCTTGAAGAAGGGTTGAAAACCCTCAATGGACAGCAGATTTGGATTCTCGGAAGCGGTCTGTGATGAGTTTTGGATCTCCAAAGAGACCTACGATACTTGTGGAGGGTACTTGTGAGACTGACGACCTTCCTAGGAGGTCCTGAAAGCGCAGGGTAGCGCTAGAGGGAGGACTGCTGCAGTGGAGGCGATTGGAGGGCCTTGCGCGGGGCCCTAATTCAGGGAAGAGGGCCCACGCTGGCTTTTGCGAGGCTTGAGATGGCGGTGGGGATTTTAGGTCAGAACCACAGTCTAGGACCGTTGCTCTAATACCATATGGAGAAGAGAGACAAATGGGATATCTGTTCCATAGGGTTAGGGTCTCTTATATAGAGAGAAAACCCTAGAGAGTACAAGAGGAAAAATACATAAATACCCATGAGGGGTTACAAAACCCGAAGGGTTAAAGGTTACGGAACCCGAAAGGTTACAAATATAATTGTAATATAATAATAATTCTAACAGTCATATTGGGTAAATTCTAAGGCATTATCAGAACGGAAAATTTGTATACCATAGGAGAAAATATTCGTGACATAATGAAAGAAAATTTTGATAATATTATTAATCTCTTAATGCTCTTTTAATAGATAGAGCCAAGATGATCGAGTGTAATCAAAAAAATAACAAAATACTTATGTACACTCAGAGTACAAATCGGACAAGGTCCCCAAATATCATAATGGACTAATGAGAAAGGAACTCCGCGACGAGGCTCGGTACAAGCAGGAAATGATGCTTGATGATGTTTCTCGAACTGGCGTACCTCGCACTAAAAAGGCTTGAGCATTGAGAGTTCGGAGAACATTAAAGAGAGGACTTTGGCAAACAGGTGGTCGAGACGAAGGTGCCAAAGAAGAGGATCATCGGAGATTGACAAAGCGCTAGCAAAACCAAAGTCAGATGGGATGTGAAGATAATAAAGATCGTTCTTCTCATGTCCCCCGCCAAAAATCTACCTCGTCCGGATGTCCTGAAAATAACAACAGAACTCATCAAATATAACTCGAAAGATGACAGTTAAGCTCAGTGCATAATTTGTGAACAAATAATAGATTAAGAGGAAAGTCAGAAGCACAATGAACTCCAATAAGTCGGAGTTTGGAGGAAAACTCCATAGTGCCCACAGCAGTAATAGGTGAATGAGCTCCATTGGCAACACGAACAGTCTTCACAGAAGAAGACGGCCGTGAAGAGGTGAGAAGACTACCTTCTCCCATTAGATGAGTTGATGCACCTGAGTCAATGATCCATGCAGGATTGGATGTAGAGGCAGAGCTACCAATTATACCTGATGTAGTAGCCAGAATAGCAGTAGGAGCAAAAGCAGTGGAGTCATTGGCAGAGTTCTACAGTAGTTGTCGAAGACGAGCATACTCGGACGCAATAAAAGGAGTCTGACTGTCAGGCGTCAGCAGAAGGCTGATCATGGGAGGTGTCCGCAGTATCATAGATCCCTTCATATGAGGTTGTCTCGTAGGCACTGTTGGCATTAGGATAGGAGGCATGTAAAACTTTGCCCAGCAACGTTCTGATGGATGATTCAAGCGTCCACAATATGTGCATGCTGGATAGTGAGCAGTAGTATGACCATGTACACGTCCGCGTCTCGAGTCACGTCCTCATCCAAACTCAGGATCGCGATCCCCTTGGTAGTTGGGTCATCCTCTAGCAAAATGCAGTGTAGTCTCAGTAGACAGAGGGGTGAAGGAGACTCAAGTTCATGTAGCCGACCAAAGATGGTCTCAAGGGTGGGTAAGGATGCAGCAGTCAGAAATTGGTCCTTTACTGGATTGTATCGCAGATGTAATCCTAATAAGAAGCGATATACCTGCCACTCTGTGTGTTCTCATATTTGTTTATCACAGCAAGCAGGTTGAAAGATAAGAAGCTCCTCAAACAGGCCTATGAGAAGTCGGTAATACTCTATCAAGGATGTATCTCCTTGATTTGCAGACCAAATCCGTGTGTAGATATCTGAGAGCCTGGACTTGGTTGTCTTTTGAGAGTAGGTATACTCAATGCTTTCCCACATTGCCTTTGTTGTCTCTTTGTAGAGAAGATTGGAAGCTATATTCGGATCACCATTGTTCGTCATCCAAGTAATCATTTGGCAGTTGTCCACATACCAGACATCATAGTCCTTGTCCGACTCCTTAGGCGGAACGGATCCTTGTTTAGAACATAGTTCTTCCGTTGTCCACCAATAAACACCTTGAATGATCGAGATCGTACTACATAGTTCTCGAGTACTTTAGTTTGATAGAAGTGCCTTGTACCATAACAGAAGAAGTCGGGTACAGGGATTTGGGCTCTATAGATGCCATGATGGTCGCAGAGGTCAAGAAAATATAACCTAGATAGTTCGTGTAGGCTTACACATTATGGAGACCTAGCAATCCATTACCGAACGACTCGATAGTAGATGACAACAGGAGGGAGAACGGCAACGCATGGAAGCCCTTGGAGGCTTAGGGCGAGACGCTGCGATGGCAGGAGTCGCGTAGAGGCGTGCTACAACAGAGGAAGCAACACTAGGCGGTCGCAGATGGAGTGACAATGGCGTTGGGCTGCCGCGGAGAGATGGTGTTGGTGCTTCGCAGCCACACGAGGGTTGGCGACAGCATAAGAGTACTGTGTAGGAACTCCCGATGGTGGTGGTGCAGCCTGGGGGCGGCGCAGCAAGTCCCTTGGGACCCTTAGTGACGATGAAATGAAGCACCTCGGGCTTGCCTTGGCCGGGCGGCGAGGGAGCGGTACGGGAAGGTGCCTGGGGATAGTGACTCAACGTCGCGATAATGTTGCATGATGTCGCGAGGGTGCGAGGGCGTAATGGTGCAGCATGGTGATGCACCCTAGCAATGGTGTGGCACGATGGTGCAGCACCCAGGGTCTAAGGTTGCAACTTGCAACACAGGAAGCTCCTGGAGCAATTGGAGGCGACGAGAGGGTGTCTCAGGCACCTGGAATAGATGCACGATGGGCAGCGACAGCTGTGGGATCTTAGGGCTAGTGCTGACGAAAGAATTTATGTCAGAACACCGATCTAGGACTGTTGCTCTGATACCATGTGGAAGAAAGTAAAGGAATAAAAATAGTCAGCTTTATTCCAGAGGTCTAGGATCCTTATATAGGACAAAACCCTAGAGAGATCGGAGTTGGAGAAAATACACAAGTGCACCTAACAGAGTAACAATGAATAACAAAGAACCATAAGATACTTCACTAGCAAATAATATAGAAAATGTACAAATCTATGTAAATATAAAAAGAATATGTACAAAAATGATTTATAAATTTAAAAATAATTTAAAAAAATCAAACCCGACTAAATGCCAACTAAATCCGATTAGTCACTCGATTGTTGATTAATCCTTAGTCGGTGACCCGGTCGACCGAGTACCGACAACATATTCCTGCAACCTTGACTATAGCTTGTAGTAGATCTCTTGTCCTCCGGTGAACTTGCATAATATGTATCTTCATAGGCGCACAAGTTGTCGTGGTTGTGCATTTCCCCTCTACCAGGTGAACCTTTTCTGAATTTGAGAATAAGACAAACTACAATCTAGTGGCTATAATGGGACTTCTCTTGACTCGCATGGAGAGATATCTAATCTGCATCAAATAAAGTAACTTGCCAATTGGACTACTATATGAATGGGGTCATCAAAGTCTTCCCTGTAGGTTGTCCGGAAAATGACTTTGGGATCTATATACAGGCATAAAGGATAGCTTTGGACATAGAAGACATGTCTTCCCAACTAATTTCCTGTGGACAAATGATGCAATCCGACAATCCTTAGATTTCTATTTAAGTATATGAATATGAAAAATGTGACGCACTATTGTAAATATCCCATTAAACGTTTGATTATGCTGTTATGATGTTCGGTCAATTGCGGGGCTTACGAGTCCATGGAATACCCAAACATGAACCAAACACAGATGGCCTTTGGGAAGGATTGAAGTGAGCACACAAGAAGCAAAGCAACGACAAACATGTTCTCAGATTTAGAAGGCTAAATCGGATGCAAGGTTAAATCCCTTTAAAAGTCGGATGTACATAAGAAGTGGATGAATCGATTTAACAACATTCAATTCTTAATACATGAGGATAAATAAGGGAACGTTTACAGTGGAAATTATATGAACGGTACAATAAAACAATTCAGTCCAGATTTTATGACTTTAAAAATGCTGGAGATTGATTTATAAAAAAAAAAGAGCTAACAAGAGGTATAAAAAAAAGCTAACAGAACAAATGCTTAATTTACAAGTAGCTAGAACAATATGGCAGTATACTGAGACTCGGACTAAACAGGAACCAAAGAAAAACATAAGCTAAGAAAAATAAATATAAACTCAGACAAGGATTGTGAGGGTGGAAGGCTGCAGAGATGGAGGTGTGATTGGTGGTGCTTATGGTGATAGCAGGACTGATGTTGGCTATAGGTGAAAAGGAGGAGAAGGGAGCAGGGAGAAGCTTAGGGAAGGGAGAAACGAGACTGCAGGGGTTGCTGGGGTGAATAGTAGAGGGATGGGGGAGAGGGATTGAGCAAAGAGAGAAGAGAAGGAGATAGGAGGGCGCTGCTGGGGGAAGAGGGAGATCTTGCCAGAGAAGAGGGAGGACTAGGAGAAGAGAAGAGCTGAAGCTGAGAGAGGAGGGGGAGAGCTGGGAGGGTAAGAGAAAAGGAGAGTGGGAAGAGCGGTTGAGGCCTGTATAGGTTTCTTGGATTTCTTCAGCCCTCCTTGTTGCCTCTCTCCCTCCTTTTATAACATGGAAGGCTTTCTTACAAGACAAAAGGGGATGGGGCACTTACATGGGGTTGCACCATAGATTTAAAATAAAAAGGGAGAAGGTGCTGCTACATGGTGCTGCACCGTTCCTAGACTCAAAGAAAACAATAAAAAATAGAAATCTAACATACATGCCCCTCTAGAGCTTAACGCAGTACAATAGAACCCTTGCATTTGGGTGTTTATTGTTGAAGTGGCCTTTAACTCATCCTGAGTTGCATCAACAAAACTAGTCCTTGTGGGCTTCTAGCCACTTCAATCAAAAGAAGCCATAGTCATCACATATACAGAAGAGTTTAGCCGCATTGATGCCCGCACTATTATCACATGTGATATATTACATGTGCTACCATACCAAAGATATTTCAGCTAAATAAGTGGAATAATCATGGTTTTCGATTGCGACAATAACGCATGGGTGGCAACCTTTCTTGCAGAGCTTCGAAATTATATATACTTGCGAAGGACTCGAAAGGGTAGTTATTTTATATAGTTTTAATCTAGTTCGATATGGTTTAGTTGAGTTTAAAAATAGTTAAATTTGACTAAAAGAACTCACCTTCTACAAGGCCTTTTTTAGTCATAGCTAGCTTTTAACTTTTCTTGGTGTAAGGCTAGATACCACTCCTACTCCGGTACTTTCATGTCTACATCTTTTGAGATTAATGAAAGCAAACTCCCAAGCCGCACAATATCGAGCTTATAAGTCAAAAACAAAATGTGGTTCTATGAGGAATCTAGGAAGAAAAAATGCAATGGTCTTCAAGGACGGAAGTTCTATATGAAAATGTATACAACGTAAAGGCATGTAAGCATCGCGAATGTCATTGTGTTTTTAGTGGAGTTATAAAAAAGGGTGGCAAATTTGTGAGCTTGTTAAAGAAAGAAACAAATGGGGGCGGGGGACTTTTACAAAATAAAAAAGAGAAGAAAAAAGGTGAAGAAAAGTGAAACTTCTACGTTTCTTCTCCATAATTAGGAAAAAAGGACGATGCTCTTTCCTCATCAACCCATCCCCCTCTCCCCCAATCATTATTTCTTCTCCATGCATGATCAAATTTTTCATAATTTATTAAGTACATCAAAAAGGATAATGTCAAAGCATAGCATATCAAGACTACTCTGATATTGTTTGAGATTTCATATCTGAGACTTCTTTATTATTGTCAATGTTAAAGGAACTTACTTAGACTGTGATTTGTTCATGATCCCTGGTATGAATTTTCTTTCATAGGCATTCATAAGAGAATATACTTAAGGTCCGAGCATGAGAAAGACATTACGAGAGTATCCATATAGAAGATGATTGCATTTGAAATTTTCACAAAAGGGAGGACCACCTCCAATCTTCGTCCTTGTGAGAGGTGGAACATTCTACATTCTAAATTTTGGGTCAAATATATTTGGGTAACTTACATATTGGGTCCCCATTTATGGACTTGATCCTAGTATGGGTCCCCACCTTTCATTTGTAACAAATAAGGTCCCCAGTCTGTTAGGAATACGGTAGAGGAGTGAGCCGTTAGGAATTTTAAACAACTTGATATGAATGCTCGTTAAATTAAATTAAATTCCAATGACTCCTTTCCCCTTTCTATCTCCCCTACCATGCTCGACTCCACCTCTCTCCTTTGAAACCCTCAACATGACAAAATGAATTTCAACGTGATGGAAAGAATGCTTCTATTTCCACCGCCAAGATGTAGCAACTTCACCACCTCAAAGCCACCTCCCACCTGCAATTGCATTCACGTTCACCTTCTTGGTACTACACATACCCTCTTATTGTTCATGTTCCTATATTCCCTACTCTTTCTTCCCAAGGTCGAGATGTCGTCATTCGAGTACCCCGATCTCAAGAATTCATCAGGCATTGGTTTTGTTGGTAAAACACAAGGTTCAAAATATCAATATCGATAACGTATCAATCAGCTTGAAAAAGGATAAATCAAGGATATATCGAGATATACAAACTATATCGGTGGAATCTAGGAAATAATGTAAAAATGGATATTTTTTTTTTGCAAATTAAGTTCATACTAGTTCTTAAAACAATAAATACATACAAATACACACTTATATGCAAGAATGAGATGTATTCAGCAGACCAATACACATTATATCACATATATCATTGTTGTCAATGATGGCTATTGATAGTTGGTTGTTGAGAGATTAGAAAGGAAACGATGATATTCAAATAATAACTTATCGACATCAAGTATGTGCTTTTAGCGCATTAACTCTACATTATGTCGCATATTATATATAAAAAGAATGCCAAGCTATATCGAATATCATAAGAACAAGCTAATGAGCATAATAACATATATGTATGCAGACGTTCGATCAGCTCTAGAGTTGTTTCAACACCATTGCAAAAGGGGGTGAAGCCACCTGTTCAAGCGGCCCCAACCCCAAAAATATATATAAATCATGATGCTTTTCTATACAAAAAAAATCCAAAGAAATAGATCAAAAATTAGAAAATGGGTGATTTTAAGCTATATCAACACAACATCAATGGTATCGGTTGATATTAACCAATATTAGAGAAAAGTTGTACTAAAATCTTTAATATTGACCGATATGAGATGAAATAACGATATTTCGCCGATATCTCGTAAGATATCATGCGATATCCTGGATTCTGATATACACCTGAATATCGAAACCCTCCCCCTAGCAATACCGATATATTGTTGATGTGTCATGATATTTTGAATCATGTTGCAAATCATAAATTAGACTATTTACCTCGTATCGGATTTGTTTCCAAATGTGTTAATATATGGAGTGGCTAGAAAATCTCAATAAATGAACTTTTAAAGCTTAAAAAATAAGAAATTATCTTCCAAGCTTCTTTCCTCATAAAAGAAGCAGCAAAGACAACTAACACAATTATTATCAATGATAGATCATTGATATCGACACGATTCCAATGATATAACTCAAAATGATGGAAAGCTTGCAATAAGTACTTAAAATTTCATCAATATTGGTGGTACTAGATGATATATTGCCTATATATCACTTGATAGTGGTCAATATATATATATATCTAAGGTATTATCAGTATAATGACTTATGAATATGGATATATTACCGATATAACAAGGATATATCGGGATATTTCGATCCATGATAACATCTCTGTAGCAGTATCAGGGAACATCAAACTAATCACCGATGGCAATTGGGGTATGGGACGAGCCTACTACCTCTAACCCATTTCTATCTCTGGAATGCCTCCACTAACGAGCTCATCAACTTCTCCATTATGTTCACGCTCGAAAAGAACAATGCGACTAGCAACTTAAGAGGCGGTTGGCCTTAAGAGTATGGAAGGAGATGCTCGTTAAAGGCCTGATTTGTGCGATCGAGGCACGAGGAGCGCGGGTACGTTAAGGGAGTCGGGTGGGTTCTCAGGGTTTCGAAGGAGAGAGATGGAGTCAAGTAGTGTAGGGAAGATACAAAGGGGAAAGAATTCGTTGGAATTCAATTTAATTTGAAGGGCATCTAGGTCAAGTCGTCAAAAATTCCTAACGACGCACTCCTCTATTGCTTTCCAAATGAACTACAGACCCAATTTGTTACTAATGAAAGATATGGTCCCATATTAGGATCAGGTCCATAGATAAGGATTCAGTAAGCAAAATTACCCAATATATTTCACAAAAAATCAATACAACGCTAGCAACTGTTGTTTTGTTATGCATATTGTTAACAACTGAAACGCACTTGTATCACAATTTTTACTTAATTATTGAATGGTTCTTTTTTTTCAAAAACCAATCCTCCAATCTATATTGCTCTCCTGTATAACACAAGATGTATTATCATCGTCATCGGCTACAAGAAAAGTACAAGTTAAGTCAAGGAGGCTATGTATGTATCATCATGTATTGTGATGAATAAAAGATTTCAGTTTCTAACAAGTTGAATATTGCTTCCATAAAATTTTAGCATGTGTCAAAAAAATAAGAGTGGTTGATGCTTATGTAAGACAACGTGACATTATTTTCAATCAGAAATAGTATAAAAGTACATGAAGTATTAACCTGCCTCTCATGTAAAGTAGGATGGCTCTCTGCCAATTCAAACCACATAATTTCAAATATTCATAATCATAATTCATATGCGAACACTCATACACCTCATATCAATCCACACGCTTTTTCACATACTGTGGAGCAATCCCATTATCTCATGACAGCAAGTCCTTATTATATTTCCCTCTTATTCGATCTCAAGTCACGCCTATGAGAAATGCATGAGGCAAGCAATCATCATTTCCATGAGTAACTTGGTATTCCATATGTATCCATTAACAGATATTTGACTTTTGCAAGTAATAACATTGACTCTTCACCTCAACTTAAGGGGTCTAAGTTTGAGTCTATCATACATGTACTAAAAATTAACTTATAACTATAATTGTCATTTCATTGTAACAAATGGTCTAAAGTCACCAAAAAAGCCAACATGCACTCGACAAGTGGCAGGTGGAAACCATTGCAAAAGATTGATCATCAAAAAAAGGGAACATGATAAGAGTGGATTGTCGCAAATGCAAGGAGACAGGTTTAAAAAAGCACCTCCCGGTTCAACTGACACATTTTTGCAATATCTGAAAGTAAGCAAACAGCTTTTCAAAAAAAAAAGTCCGCAAGCAACCATATGTGAGGGACCCCTTAGCCATTACTGAAATGATTGGCCTAAATGTAAATTATTTCACATTCAAAAGGAGAAATTAAAAGAGATTGATTATCATTTTTGGAGTTTTATGAATAATTTCACCATATCTCCAAAAAGGATTAATACAAACATCCTAGGCTACATCGGGCAATTCATCAGCCCAGGATATTCGAAGTTCAGCTTACTTAACATCCTGATAAATTTCATCCATACCTCGGTTTTACATTATTTCTTCTTTTTGAGAAAGCAGTGGGTGATCAATCACCCACGGTAGGTGATCAACCCTAAACTCTATTCATTGTATAATAAGAATTAAATGTACATCAACCAGAACTGATAGAAGCATTGCATGCGCATGACTATCTTAAGGGAAGCCTTGTCCATTTTTTACCTGTCATTTCTGACGAGGAAGGACCATGTAAATTTCACACAAAAAATTGTTGCAAGATTGATCACCTGTTTGCAGCAGCAAGTCCTAAAGATGCCTTATTTATAGCACTGACGTTGGACGAGTTTCAACTAGAGTCCGAGATAAATGTTCGTTGTATCGTGATATTAGTGAAATGGAACTAAACCAAACCTTCCCCTCATTAAGTGGGATCAACTATGTGAGTTCCTTAGCTCCAATCAGAATGAACATGGTTATAATAAGTCATATATCCAAATATTCATGATACTTTATTTACAACACTTCCTTGTCTCAGTTGTCACTTCTTACAATGCTTCTTCAAAATTCTAACACAAACTTCACACCCAAATAGCGCATCAAGGTTTACACATGCAAACCACTTTTATTATGTACAACACTTCCTTGCTTTGTTGTCGCTTCCTACAACGCTACTTCAAAATTCTAATGCCAACTTCACATCCAGATAGCGCATCAAGGTTTACACGTGCAAAACACCTTTATAATGGTTTCCTGCCTTGCTATTCAAACAGCGCCTCATCAGCTTTTTCTATAAAGCCTGTAGATAGTTGATCCACTTTCTCATAATTAATTCCACTTATTCTATAGAAATTAGATACAGTACCTCCAAATATTTTTATCCTTCATACGTACAAGAGATATGGTAACCACCTAATATACGGATATTTGTCTCACCATTGTAGACTTCATCCATACATGGATGACCCAAAACTCAGCATCATAGAGAATGGTATGTCGGAGATATGTTAGCCTCCTACTATTTTTGACTTCTTGGATCCCTTTTTCAGTTTCCCAGTGGCTTTAGAACACCAGCAAGATCCAACAATCTTTTGTCTTTTTGTAGATAATGGAATTTAGATTGATTTTGCGAAACAAAAAAGATATCCTCCCCAACCCATGGCTAGGATATCTAGCATTCTCTTTACTTCAAACTTCTGGCCAGATACAAAAAAAAATCAGACTATTTTATTTCCACGCTTGCTATAGTCTACACAGATGCCACTAACCAACACTTCATTTAATGGCAGTCATCAGCAAGTGCAAGGGGTAGAATATTTGTGTAGTAATGTCAAAGAGATTTCAAATATTCTTATTTAAAGGAAAGCATAAAAAAAGAAATCTTAAGTAGTTCAAACTTTGGATTCCTGGATGCCAAGTCTCATTGTTTCTGGGGAATTTTGATCCAGATTTTACAAATCTGCCATCTAAAAGACGTGTATACCCACGTTCTCCAACAATATAACATGAGAAACAGAATTTGGGAACTCATTCAATTGATTTACAACAAAAAATAATTCTTTCAAGACTGCTTTGTTGGATATTTTGAAGTGAAAATAAAAGGTAGCTCATAAAATAATTCTTTCAAAATTGTTTTGTTGGTTATTTTGAAGTGAAACTAACAGGTATCTTCTCAAACCAAAGAAGCATGAGATGAAGGTTAGTCTGGCAGGCAAGGAGAAGATTGGCCACCTCATCTTGTATTGCCCTTTCGGGAGGAATGATTGGAAGCATGGGATGTCATGGTTAGACAGTTTTTCCTTTGATATTTTAAATAAATTTGGGGTGGGGCAGGCAACAAGTTGTGCTCTCACCTGCAGAAGACATGCACATTGAATCTACCTTACGAGTAGCCCATTTAGCTGCACAGAAATAGAGAGGGATTATGTGAAGAATGTTCTGTGAGTTCTTTGTAGTCATCCTCGAGTGTCTGAGCAATGTGTTAAATTGCTTGATATTGAAACTAATTTTTCAAGTTATTGAATTGACTAATTAAATGATTATAATCATCTTTTGCTCCTAAAAATAATTCATTCAAAACACAAATAAAATTAGCTCCAGGATGTCAATGATTTGGTTAATCTCGTCTCAGCACCATAAAGAACATCAAGCTGACCTGACAAAAGAAGAAAAACAGCTCCACTGCAGCAACATTGTATAAAATGATGTGTGTCAAATTCAGTGTGCTTGGCTTGTTCATGTTGATATGATCAAGCTCCCATTCAAAATCAACCCATCTTCCACAATCAATGGATTCAGTTACAGGTTTCATCGGTCTTCCATGTCCGTTCATGAATGCAATAAATCCAAATGCGCAAGATCAGGTTACATGGTATCCTCCTAGATTTTTCCAACCATACCATGCCTCTACCCATGTCTATAATTAATTGTCCGATGCTCACTACCATGTCCGTCCATGGATGCAATAAATTCCAAATGTCCCATATTAGGTTATATGATCTCCTCCTAAACTTTTCCGATCTTACCATGCCTCTCCCACATGTCTATAGTTAATTGTACAAAACTCACTAACAAGCATTGCATGTCTACAATGCAACTTTATCGTATTTTCATTTAAACTTAAAAGGTAACTTCTTATCGTGAAGAACATTTGAAGATCCTCTCAATTCATCAATCCTAAATTAATTCTATATGGGACATCTCCAACTCATCCATCCCACTGAATGCTCAAATATAAGATATTAAGCATCTTTCTTCGAAATAGAAAAGTTCGCGAAGTTACCTTCACCACATTATTACCTTCCTTCTCATCGAACTTACATTCTGCATACTCTAACTTGTCATTGATTTACTTCCACGCACAAATAAAACCAAAAGAATCACATAGGTCCACAAACTCTTCACCAAACTCTTCATCTCTGACTTGTTTAGATCGGTCAATGGTCAGTGCCCAGTAAGAGATGGACTGATGGACTAAGTTAAAAAAGGCAGAAAGGAATCCTGGGAGTTGGGCCCCCAGGAAACCAACCCCAAACATGATGCTCTTATAAAAGTGGGTGTTGAAGATCTTAGGCAAATAGCATTCCATTGGGCAGGGTTCTTTGAACTATTAAATAGATCTACCTCTTATGTTTTTTTGAAAGAGAAATCTACCTCTTATATGAGAATGAAATAGCATTTCATCGGGTGGAGTCCTTTAGGATCCTCTTGCCCGAGCATCGGCATTCATCAAAAGGGGCAAGCTTAGTGATATTATCATAGTTTACACCTTTTTGTTGATATATTTTGGATGACAGTCAATTTGGATAAAAATGGCAGTCTTGTATGCAGCAAAAGAAATCCACCTGGGGGTTGGGTCCTTTAGGATCCTCTCCCCCGAGCATCGGCATTCATCAAGAGGGGCAAGCTTAGTGATCTTATCATATTTTAGCATCTTCTTGTTAATATATTTTGGATGACAATTTCTGCTAATAATTTCATGGTTGATATCTGAAATGCACTACATTTCAGTAATTTTGACATAAATAAGGCATGACTACATCAACTCCATAGTGATACGGGCATAAAATTTTTAAATTTTGGACTGAAAAAGTTGATCAATGTTGAAATAAGGCTCTAGATAGAGAAGGTCACAGGGAGGAAGAATTAATGGCAGCATACGAGCAATGGATGCACCAGAAGTATATTGACTTGATAATGGTGGTGAGCAAAGTTTAATCAATGTCTGAGGTGTTGGTAGACACTGGCAAGCTTGCAAGGGGGGCAATACAGCCACAATAACCTGACATTTGCAATCATAAATTCATATTGAAGATTTCCTTTTTTATTTTGTTAACTGTGATTAAAGTGTGCTACAACTTTAAGCATCTCGTGCAACATGTAGTTGAAGCAAATAACATCGGTGTTCGGAAAGATCACAATGCAAAGATTCTTGTAACATCCAATGGTGGAAAACGATAATATACAAGAACATGCTTATGAGCTCTAAGTAAAGCGCAAGTCAAAACCTAAAATTAAAAAAAAGGGAAAAACTGAAGAAATTACAGGTACCAATCACCATCATTATCACCAACTTGTTTGGCAAGTTGATGCAGGTGTTGAATATTGTTCAGGGCCGAAAGAGGTGGCAAACACCAACTTCATCCTGGACCATAGGAAGCAACTTTTCCAAGCCCCCTTCTTTGGCCCTGGAAACGCATGGAATCGATTATATCTTTAAATGAGAATCCTTCAAAATCACCAATCATGGAACGACAAAATCAATTGTATCTTTAAATCCGAATCCATTAAAATGGCCACGACATGGAGAGCGATGTGCAAATAAAAATAACTGATTTATTTAAATGAGAAGGTCCACAATCAAAAGTCTTAAATCGCTTCCTAAGAGAAAGTATTTCTTTTAATATACCGAGGAAAATATTGGTGCTTGATTTCTTCCATCTCATTTCAAAAATGAAAGCAATGAAGGCACATCCCAAAAGCCCTAGTCATACCTAGGACTAAGGATGAGCTACCAAACAAACATCTGAAAGAAAGAACCAAGCAGTAAGACATCAAATCTGCCTTCGAGTCTGATAAACCATCTTAAGACCTTAATAACATAAGCAAAGGAAAAGGTGATATGTCATATGGAAATCATGAGAAAGATATCATTTGCAAGAAGATACTACATTCAATATAATTGAATTTGTTCATGATACAAATGTCAGACAACACTACTTCACTAATACCAGAAATATCTCTATACAAAAATTATCCCGCACCTATTCATCTTTACAAAGAATCATGAACAGAGAAAAGGATAAGAGGAAGAAGAAAAGGTAACCACTGGATGGACAAGATTACTAATAACCAAGATCAGTGGACTCTCTAGAAGTAAGGTGTCTTAGTTCAAATAAATGCTCGTCATTAGATATATGGAGCATTCGACGGAGGTTTGTTAATAATGCTTCCTGTTCCCAGCTCATGGGCCCGGAAGCATACAACGCCTCTAGAGTTGAGCGGTATGCATGTCGCTCTATTTTGTGAACTTCCTCCGCTACATCCCCATGTGCTGGGGACAACGTCTGTCTTTCAGAGGTTGCATCTGCACAAGAATGGGCATCGTCCGAGTGATCATCTAACTCTACACGAGGACCAGCTAAGGGATAACTGTACAGATTAATGCTATTGCTACCACTAGAACTACATGTGGAATATGTGTCACACTCAACATAATCGGTTTCTAAACTTCTCCGAGGGAAACAGCCAAAACCAGCATTTGAACCCCTCTTGTCCAATTCCATTTTAGAATGCTTGCTTCTGTTGGCACAAGAAGTGAACATGCAATTTCCACCCATTTTGTTTTTCGGATAGGACATGGCAACTACCTTTTCAGGTAATGGTGGAAAATCATCTCCAGTCTGTCTCCATTGCATGACATCATTTCCCAATGCTATCTTCATTTTCGTTGCATGACGCTCTGCCGGTATGGGTAAGTTGCCGATGGTTGACACCCTCTTTACACCACAAGAAGATAAATTCAGCTTCCTCTTATGAGAATGAGCACTGTTTGCATCCTCTTTTGGTGTTTTGTAGTAGTCAGAACCCTGTTGGCCGAAGTTCTGGTCAGGCTCAGCTACTAATTCCTGCATGAACATAAGGCATAAACTTGAGCAAGGATATCAAATGCCAACGATATATATAACAATAGATACATGACATCTTAAGAAATCCAGGTTGATTAAATGGAGCTTTGGATATTTAAAAAATAAAAAATAAACGCTACATACTGACATAAATTTGTTGGAAATGTAAGAGCTGTTAAATAAAAGAATGATTGTTTCAATAAAAAAGTTGAGACAATTATTAGAGAAATTGTTCTACATGAGGTAGAAAGAAACCACTCCTTAATACTAAATAATCGAAATCGCAGTAGGAAAGGTGAAAAAAATCATCAAGAGCGAATCCACTAACAAAAATATTTACCTTTCCAACTACTCTCCATCGATCATCTTGCCAAATCTGTCTCGCACGCAGGTCAGAACCGTGAACCTCAAAAGTTTCCAAGCATCCAGGCAAGCGAACCAGAAAGCAACAATTACCAGCAACTTTTGACACTTTAACAGGTTTCCACGCACCACAATCAAACATCTCCACAACATCCCCGGGTACCCAACTTCTAGAGAGATCCACTGGGGGAGGAGGGGGCCTGATAAGTTTCCTCGGAACTCTTCCAACAATGGATCCGCACTCATCGTGGGATCCTTGATCATATCGAACGCTATAGTAGTGCCCATTCCCTGTGATGATCTCCGCCGGGATCCACAAACCACACGGCACCCCTTCAGATTTCAGAACCTCAACCTTGCCACCCTTCTTGAACCTCATCTTCCTTGATATCTTCCAAACAAAATCAAAAACCTGCTTTGCAACACAATGTGGCTTCAGAAAACGCACAAGAAGATCTCAAACAAGGTCTAAACTTCTGCTTTCACCAACGACATAACAAAATAAAGGCCTGGAAATCACAAGAAATACCTAGATAGAGGTAACCAACGCAAACAAAATCCAAGAAGCAGCACTTGAATCGCATATATTTAAAAAAACAGTTGTGAGGGGACAAACAAAGACCGAATCCGATCAAATATACTCATACAAAGACGATCCACAGGAATCGAACGATCAGCACAGCAACATCCGATTCAAATAAACTGAAATACAACCAACAAAAACAACGCTACCGAGATCGAACACTCTGTGCCGATAGGCGGAAATCGATCGTAACCTAACGCCGATCGGATCGAGATCAAAAACGTAGGCCGAATCGGCGACCAACAGATTTTCGAACAGATTAAGAACAAACTAAGAACGACGGATTGAGAAGGAGTGGAGAGATCGATCGATTACCTTCCGATAGGACGGAGGACGGCGAGAGACCGGTGCTGCTGATCGGGAATCGGGATGGATTGAAGGCGCTTTGAAAATTTTTGAAGAGGAAAATTTTTCAGAGCCCTTTTTTGTGAGAGAAGAATATATGTGGGCTTGGAGGGGTCGGATGGCGAGATCGCGGCCGTCAATTCGGGGGAGGGTGGGGATCCTACGGAGCTCTTGCTTCTATCTATCTTGCAGGTTGCACCGTATCTTGTAAGTAGGGAATTGCTTTTGCTTGTGAGGAAGGGAATAGGAGTCCGTGGAGTGGGGGGAGTTATTTGAGATCGTTATTTATTTATTTATTCTTGGTTTTTTATCTTGTTTTTTTATTTTAAAATTTTGCATGATGTGGTGTTTGAATAAGAGTTTCACGCCTTCCTTATACTTTTAAGGGGTTTTTACCTCATGAATCCTATAAATTTTTAAATTGCCTTCTCGACCTTTGAAATAAAGAAATTCTCCCTCGACTCTGTAAACTTGTTAACTCTTACCCTATGAACTCTGCGGTTAATCTGTTTGAACTCGATGAGGTAATTATGTTTTGCAAGAGCTTGTTGAGGTAATAACAAGCTTATAAGTTCGTAGGGTAAAAATCCTTACCTTTAATGTCCAAGATTGGTCCGTCATTTTCATTAATCATGCTTGAACATGTTAATGAGAGGGATTAGTTAGTGTGTGTGTGTGTGTGTTCATGTTCATTGATACTCTGACTATTTATATGGATGATCGTGTTATTAACTCCGATTAAAGTTAGATATTTAGTGATTAATCTGACATGAAGAAATCATGTGGTTGACCATCTTGAGTTTAAAGAATAATGAAAAAAAGATGATAATATGAATTTATGTAACTATATTTTCAATAATATTTTAAAAATAAGGATAAAGTCCTTGACGACGCAAGATTCATTTGTGAGATTACAGTTCATCGTTATTTTCAATTCAAAATTTTTTTAGGTGGGTCTAAATAATCTAATGGCATTTCAAGAGTTTCCTACTTTCATGTATCCTACTACATAACTAATTCGCTTTCTTTTTGCATGTATGATTAACGATCAGCTAGCAGACCTATGGTATTGAATTTTTAAAAGTTTGCTTTTAAAAGATCGATATATCATATGTCATTGCAATGCTACAATGGTGGAAAATGAAGTCTAAAACTCTCTATGTTGTCCGAAGTGGATGTCTCTACATGTACATGGTCATGAGATTGATATCGTCTTAATACATTTCATCAGAAGTATTTCACATGCATGGCATGTATTGCCAAATATTTATCAGTCGTCAAATAGAATGTTGTTCCCAACTCAACATCCTCTCCTTTTCTTCCCATTATCCTCTCTCCACTTATTGTTTCCATGAGAGCAAAGAACATCCTCATCTTCCCCCTTTCTCAGTCACCTCAGCTTCCCTCCTCTTCCCATACACATTCCTCTTTCACTCTGCTTTCCACCGTCGCCTCCTCCACAACTTCGGTCAGCACTCCCTTACACTCTCCTCATCTGTTCGCACCTTTCTGTAACTTTTCCCCATGTTCTTCCCCTCCCAACTTCCAGGAACTCATACCATGCACTAAGCGTATCGTCAACATCTTTCAACACATCCCCTCCCTCGAATTCCCCAAGCTCATACTCATTAAGAATCTCCATGAGTACCTAAATGGCACTCCAAGCTCTCCCTCATGGACTACATCGGTTGATGATCCTTGTACCAACTTCGTTGGCTTGATTTTTTAGTAAACGTCGAGAGCTCCGTAGAGAAGTTGGCAAAAGTCTTGTATGTATGCTCTGCGGAGCAGAAGAGGGACATAATCGTAGTACTCTAGATATCTTTAAGGATCCTGGTAAGTATATGCAATTTTTTTTGTTTACATTAATGTATACTATCTTTTTATTATTTGTATTATGAAGCAACGTTAACTTCTCTCAAAAATAAAAAGATCATTCCGTTATTACAAATATACTTATAATGGTGTTTGCATCACAAAAAGATCATTTCGTTATTACAAATATACTTATAATGGTGTTTGCATCTCATTCAGTGATAATTGTATTTATAATGCTCTTTAAAATCCATTTTGTAAGTGTAATATATGTTTAAAATGTTTATTTACATTTTCTGTACTTTATATTTTTTTCCTTTAGATCAGCGGATGCACCATTCAAGAGATGCGAGTGTTGGGATGTTGAGTCGGCTAAGAGAAGGCGATGACGGTCCAAAAGTGTTGGAAAGAGACTATACAAAGGGATCTTAATTTTTTAGATATAAGCCTGAGATTGATCTAAGATAGATCTGAATGGAGGCGAAGAATCCATGTAGCCAACCCTACTTAACTGTGAGAAAAGGCTTTGTTGTTGTTGTAGATTCCTTTCGATAGTCTCATTCCGATACTTCTTGGGCCTTCCTCGCCTTCTCTTAGCCAATTCAACATCTCAAAACTCGCGTCTTCAAATTGGTGCATTATTCAATCTCCTTTCCAAATGGTCAAATCATCTTAAGCGATTTCTCCCATCTTATCCTCTATCAGAGCTTACCAACTTTCCTTCTAATCATATCATTCTAATCATTAAGTATACGACCTCACATTCACCTTCACACTAAATTGGAAGGATGTTGTTCTTGAAATGCTTTATAAACACAAGCGAAATACGACTACAACAACCGAGATTGAGGACATCCAGTAGACATGAATACTTGTTATTTATATCATATGTGATTTAGTGATGGTAAGTATTTGTTTAATGAAGTGTTAAGATGTTTAATTAGTTACACCACTAATTAGATGCTTAGTTTATTATTCAAGTTTTCAAATTAACGTAATGGTGAGCCTCAATGTCATTCGAACACGCACAAAACACACATCACTAGGATCACAATCCAAGAGATAGTTACAAACCGTTATTGAATGAGTATTTTCATTATCATGATTCATTAAATTTGAAATTTATTTAATAGGTTCTATCTACCATTTTATGTTTTGTTTGGATTGGATATTTTTCACGAACACAATTATTATTTAATTTTCAATTTCATTCTCAAAGGAATGGCTTGAACCACATGTTTGTAAACTCAAACAAGTTTTTATAGAAATAATGTTCACCTTTGTAAAATTTGATATGTTCTTTGTAAAATCCACGTTACTTTCGTAGTATTTGTGCAAAAAGTCATAATCAAAATATTTACATTCCAGTTATAAAATTTATTCTTCTTTGTAAAAATTAATTATCTATTTATAAATTTTTGTTGGTGCTTTGTAAATATAAAAAAGCATTTTATAATATTTTGTTTTGTTTTGTTTTGTTACAAAGAATTAATTTGTAATATTCAGCCACTTGGTAAAATTCATGCGTTTTTTGTAAAATTTGTTCAAACTACAAAATAAAAAATCGATAGTAATTTATTAACAATTTTCAACAAAGGAAATTATGTAAGAAATAAATGCATGTCTGTAAATTGATACGAAATTTATGTAAATACAAGTCAATTATATGTAAAATACTACCGACCATATGAAACAAAAAAAAGGCAACCCCTCCTATTTCAAATATCCACGAAGGCAACCCGTCCATCTCTGCCCTTCTCCATTCCAAATATCCAAGCCAGGCACGACCAATCCAAAAACCTTCGCCACTCCAAAGATCCGTGGGAGGAGGGACTACGACCATGGTGGTTGAAGGAGAGGGATCATGGGGCTAGGATGGCAACGGAGTAGGGATATAGCAACAAGGAGGTGTGGATCATCTACTACCCCTATGAACCCTTCACTTGAGATAGAATTAAGAGTGGATAGGAAGTGGAGAGCATACAACTTCATGAAGCTGAGCAACATATCCACTTTCTCCAATACATGTACATAATATCACATCACATTGACCTGACCATTCAAACATCTTAATCCAACTCATCCTACCCCTATTACCAAATAGATCCTAATAATTTTATATAGATTCTACCAATAAAACGGATCCTAGCAGAAGGCCGCTCCTGATAAAGAAACCATTCTACAATGGGATTTTTACCAGGCAGACCTTATAATCTTTTCCAATTACCTCCACGATCTTTGAAACAACCTAATTTATCCCTCGATCCCGTAAACTTGCTCTGTCTTACCCCACAAACCCTTCCGTCAATTTTAACTTCATTTGAGTCAATTGCTTGGGTTAGCCTTGAGTTAATCTAATCAATGGAAAACCAACATCCTGGAAGAGGTCAGGGAGGGGAGGAAGCGGAGGTTAGGGAGGTGGGCGGCAGCCTGGAGGAGGTCGGGGAGGGGAGGAGAGGTGACTTGGAAAGGTTGGGAAGGTGGGTGGCAGTTTGAAGGAGGTCGGGAAGGGGAGGAGGTGCAGGCCAGCAGTGGCCTGAAGGAGTTCGGTCGTGATTCTCTTCTCGATGTCCCAATACTTGGCGAGGTCGCTCCAGTACGAGCTATTGATGAACTACTTCTCCGTATGGAGCGCATGGATCCCCTTTCTAGAGTTGATCGATCTCTACGAGCGCCTTGTCCTTGCCCATGACTGACGTCGACGCAGTCCTCTTGTGCTCCGATGACATCTCGATCAAGGAGGCTTTCGATCACCTAGTCGAGGTCAATGTCAGGGAGGGTATGCTCCTCTCTTACCTCTCGATGTTAAGGTCCAATCTTCTCATCCAGGGAGGCCAAGCTTCAGCTCGAGCTTCGCTTCCTCTTCCAATCCATAACCATTTTCCTCTCTTCCTCTATCTCTCGCCATCCACTCCCCTTTGCAGGATATCCAATCCAGTAGCAGAGGACGTAACCCAACTTCCCTATTCCCCTACATCACTCCAAGAACACCTCTCTCCCACGACTGATGTCGACGCGATCCTCTTATGCTCCGATGACATCTAGATCGAGGAGGCTTTCAAGCTCCTAATCGAGGCCAATGTCGACTCGTCGAGCGACCACGAGAGATTGTGATTTTGCTAGAGTGGAGCGACAAATGCTTCAACGAGATCTCTTCCTCGTCATCATCGATTCTGAAGTGAGTCTGGTCAGGGAAGACGAATGCTATCGTGTTGTAAGCCTTCTGGAGTTCCCCGGACAGGTGGTTGTATCGTCCGACCAACACACGGTAGGACTTGTACACGTCTTGCACGAAGGTGACAAGCTCCAACCTCCTCTTGTAGTACATGTCATGCATGAGGACGAGAAGGTGACGAGCTCCGACCTCTTGTCAACGATAGCCTGAAGTGCAAGTCAACAACAGTGCAGGGGAGGTCAAGGACGACGTGAGGGAGGTCAGGGACAACACAGGGGAGGTGGAAGGGGAAGGATGGCATCTTTTGTAAATTTGCTAAACAAATAAGGTAATATTTACCTCTTTTTAACAGAATCTAGTTACATTTAACAGGTCTACGGAGTAAGAGTTAACAAGTTTACGGGGTCGATGGAGGAATTATGTCGTTTCAAAGGTCGTGAAGGTACTTGGAAAAGATGATAGGGTCTACCAAGTAAAAATCCCTTCTACAATCCAACAAATATCCGCCTAATACAACATATAAACGGCCCCCTTTTCGTGTACTGTCATTTATTTTAAAATAAATATCATGAAAAAGGAAATAAATCTATGCTTTAATCTTGTGGAAAAAAAGTGATAATTCCTCGTCACGTCGACACTCCAGTAGATGTAACCACCAGAAACTTTAAAATGAAATGATATTTTTTTAGAATAAAGGCAGACAACAGAATCACACAAGACTTCCTGAATCCGATTTCTGAAGGCCACATCTTTCCCAGGATTAGTGATATGGTCGCTTTCCCTCTGCTGTGCATGCGTGGCACTCATCTGTATAATAACCAAGTCATTGCACGCATAAACCAGGAAAAACATGCACATGTTGCCAATTTCTCTTGACTAGCTTCTAAACGTAGATGGCACTTCCATTTTTTCTGACAAGTCAACAGGCCTTAGAACTTGAATGTTCAAACAAAGTTAAAAGAGCAAGGCACTGGAAAGTAATATACCTGAGACAAATTAATATAATCTCCTGTTTCACTGGAAATAATGACAATATTTCAGTGAAGTCACATCCCACATCATATTCAGCACATAGTACAACAGAAATTGGAGAAAAGAAATCAACTGAGCCAGGGAATGGCATACATACCCATTCATATCGCCATGCGCAATCGACGATCCAAAGCCAACCCACTTCCACGTGAGACGATATTTAGCCTGAAAACAGTTACTAGAAGACGGCTCTCGCTAAATATCACTTTGTGAAGATACAGAAATATGAGATGAATGACAAATATAAGAATCAAAGCCGATTGTCACACAGAAAACAAGTGCAAACCCCCCTGCTGGAGAACTCGCCAACCTCTCCAGCGGAAGATCACTTGAATACGAACACAGTCAATGTGAAACAAAACTTTTCCTCGGAAGAGGATAATATAAAATTGTGGACAAGCTACAAAGTTCTTCAGGACTCCGCAATTGGTTGTCATTCAGATGCCTTGAACGCAAGGGGCCAGACATTGTGCATGGCGACGTATTTGGTCTCACATAGCTGCACCATAGCTGCAGCATAGGAAATGAAAGCTATTTTGAAGTCTTGCTACATTTTAATAAACAAGACTAGTTTGAATTTATTTACATGAATCATGATAATACACGAGCATGGCTGTGATTCGCAAAAACCAAGGTGGACTGCGATGCAATGTAAAACATGGAACTTCAAGTCTGTAACATACAACTTAACCAGAATGAACATGCGCGAGTTTTGATATGCTTTGCTGTGCATGCAGAAAGCTCCCATGCTCAAGTTTTGATATTGTTGTGAAAAAGAATGAAACGTAATTCTATTCCTCGAACCCTAAGCTCTCTGATATAGAGGAGAGACCTATGGGTAAACTACATAAGCTAGACAAAAGAACCAAAAAAATAAGAAAACAGTACAAAGACAGAAATATATCTCCATACCCCCCCTCAAGATGGAGCATAGATGTCAATCATGCTCATCTTGGATGAGTATTTCCGAAAAGGTCCTCGGAGCAAAGCCTTAGTGGAGATATCTGCCGTTTGATCTCCAGAGCTAACATGAGATGTAGAAATAAAGCATCTCTGAATCATGTCCCTAGTATAGTGGCAGTCCACTTCAATGTACTTAGTTCTCTCATGAAATGCAGGATTGTTTGCAATGAATAGGGCTGCCTGATTTTCACATTGTAGTTGCATGGGAAGAGGTACATCTATATGTAAATCTGCTAGTACTGCTCAAACCCACATCATTTATGTACTAGCCTGTGTCACAGCCCTATATTCAGACTCATCACTAGACCTGGCAACCACAGTTTGCTTCTTACTCTTCTAAGATACAAGAGAGCTACCAACAAAAACGGCAAAGTCCGAAGTGGACTTTCTATCCTTTGGACATCCTGCATAGTCTGCACCAGCACATACAGAAATAGTAAGTGTTGCGTCTAATCTGAATAATAATCCCACACCTGGTGAAGACTTGAGGTACCTCAATATCATATATACAACATCCATGTGCACCTGTCGGGGTTGCTCCATGAATTGATTCACCCGACTAACTGCAAATGAGATATCCGACATGGTTTAATAACATAAAGGAGCTTTCTCACTAATTCTTTGTATCTTCTCCTGTCCAGCTCCTCTACATCATCATCATATAACCTCATATTAAAGTCCATAGGAGTGGTAGCAAACAGACATCCAATCATTCTCGTCTCAGCTAGCATATCTGTCACATATTTCCGTTGGGTTAACATAAGATCCTGCCGATTCCTGGTAAATTCTAACCTCAAGAAATACCGTATGGTACCAAGATCCTTGGTAACAAACTGTTGGCCCGGAAATTCCTTTGCCCTTTTTATTCAATGCATATCATCACCTGAAACTAGTATGTTGTCAACATATACCATAGCCACCGCACCTCTGGGAGTTCTCTGTACAAACAATGAGTGATCCGCATTCGACCTCTAAAATCCATGCTTCTCAATTAAATCCGAGAGCTTCTGAAACCATGCCCTTGGACTATGTTTAAGGCCATATATTCCCTTATAAAGTCTGTACTTCCCATCATCAGCAAACCCAGGAGGCTGCTGCATGTAGACTTCTTAATGCAGATCGTCATACAGAGGCATTTTTAACATCAAGCTAAAAGAGAGGCCAATCGCGTATCACAACCACAGAAAGAAGAATTCGTAGAGTGGAATGACGAACAACCGGCGAGAATGTGTCCAGATAATCCACTCCATATGTTTGAGTAACCCCACGAGCAACCAGTCTGGCTTTATACCTATCCAAACTCCCATCTGCATGGTGTTTAACAATAAACACCCACTTGCAACTGACAACATATGCTCCACTAAGGGGCATGGACCAAACTCCATGTACCACGTGACTGTAGGGCAGCCATCTCTTCTTCAATAGCTAGGCGCCACCGACTATCCTTCAAAGCCTCTTGATAATTCCGTGAAATGTCCACAACAGACAATGCAATAGCAAAATTTTTGAATTATCCAGTCAAGCGATCAAAGGAAATCCTGGAGCCCAAAGGATATGATGCACAGCTACGCATCTGCTTCCGAAGCGCAATAGGTATGTCCAAATCATCAATCTCTATGTCATTTCTGTGTCAAGGAAGGAAATATCGGTATCGATATCGTTTCGGTACAATGTCGATACCGATATATCGCCGATATATCGGCGATATATCGACGCATATCGCCGAAACCCGGTATCCACCAAGGCATTTTCTCCTGTCGATATCCGATATCGTCCATATCGGCGATATATCGGTGACTTGTCGATACCGATATATCGCCGATATATCGACGATATATCGCGATATGGCGATCCTTGTTCTGTGTAGAGAACCCTGCTCGGGCAAAGTATCAGACCCGTCGTTAGAAACAATGTATTCAGAACATACCTCATGTGTGCTAGATGATGAGCAGTGTCCATGAGCAGAAGTAAGTCGACGTGTATAGTAATGTGGCAGCGTAGGAACTAGGATAATAGGAGCTGAGGAAAGAGGATGGGGTGAAGGTGGTGATGGTGGTGAAGGCGGTGGTGGTGGTGGCATGTAGATTTCATCATCGACATCTGACGAAGTCAACCGATCACCTGTAGGAGAGAAGTACATTACAGACTCGAAAAAGGTGACATCAACATTAACATAATACTTCATGTGCAGTGGGTCATAGCATCTATACCCTTTTTATGTCCTGGAGTACCCAACAAAGACACACTTGACAGCTCTAGGAGAGAGCTTGTCAAGACATGGAGACAACTGGTGAACAAAGGCAACCGAGTCAAAAATATGAGTGAGTGAGAGCAATTCTTGCTCGGGAAATGCAGAGGAAAAAGGAATTTTCTCACCCGAGACAGACGAGGGCATGCGATTCACAAGATAACATGTCGTAAGAATAACATCATCCCAAAAAGAATACGGAGCACGACTCTGAATGAGGAGAGTTCTGGTAACATCAAGTAAATGGTGGTGCTTTCTCTCCGCCATACCATTTTGCTGGGAAGTATTGGCACACGATGTTTGGTGAATAATACCACGACTTGAAAAGAAATTGGAGAGAGCACGAGTACATAATTCAGCAGCATTATCAGTTCTCACAAATTTCACAGATGAAGAAAACACATTTTGTACTTCATTGATAAAGTTCTTTATAACATCTCCTGCTTCAGATTTAATCTTTAATAAAAAAACCCATGACAGACGAGTGAAACCATCCACAGCAACAAGATAAAACATGTGTCCCTGATAATCGGGAACACGACTTGGACCCCAAATATCAATATGAAATAACTCGAAATTGAAGCTACTGCTCCGACTCTGACGACTAGGGAAGGTAGACCGATGATGCTTCCCCAACTGACATGCCTCACATTGGAAGGACGAATGTGGAGATATCTGAGGCAGAGCACAACACATTTTCTGGAGCAGAAGATGACCAAAACACAGGTGCCACGTAAAGGGTGAGACAGATCCAACAGAAAGAAAAAAAGCCAACATAAGGGGTTCGAACCAAGCGATAGAGGCCGCCCTGATCACGACCACACCCAATCACCTTGTCCGTAATGATGTCATGAAATACAAGAGAAGATGGGTCAAAAATAGCTCGACAATGAAGATCCTTCGTAATCTGACTAATAGATAACAAATTCATAAAAAAACAGGTGCATGTAACACATTCTGTAGTCGTATAGAAGGTGTCAAGCTAATCTCCATATGTCTTGTGATCGGGGAATGAGTCCCATTAGTTATAAGCATAGTCCTCCCTGGAGGAACATGTCTGTAAGCTGTAAGTTGACCTCTATCTCCACACAAGTGATGCGTAGCATCATAGTCCATAATACATTTTGTAACATCAGATCCACTACATCTTGTACGGTCATAAGTACTACATGAGGTACTAGAAGATGCTGAAGCAACCACGTCTGAGTGACTTCCCAAGGCAGATGAAGAAGTAATGGAACTGGCAGGAGGCATAATATCCCTCAATCATGCAACAAGTTCATCAAATCTCTGATCCGAAGAGGGAACATGCGAGGACTCAACATGCTCAGCTACTCGGACGGATGCAAGAAAGCTATGCTTGGAAAAGCATGTATCCTATGAACGTCCAGAACGATGGCAGTAAGTGCAGGGCTGATGAATACGACATCCTCTGCCACGAGATGCACGTCCACGAAACTGGGAAGAACCTCCTCGACCTTAGCAGGCATCCATCGCTGAAGAAGTATGACTGGCATCAGTGGATGGGACAATAATCCTGCTGAGCCTACGAAAGCTTCCACAATGGAAGGAATCATAGCATCTGCCAGAATCTAGGAACGAGCAGCTTCATACTCAGGATCAAGGGTTGCTAGGAATACACCAACCATGGTGGCATTCCTATATGCCTTCTGCTGCTCAGGAGTAGACGTGAGAGGCACGGAGCTGTGGAGCTTCTCAAACATCCCATGTAAGGATGTAACGAAAGAAGGGGCCGTCTGTTCTACTTGATAGTAAAGATATCGTACTGGAGCTGCAAAATCTTGGTCTCATTCCTCACCTGAGAATAAGTTGTTGTGAGGATATTCTACATAGCCATGGTAATGAGTTGATGTAACACATCAGTGGCGATCTCTATCGTCAACGTACCTGAGATCCAAACTTTGACATATGCATCATCCGCCTCACACGATGCATTAACCTCAGTTTTCTCAACCAGTTCTTCCTCGGTAAGAATGTGTTTCTAACCCGTAGACTTCATCAGACTCATGAACTACATGGCCTAGAGCTCGTGGATCATCCCGTCCATCTTGACAATTGGCGATGGACCTCTGAAGGCGCACGTGACAGGGATATCGACCTTGCTCTCTGACATATCACCAGGTGAAGAAATCTAAGGTTTTGTAGTAGACCAATAGATAAGTGTCTACACAGACATATAGGAATTTGATTACATGTGTAGACTTATGTAATCAAATCCATCAACACAAGCGGACCTCAATACGAGCAAGGAGAATCGTAGAGAGATCTGTTGGCAAGATCAAGGACCGACGGCAGAGGGAGGCGATCCCACAAAGGAGAAAGAGAGATGACGGAGGCGGCAATCTGGCCTGGCGGTGGAAGGTCGACGACGGGAGTCCAGCCTGGTAGTGGAAGGCCGGCAACGACTGGCTTGGATGAGAGGGCGATAGCGACGGCGACGCCGAGAGGAGAGAGGGGCGGTGACGCCGAGAGTAGGGAGGTGTGGCGGGTGTGGTAGGGTTAGGGTACGAGAGCTCCGACCTAGGATCGTCGCTCTGATACCATGTTGGGAAAAAGAATGAAACGTAATTCTATTCCTTGAACCCTATGCTCTCTTATATAGAGGAGAGACATGTGGGTAAATTACATAAGCTAGATAAAAAAATACAAAAAAATAAGAAAACAGTATAAAGACAGAAATATATCTCCACAGATATTATTCTCAACACACGGCTAAATGCAGAAAATATGTTGTTTTATGGGATAAAGATAGATGCATTTCAAATAACCATGTAAAGACATTGGTAATAATTTTGTATTTTTTTTGCCGTCCCGATAAAAAAAGTTCAACTCTTTATTTGTTCAGATGCAATAAAAGTGAAAAAGGGCACACGGCCATGGATTGAGGATCATTACAAGGTACATGAATATAATTTCATATTGACTTAAAATTGACAAGGAAACTACACGGTCATGTATTGAGCACCACTACAAGGTACATAAATTCCACCCCATGTGGGAACAAGATATTCTTATTATAAAATATATATTTAATGCACTGCTCAAGATTTACTCGATTCCTGAAACCTTTAAAGATGGTTATTTTGCATGATTCTAGCAAATATAAAAGTTATTTTAGTGCAGAATTCGAGACTTTACCTCATCAATAGATCGTTCCTTCCACCTTTCATTCAATGTAGAACTTGGAAGTAGCAGGTGGCAAAAGTTCACCAGAAAATTTCTTCAATTCATAAGTGAATTCCGTATCCAGTAATCGATGGTTTTCTTTGGAACGACTCATTGAAAAAGTAACTGATATATCATCACCTTTGTTAACCCTTAGTGGAGGATGGATTAGGAAGACCTGATCATGTAGCAGCATTAGAATCCAAGCAATAAAAAAGATGATAGATAAAGACTAATCAACATTGTAACCTTTCTCCAGCAATTAATGATGATATATTTCGGGATTTCATTATCAAAAGGTGACAGGAGTTCGGGTAACTCATCCGAGTTCCCTAACTTCCTGCCATATATGCAATGGTTTCAATTTTAGAAAGCGAAACAAAAAAAATATTATGACAAAAGAAATTACAATTGTAAAATTAATTCACCTTTTCAAGACTACAAAAATATTCGGCCAGTTAATACGACCTAAAACTATGGAAAGGAAAGTTGTTACGTGATGGCCAACATTCGAGTCTGAGCCATGTAGAACAATCCCTGGTGGTGGAATAAAGGTTGAGACACTGTCCTAGAGGGACTGAAGATCATCTATAGATTGCCTTCCCAGGATCAGATTTAACCACCTGAGTTCCATCTTCTATTCATGTGGAGAAGAGAGACAAAATGGGATATTTATTCCATAGGACTAGGGTCTCTTATATAGAGAGAACCTTAAAGAGTACACAACAACAACAACAAAGCGTTTTCCCACAATTAAGTAGGGTCGGCTACATGGATTCTTCGCCTCCATTCAGATCTATCTTGGGTCAATCCCGGGCTTATATCCACAAAACAAAGATCCTTCGTATGGTCTCTTTCCAACACTTCTTGGGTCGTCCCCGCCCTCTCTTAGCCAGCTCAACATCCCAACACTCGCATCTCCTAACTGGTGCATCAGCTGATCTTCTTTGCAAATGACCAAACCATCTTAAGCGGTTTTCTCGCATCTTATCCTTTATCGGAGCAACACCAACTTTCTTTCTGATTGCATCATTCCGAATCCGATCTTTACGTGTGTGTCCACACATCCATCTTAGCATTTTCATTTCTGCTACAGTCATTCTCTGCACATGTCTATGGTTCACAGGCCAACATTCAGATCCATAGAGCATAGCAGGTCTCACGTCTGCTTTGTAAAACTTTCCTTTAATTTTTAAAGTAATTTTCTTATCACACAGAATAGCAGAGGTTCCTCTCCACTTTAGCCAGACTGCATTTATTCTATTAGTAACATCTCCATCAATTTCCCCATCATGTTGCAAAATAGATCCCAGATATCTAAAAGAATCTCTCTTCTGAATGTTATCATCACCAATCTTCACCTCAATTCCTTCACCATTGCTTCCATCAAAGGTGCACTCCATATATTCTGTCTTAGCCCTACTTATACGAAATCCTTTACTCTCCAACTCATGTCTCCAGACCTCAAGCTTCTCATTTACTCCATCTCTAGTCTCGTCAATCAACACAATATCATCAGCAAATAACATACACCAAGGTAACTCATCCTAAATGTGACTTGTCAACTCGTCCATAATCAAAGTAAAAAGAAATGGACTCAAAGCTGAACCTTGATGTAAACCAATGTTGATGTCAAAATAGCCAGTCTTCCCAGACGGGGTCCTTACACAATATAAAGCCCTATCATACATGTCCTTTATGAGGTTAATGTATAGGACAGGCACTTGTCTCTTCTCCAAAACTCTCCACAATATCTCTCGTGGGACAAAATCACAAGCCTTCTCCAAATCCCCATTGGAGGTTCTTCCTTTTAGCTCTATAAATCCCCATTGTTCTCCTCAGCAAATGGATGGCTTCAATAGTTGATCGACCTGGCATGAATCCGAATTGGTTTTCTTTGACGTTGGAAACTTGCCTCAACCTTCTCTTGATCACACGTTCCCAAATTTTCATAGTGCGACTCATCAGCTTGATACCTCTATAATTTGAACAATTTTGAATGTCTCATTTATTCTCATAAAGAGGCACTACGATACTCCTCCTCCAGTCTTCAGGCATTTTCTTGCTTCGCCAAATAACATTGAATAGATTCGTAAGCCAAGTCAAACCACGCTCACCTAAAACTTTCCATACTTCTACAGTGATGTCATCCAGTCCTACACCTTTCCCATGTCTCATAACCTTCAAAGCCTCCTCTACTTCATGTCTTTGTATCCGTCTATAGCTTGCACGATTCAAGTAACTTTCACCACTAGCTAGATCACCCAAAGTGATCTCTCTATTTCCTTCCCCAATGAAAAGTTTATGGAAGTACTGCTCCCATCTAGTCTCTATATCCTTCTGAGTAACAAGCACGTGACCTTCCTCGTCCTTAATGCATCTCACTTGAGAAAGGTCTTTGGTCTTTCTTTCTCTTACTTTGGCAAACCTGAATACATCCTTCTGCCCTCCTTAGAGTTGAGATTTTTATACAAAACTTCATAAGCTTTCGACTTAGCTTCGCTTACAGCCTTCTTTGCTTCCTTCTTTGCTATTTTGTAGTTTGTGACAGTTTCCTCTGTTCTATCCTTAAACATAGCTTTAAAGCATGCTCTTGAGGAAAAATACATTGTGGAGAAAAGAAGAGAAGAATATTGTGTGTTTATTCTGTGAGGTCTAGGGGTCCTTATATAGGACTAAACCCTAAGGTGCTCAGAGGAGAACTTACATAAATACCCCTGTGGGGTTACAATGATAAATAAGGGAACAGTGATAATAAGAAAACGGTGATAAATAAAGAAACATCAATCTATGGTGATCTCTAATACTCCCCCTCAAGTTGGAGCATATTCGTCGATCATGCCCAACTTGGAAGTTATCCAGGAAAGCCGCTTCTTAGTCACTGCCTTGGTAAAAATATCAGCAAGTTGAAGATCTGTTGGAATGGGTGGCGTGGTTATCTTCCCTCCTCGTACAACATCTCTGATAAAGTGACAATCAATCCCAATATGTGTTGTTCTCTCATGGAACACGGGATTGGTAGCAATGTATGTAGTTGATTTGTTGTCACAGTACAAGGGAATAGGAGTAGATGAAACAGCATTTAGTTCTTGTAGAAAAGTGAGCAGCCGCGTGATCTCACATGTAGCCTGAGTCATTGCTCTATATTCAGCTTCAGCACTAGATCTTGAAACAACTGCTTGTTTCTTGCTCCTCCAACTAGCCAGGTTTCCTCCTATCATCATGGTGTATCCAGTTGTAGATCGGCGGTCTTCAGGAGAGCTTGCATAATCAGCGTCAGCATATGCAGTGAGATTTGTGTGACCATTTGCCCCATAGAAGATGCCTCACCCTGGTGAGTCTTTTAGGTAGCGAAGGATTTGACGAACATCTTGCCAATGGTTGTAGCATGGTTTCTCCATATATTGGCCAGCTCTGCTTACAGCATATGATATATCAGGTCTAGTAACTGTAAGATATAGAAGTTTGCCAACCAGGATCCTATATCGTGTAGTGTCTTCAAAGAGGGGATCATTGGATGTAAAATGTTTTCTAGGCTCTGCTAGAATTCCTGAGGGTTTGCACCCAAGTAGCCCTGCCTCAGTTAGTATGTCAAGGCAGTATTTCCTCTGCGACATATGTAAGCCTTTCTTAGTACGTACAGCTTCTATGCCTAGAAAATAGCGAAGTTGTCCAAGATCCTTGGTGACGAATACTTTTTGCAAGAAAGCCTTGGTTTCCAATATCCCTTGGTCATCATCTCCAGTAATAATCATATCATCTACATATACAGCAAGAATTACAATACCAGTCTGCCGTCTCCTGACAAAAACTGAATAGTCAGACGTAGTCCTCTGGAAGCCCATGGTGCCAATCTTTGTACTCAGTCTATCAAATCAAGCCCTAGGACTCTGCTTTAGTCCGTAAATGGTTTTGTGAAGTCGGCATACATACGCCCCCTCGACTTCGTATCCTGGGGGTTGTATCATGTAGACTTTTTCGTCAAGCTCTCCATAAAGAAATGCATTCTTGACATCTAACTGAAACATAGGCCACCCGTTGTTGACAGCCACAGAGATAATAGTTCGTATGGATCCCATCCTAGCCACAGGGGAGAATGTTTCGAAGTAGTCTACCCCGTATGTTTGAGTAAAGCCTTTTGCTACAAGTCTTGCTTTAAAATGATCAACGTCAGGAGACTGCTTTGTAGTGAAGATCCAACAACTGAGCGACATGCAACTGGTTTAATTCCATAAGGGCATTTGACAAGGTCCCATGTTCTTCTAGACTGTAATGCTTCCATTTCTTCATGCATTGCCATTCTCCATCCCTCATCTTGTAGTGCACTATGATGATCTTTGGGGACAGAAATAGCCATTATAGCATCTGCATATCTTTTGTCAGAGCATGATAAGCCATTAGTAGAGGTGAAATGAGATATTGGATGAAGTGTACATTGCCTCTTTGTTCTTCATAGAGCAATGGGAAGCTCCTGAGGACTATCCGGGGTAGTTTTGGTGGGAGCACTCGAGGATGGTATAGTTTCCTGCAACAGTGGAATAGGTAAAGGAACATGAACAGGATTAGGGGCACAATTCTTCTTTTATACACAATTGGTGGAGGAGGAAACTGAAGGGGAATATCGGACATAGTCTGAGTAAAGAAGCTGGTTTGTTCAAAGAAGGTGGCATCACGAGAAACGTAATAGCGATGTCCTGTAGGATCATAACACAGGTATCCTTTTTGAGTTTGAGAATATCCTAGAAAAACACATTTGATAGCTCGAGCAGACAATTTTTCAACGGTATGGAAATTATGGACGAACGTTGTGCATCCAAAAAATCGTAGGGGCAGAGGGAAAGGTTCTTCCTTGGGATAGAGCAAGTTGAAAGGAGTGGAGCTATGTAGAGAAGCAGAGGGGACCATGTTTATAAGATGAACAGCAGTAAGAATAGCATTCCCCCAATATATCTTGGGAACATTCATATGGGTCAGTAAGGATCGAGTAATATCAAGAAGGTGTCTCAGTTTTCTTTCAGCAATCCCATTTTGTTCGGATGTGTATGGGCAAGAAGTTTGATGTATGGTACCCTGGGAGGCAAAGAAGGTTATCAAGTCATTCTGAGTAAATTCCAAAGCATTATCAGAACGAAAGATTTTAATAGTAGTGGAGAAAAAATTCTTGACATAATGAAAGAAGTTCTTGACAACGATATTAATTTCTGAACGTTCTTTTAACAAAAAAACCCAAGATAAACGACTGTAGTCATCAACAAAAACAGCAAAGTACTTATGACTACTAATAGTTCGGACCGGACAGGGTCACCAAATATCACAATGAATTAGGAAGAAAGGAGTAGTGCGACGAAGCTCAGTTCGAGCAGGAAAGGAAACTCTATGATGTTTTCCGAACTGACATGCTTCACACTCAAAGGGTTTTAGCATATAGATAGTTCGGTGAACATCATAGAGAGAGCCTTGGCAGAAGGATGTCCCAGACGAAGGTGCCATAGAAGTGGATCTTCAGAGATTGAGGTAGCGCCAGCAAAGTTGGAAGTAGACGGGTTGTTGAGGTAATATAGGCCATTCCTCTCATGTCCCCCACCAAAAATTTGCCTCGTCCGGATGTCCTGAAAATAGCAATAGAATTCATTAAAAATAACACGACAATGTAGCTCACGACATAGCTTCTAAACAGATAAAAGACTGAGTGGGAAAGCAGGAGCACAATGCACATCTGTCAGTCAAAGTTTGTTGGAGAAGTCAATAGTTCCAATAGCAGTAAACGGAGAATGATCCCCATTGGCAACAGGAACGCTCTTTACATTGGTAGAGGGTTGAGATGAGGTGAGTAGACTTGCTTCTCCCGTTAGATGAGTAGAAGCTCCAGAATCAATAATTCATGCATGCTTGGTAACAGAGACTGAGTTGGCTACTGTACCTGAGGTAGTGGCAAGGCTAGCAGTAGCAACAGATGCAGTCTTGTCTTTGGTTGAGGGAGCTGAATCATTTAGAAGTTGCCGCAGACGAGTGTATTCAGAAGCAGTGAATGGAGTATGTTGTTCACCTGTACTCTGAGTAGATGTATCATTGTTCGTATCATATGATTCGTCGTCAATAGTGTTATGAGCACTTGGTTGCTTGCCAAATGTTGCCCAACAACGCTCAGAAGGATGATTCATGCGACCACAGTGTACGCATGCAGGATAACGGCCAGTAGAGAAATCACGACCACGACCTCGTCCAAGGTCACGTCCACGACAAGAGTCACGTCCACGGCCACGACCTCGGCCTCCAAGATAAGGTTGTCGTCCTCTGTACACAGATGAATAGTGGGTTGTTGTCTCTGTAGAAGGATGAACCAGAGAATTTTGAACCGGAGCCTCTAGTTCCTATAGTCGACCGAATATAGTTTCGATCGTAGGCAATTTATCCGCCATAAGAAATTGATCTTTTGCAATTTTGTACTTCGGGTGAAGTCCTGAGAGAAACCTGTAGACCTGCCACTCAGCACGTTCTCTTATTTGTTTATCACAGCATGCAGGTTGAAAGATAAGAAGTTCTTCAAACAAGCTTGTAAGTGTTCGGTAATATTCAGTTAGACTGGTCTCTTCATGATTAGTAGACCAGATTCTTGTGTATATATCAGAAAAACAAGACTTAGTTGTTTTCTGGGAATATGTGTGCTCAAGATTTTCCCACATGGCTTTAGCAGTATCTTTATATAGGAGATTTGCAGCAATATTTGGATCTACACTATTTGTCATCCAAGTAATTATCTGGCAATTGTCGACAAAACATGCCCCATAATCTGCATCAGTGGTAGCAGGAGGAGTCTTCGTGAGGATGGCACTCTTTCGTTGGCCACCAATAAATATCTTGAAGGATCGAGACCATAGAACATAGTTTTCAGAGCCTTTCAACTTGATAGATATGCCTTGTACCATCAGAGGAGGAAACATAGGCTTGGTCTCGATGGACGTCATGATAGCATCTCTAGGTCAAGAAAAAGTGACCTAGATAAAGTTGTAGTTGATCCGTAGAACCTCCTTAGTTGCACATTTTTGGAGCATTGAGGAGGCTCGACGCCCTAAATCGAAGTCGAGCAAGGGCTTAGGGCGGCAGCGGCAGAAGCCTAGGTCTGTGCAGGGGCGCAGGGGGGTGCAGGTTGTAGGGGGGAGGGGGGCGTGGCAAGGGCGTAGGGCACCGCGGTAGAGGCGGAGGGCCTAGGGGCGCAGCGTGGGAGCGCGGGGGGGCGCAGGCGCCTAGCGCGAGGGCGTTGGGCTGGACGCGCGGGGGGCAGGGGCGCAGAAGCCTAGCGCGCGAGGGGGGGGCAGTGCTGGGTGTCGTGGAGGGGGAAGGGGCGGGCGGTGACGGAGGGATGTTAGATCAGAACACCAGTCTAGGACCGCCGCTCTGATACCGTGTGGAGAAAAGAAGAGAAGAATATTGTGTGTTTATTCTGTGAGGTCTAGGGGTCCTTATATAGGACTAAACACTAGGGTGCTCAGAGGAGAACTTACATAAATACCCCTATGGGGTTACAATGATAAATAAGGGAACAGTGATAATAAGGAAATAGTGATAAATAAAGAAACATCAATCTACGGTAATCTCTAACATACATAAATACCCCTGAGAGGTTACGAATTCCGAAGGGTGCGTTTGGTTCGTGGGTTATACAGGGGTGGATAACCCGGTTTTCTGTTTGTGTGTTTGGTTGGTGGGTTAAGGGTTGGGAGGGTTTGTGTGATGTGATTGTATTGGAATTTGAAAAAGTTGGTAATTATTATGATATGATTGTATTGAAATTTGAAAAAGTGGGTGGTTGTTGTGATGTGATTGTATTGAAGTTTGGAATAGTGAGTAGAAGTTGAGTATTTTATGATTTTTAGATGATATGATGGTATAATATATAATTTTTTTGATGGGAAGGGAGTGGGCCCCACTAGTAGGTTAAAAGTGGGGGTTTTGGGGGGTTACCCACCCAAAGTGGGGGGTAACCCCCAACCGAACGAGGTCGAAGGGTTAAAGGTTACGGAACGGTCGGAACCTAAAAGGTTAAGGGTTATGGAACCCGAAGGATTACAAACATAATTGTAATATAATAATTCTAATACCCCCCCTCAAGTTGGAGCATATCTGTCGATCATGCACAACTTTGGATACTATGTACATGAGGCGCTTCCTTGGAAGAGCATTTGTGAGGATGTCTGCAAGCTGAAGTTCAGTGGAAATGTGTGGAGTGTTGATTCGTCCCCCTCGTACTGCATCACGAATAAAATGGCAATCAACTTCAATGTGTTTTGTCCGCTCATGAAAAACTGGATTGGTGGCGATGTACGTGGCAGACTCGTTGTTGCAATATGAGGGTACAGGAGCGGCGACTAACATGCCAAGTTTTGTTAGGAAAGAAACAAGCCATATGATCTCACATGTGGCCTGAGCCATTGCCCTGTATTATTTTGCTTCCACACTGGATCTGGATACCACTGTCTGCTTCTTGCTTCGTCAAGTGACAAGGTTATCCCCAACAAACATGGCACATTCCGTAGTATATCGACGGTCTTCGGGAGAGCTAGCATAGTCAGAATTTGAATAGCGGAGATATTAGTGTGTCCATTCACCCCATAGAAAAGTCCACGTCCGGGAGATTCCTTCAAATACCAAAGGCTCAAAAGAACATCCTGCCAGTGTCTGTAAAGAGGCTTCTCCATATGTTGACTGGCTCTGCACACAACATATGATATATCTGACCTAGTAAAAGTGAGATAGAGCAATTTTCCCACCAAGCTTTTGTATCGTGTTGCATCCTCAAAAGCTGGATCAGTAAATGCTGAATATTTTCTCACTTCTGCAGGGATGCCAGATGGCTTGCATCCAAGAAGTCCTAACTCAGTCAGAATATCGAGGCAATACTTTCTCTGTGAAAGATGGAGTCCTATGTAGTGTGTATTACTTCGATGCCAAGAAAATAATGAAGTTGGCCGAGATCTTTCGTAACAAAGACCTTCTGGAGGAAGGTCTTGGTCTCATTAATACCATCTACATCATCTTATGTGATAACAATATCATCAACATAGATAACAAGGATGATCGTGCCAGTAGACCATCGTCTAACAAAGATAGAGTACTCAGATGCTGTCATTTGAAAACCAAGTGTGTTGATCTCTGTAGTGAGCCTGTCAAACCATGCCCTTGGGCTCTGCTTCAGGCCATAAAAGGTCTTGCATGAAGGGATCCAATTACCCATCTAGGATGACACATATCAATGAATACTCTTTGAGGGTCTCTAGCAAGGCCCTAAATGTCGATTTCAGTCACCATTTCGGTGACTGACAGAAACGGAATTTCGGTCGAATTTCGACCGAAATTTCGATCATTTCGGTCATTTTGTACTAGGACCCCCATATTTCGGTCGAATTCGATTTCAACAGGATATAGATATTTCATAGTGCCCATATCGAGTCCTAAATTTGTTATTAGGATGTCAGATTCTCAAATCCTCAACTGGTGGTAGCCAGACCGAAGATCGATATTCGAAAATACCAAAGATCCGTGTAGTTGGTCGAACAAGTCGTCAATACACGGTAGAGGATAATGGTTCTTAACCATTCTCTTGTTTAGTTGTCGATAGTCAATGCACGTCATCATGGATCCATCCTTCTTGACAAAGAGGACAAGAGCACCCAAAAGTGAAGTGTTCGGCCACACAAAACCCAATTCAAGTAGTTCTTACAACTGCACCTTCAATTCTCTCAACTCAGCTGGTGCCATCCAGTTTGGAGCCATTGAGATTGGTTGTGTATCAGGTAGCAAAGTGATGTCAAACTCAATCTCTCTCTCAGGCGGTAAACCTGACAAGTCATCAGGAAACACATCAAGGTAGTCTGACACCACCCTGATGTCTTGGGTCATCGACTCCCTCTCGGGTATCTCCTGAACAAATGCTAGAAAAGTATCACATCCCTTATCAATGAGTATCTAAGATCTCAACACTGAGATGTACTCCATTTTGGAGTCATGTAAGGTACCCTCAAAAGTGAATTCGGGCAAATCTGGAATTATGAAGACATCTGTCTTCCTAAAGCAGTCAACCAAGGCATGGTGAGATGCCAACCAATCCATGCCTAAAATCAGATCAAACTCATTAAGTTGTAGTAAAAGACAATATGTCGACATACATGCTCCCCCTCGACTACATATCACGGTGGTTGCATCATGTAGACCTCCTCCTCAAGATCACCACTAAGAAAGGCGTTCTTCACATCAAGTTGACAAATGGGCCAAGTCTTGTTGGCAGCAACAGAGAGAATGGTACGTATCGACCCCATTCTGGCAACATGTGAGAAGGTCTCAAAATAATCAACTCCAACAATTTGTGTGAAACCTTTGGCCACAAGTCTGGCTTTCAACCTGTCAATAAAACCATCATGCGACTATTTGGTCGTGAAGACCCATCGACAAACCACAGGGCGAACTCCTGGGGGCACGACACAAGCTCCCATGTGTCCCGAGAGGTAAGTGCATCCATCTCCTCATCCATGGCCTGTCGCCAACCATCATCCTGCATTGCACTGAAATAATCTCTTGGAACGGTAATAGCATTCAGAGCATCTGCAAATCTCTTATCACAGCTAGATAAACAATATGTAGAAGTAAAATGTGTCATGGGGTTATACGTACATTTCCTTTTTTGCTTGTGTAGAGCTATAGGAAGCTCCCTAGGTACATCCGAGACAGCAGTGGTGGGAGCACTCGAAATGGTCATATCATCCTGCATAAAAGGGACAGTCAAAGGTACAGACACTGGTGTAGAAGGTATAGAGCTACGCTGAGGAGTATAGACGATTGGTGAAGAAGGGAGGTCCAGAGGAATTTCACTCACAGTCTGTGTGAAATATCTTGTTTGCTCAAAGAAAGTGAAATCAGCAGACACATAGTATCGACGTCCAACATGATCATAGCAGCCATAGCCTTTCTGGATATGAGAGTACCCAAGAAAGACGCATTTGGCTCGAGAGGATAATTTGTCAACGGCATGAAAGATATGAACAAAGGCAATACAACCAAAAATTCACAGAAGTGTCGGAAAAGGAGACTCGGTAGGGTAAAGTAAGGAAAATGGTGTTGCTCCTTTGAGAACAGATGAAGGAACATGTTTGATGAGATACACTACAGTAAGGATAGCATCTCTCCAATATTGTTTAGGAACACTCATTTGACTAAGAAGAGATCTGGCAACATTTAGCAAGTGTCGAAGTTTCCTCTCAGATATACCATTCTGTTGTGAGGCATATGGACATGATGTTTGGTGAACAGTTCCTTGGGATGCAAAGAAAGAGGTCAAGTCACGTTGGGTTAACTCAAGAGCATTGTCGGTACGAATGATCTTAACAATGCTAGAAAAGTAAGTTTTAACATATTGAAAGAAATTTCTGACAATTTGATTAATCTTCGAACGCTCCTTTATTAGATATACCCAAGAAGATCGACTATAATCATCAACGACGTCGAAAATTATAAAATAGCGACGACCACTAAATGTGCGGATCGGACAAGGTCCCCAAACATCATAATGAACAAGATGAAAAGCAACAATACTATGAGAGTCAGTATGAACAGGAAACGAAGTTCGATGGTGTTTCCCGAACTCACATGCCTCGCACTAAAAGGGCTTCAGAGCAGAGAGTTCAAGAAACATCATGGAGATGACCTTGGCAGAGGGATGCCCAAGGCGCAGATGTTGTAGGAGCGGATCTTCGGAGATTGACGCAGCACCAACAAAATTGGAGTTTGAGGGTATGTCAAGGTAATATAGGCCATACTTCTCATGACCCCCTCCAAAAATCTACCTCGACCGAATGTCCTGAAAATAACAAGACTCATCAAATATCACACGACAATGAAGCTCAACACAAAGCTTGTGAACTGACAACAAGCTACGAGGAAAAGGAGGAGCACAGTGAACCCCAGAAAGTTGGAGCTTGGAAAAGAATTCCATATTTCCAACAGTAGTAATCTGTGATTGAGTCCCATTAGCGACTCAAACTAACTTCACAGAGGTAGGATGTATGGAAGAGGTGAGCAGACTACCTTCTCCAGTGAGATGAGTAGAGGTGTAAGAATCAATAATCCAAGCTGGAGTAGGAGTGATAGCAGAGTTGGCTATTGTACCTGAAGGAGTATCCAGAGCAGCAGTTGTAGTGTTACTCAAGGTTGCAGAAATCAACAGTCGGTACTCGATCGGCAGGGTCATTGACTACGGATTAATCGACAGTCGGGAGAGTAATCGGATTTAGTCCGGCATTAGTCGGTTTTGAATTTTTTTTAATTATTTTTAATATATAAATCGAATTTATAACATATACTATCATTTATCTTCATATTTTTAGCAATTTTAATATTTTTAAGAGCTTAAAAAATTATAGCAAGAGAAGAAAAAATGAAGCAAGTTAAGATCACAATGTTTGGTACATAGCACGCGCAAATGTTCAAAAACACATACAGTGTGACCAAAAAAATAATACAAGTAAAGTAAGACAAGTCAATCGACTCAATCCTCAATGTCGTCATCCAAGTCCATCTCTTCTTCGACATCATCTTCTTCTTCTTCTTCTATATCATCAAGATGTAATTCCTCCTCGTTCTCATTCATCGGCGTAGCATTGGAGCTTGAAGATGAAGTTCCCCTCCTACGGTCAACTCGTTGGCTCCTTCTCGGTTCTAAATTCTCTTCAGCACTACTAGCATGTACTATAGCACCCCATGTCAATCCGAAACCTGGAAAAACCTCCTCATCATGAGCATCGACACCTCCGGTCCATTCAGCCATGTATGTACGATAACGAGATGAGAGAGGATCTTTTTCTATCTCAACTCGATGTTCCTGCAAGTTTGAATTGAAACGAACATACATAAGATCGTTCAGCTTCTTCGTCTCCAATATGTTCCTCTTCTTGGTATGGATCTGAACATCAAAATACAAATTTTAAATTTATATCAATTACTATGTTATAGTTTACTATTAGTAATCAAATTTGGTGGGTGGAATGGAGTCATTACCGAGTCAAATGTACTCCACTTACGCTCACATCCGGAGGATGAAGACGTCAAGCTCAATATCTTGATGGCCATGGTTTTCAAATGAGACATGTCATCTCCATGATCACACCACCAACTAGCTATTTAAATAGAGAATTCGTCAATATAATAAAAGGCTTGTCAAAGAGAGAATTGTCCGGCATGAAATACATGGATCATAATTGTCGTCATTTGTCATCCTATGTCTCACAGCTAAAGGCTTGTCAAAATCACCGCGACCAAGTTTGTATGCTAAAAGCTCGTCCCTGGAAATTGTATCGTGTATATCCAAATCTGGATAAAATCTTTCCATGCACTCATTAAACCCTCTCCTCACCACAACATCCGGATCACCACGAGACTCAGTGTAAAAGAAAAATAAGTTCAAGTAATAAGCTGCTAGATGCAATGGAGTATCGAGCCTCCCTTTGATCTTGGAGGTAACAACATCTACAAAAAATTTGTAAGATGACTCCACGCCATTGAATGATGCAATTATCTCCCGTTTGGCATCTTCAAGCCCTCCGTACACAAAGCCCATAGATGGACGTCGATCTGTAACAGCAACACGCAATAAACGAACCAATGGAATGAATACTCGGACGGCATGTGCCGTGTGGCTCCAAAATTTAAGTTTGAATACAATGGAACTCGCTGCTTCTCCCTTCTTGATCTTGTACTATTTGTAGTTCCTCCACTCTTCTGAGGAAAACATCAAGCTAAGCTTGTCTTTCTTCTCATTCAGGCTCTCAAGAGTGAGCAAAGTGGTTGCAAATCTTGTTTGGCCGGGCATTGCAATGTCTCTCTTGTTGATGAACTTGTACATTAAGCTTAGAGTTTTGGTGTGAGAGTATATAAACATTGTAAGCCTCTTTGCATTTGTGATTGCACTCCTCACCTTCATCTCTCTGCTTATCTTCTCCAAAGCAAGATCAAGGGAGTGTTGAATCGAATCTCTTTAGAAAGAAGATCTTTTTTCTCATAGTAGCCTGCTCCAGTCCCCTTACGAAACTTTCGTTATTGGGTTAGCCATACACTTCACATGTTTCTAGCGATTTATATGGCATCATCAAATGATACAAGTCTTGGATAAGATATATATGTATGAGATATATATGAGCCATAAAATATACCCACAAATGACTAACTTCAATGTGAATAGTAGTGATCCGTATTGAATAATACTCCCCTTTTGGGGGATGAAACTATCAATGATATCCATACACATGGAATATAAAAGGATATTCTCATATAAAAAGCTATTTAGTACATCCATCTTTGACACTGCGCGGCACATGGAGTCCACCAAATCCGCAGATATTTGGTGAGCAGCAATCTTCACGATGCTACATTGGCAGATGCATTATCTGCCACAATCTGAACCACATTATCAATGCCCACTTCATTAAGACATTCACCCACCAGCTTCAAGATGTATCTTGCAGTGTGGGCCTCATTTGATTCATCTATGGAGTTCAAAAATGAAGTCATCAAGGTGCAATTAACACAAAAATTGATGATGTTTCTTCCACGCATGTCCGTCCACGCATCAGTCATCAAAGAGCATCCTGTCGACTTCCACGTATCACGAGACATTGCAAGTCATCGTGCATTTTCTTCACCGCATTCTTCAGAAGTGGACTACTAAGCTCATACCTTGTGGGAGTCTTTAGTCCAGGCCCATACTTCTCAATCGCCTCCACCATCTGCATGAAGGGCTTCGTTGTCAATTCATTAAAAGGAATCGCCGATGTATATGCCCAGTTGGCTGTATACGGGGTGACCCTATCACGATGCTCTTTGGAGAATGCATCTTTTATGATCATCTGACATGATGATCCTTCCAATGCGACATTCAAGGCCTTAAATATCGGTTTCGGTCACCATTTCGATATCGACCAAAACAGAATTTCGATGGAATTTCGGTGGAATTTCGACCGAAATTTCGGTCATTTCGGTCATTTTTTGTATTAGGACCCTCATATTTCGGTCATTTCGGTCATTTCGGTCAAATTTCGATTTCGGCTGGATATCGATATTTGACAGAAATTCGACCGAATTTCGCTGAAATTTGAGGCCATGGCGACATTCTGCTCCAAGGAGTTGGATACTAGTGATCTCTTCGCCGAACCTGCATCTCCAGTGATATCAACATCCTCTCTCAGCTCCTGGACATCAACGATTCTCTGCTCTTCTTCCTTGCAATGTCATCAAGATATGCGATCATCTTCTTCGTCTCTTCATCCACCTTGGGGCATATCGAATATCTTGAGATTAACCTAAAAAATCAAATATAAACCCTAGAACTGACTGCTTTGATACCATGTTGAAATCTAGAATTGCAGAAGTTAATCGATAACAAGAAAGAATAAAACACGGAATACTAGGGATTTACATGGAACCATACTCTGTGAGGAGGGGAAAGAAACCACGGGAGAATGCCTTAAAGGGGTGGATCGTCTATTGCAATCTATCAATGAGTACAGGAGGTATGGGGCTCCTTATATAGCTCCACAGACAGACCGGAGTCCCACAGATAGTAGATGTGGGACTAAACATGAGTGGGTGGTAATCGGGTCCTGAAGGTATCCAATTACCCCTCTATTACATATTCAAACAGACAGATATGCTCCAACTTGAGGGAGAGCGTTAGAGTTATTGTATTTCTATTTATTTGATTCATGTAACCCTTCAGGGTCATATATGAACTTTCCCCCTTTTTCGCTCTCTAGGGTTTTCTTTGTATAAGAAACACTAGACTCATGGAATAAACACAACAATTCATTTTTTTCTCTACAATACTTAATAAAAATGATCCATCGTTGCATTGCCAACATCTTGATTACACATAATACTCACCACATCTACCACTAGAGAATGACTAATGTTCATCCTCTCACTCACCATAACATGAAAAAATTTAGTGTCCGCATCATCATCCTTGATCAATTTCTATCTAGATATATGACACCAAATAATAGTGCTCTTCATATCCTCCAACACAATGGCATCCCTATTTTAAAAAACAAAATAAGATCCCCTTCATACCCCACCATGTTTAGTCTGGATATAACATCATAAGTTTCTTGACACTTCGGCGCATGGTTCATCGGTAAAATTTTCTTATACTCAAATCAATTTATTTTTAAATGGCATCAAAGATGGTCCACCCTTCACATTTAAAAGCATTCCACTATTCAGATCTTCAAGATTGCTTCATTTACCATCTTAATATTTTCCAAAATATTCCCGTTTTTTTAACATTTTTTATTTTAATCTGAGTTTTTTTTGCATGTACATGGTTAAGTTAAAGTAAAGGATCCAAAAAATGCAAGCTAGCGGAAGGAAAGAGGGAGGAGATTGATAAGAAGCAGAGATGATCCTAGCCACAATCACACTGAGTTTGCATCAACATTGCCATGTTGTGAATGCCACACAACAAGGTTCAAGTCCGAGCCCCCCCCCCCCCCCCCCGAAAAACCCTGACAGAAAAATGTGTCGCAACTAAGAATGTTAACTGAATTCAAACATAAACTTCAAATGGAATTATATGAAGGGGCATCTCCAATACTCTGAAAATTTTGGAGAAAGAGACAGCTGACCAAAATATAGAAAGGAAGGACAGAAAATATAAACTTTACAACTGTAAATGCACGCAAGAAAATTGTTCAAAGGCATGAGCATGTAATCACATTAGAATTGATAATCCAATAACCAACAAAGCAAAAAACTTATTGGTTGACAATCAAGAAAGGAACCTGCTGTCCCCAATGTGTAGGGTTCTCTGAACTTGGAGCTGTATTCAATTCGATTTCTTCTGCTGCGGGATTTAAAGAGCTCCCCTGAAACCACAAAATATCCGAACTTAAAAGCCGAGGATACATATGGAGGCATAAAAGAAAAAACCCCAACATACTCGGAAGTGGACATCAAACCACCCAGTGAAACCAGCCATTCTGGCCCTCTCCACAAAAATAGACGATGAAAAGTTCACTTTTAGAGCACGAATATCATCTACAGTTGCAGTCAGGCAATCAATTTCCTTGATGATCGCAGGGCTTCCTAGTAGTTGATCAGGTTCAAGATTGCTCCACAATGATGTCTACAAAGATTTATAAATGTCAATAAAAGATGGCAAAATAAGATCAGAAAGAACCCAACAGGTCTCGAGATTACAGATTTCTAAAGAATACATTGGCCACCAAATGAAAATCATGTTTATTAAGAATCCATACATAAAAATATTAGAACAAAATAACATCAAAACAAAGAAGATAAAGGTCCAAGCTCAGAAAATTTCTTTTTTGGTATAATAAAAAAAATTCATGTTTGGAATAACAAATGATGAGAAACAGAAATTACTCTAACATAATATCCTGTAAATATAGCTACTTGAAACATGTGCAGGCTAATGACCGTATCGTGCGGCTAATGGACAATTACTGATACTTTCTCAAGCAACTGAATTTCAAAAAAATGCAATCAAAATGCGAAATGCAACACACGATAAGGTGCCATATTTTGCTAATTTCACGCTTAACTTTATATTGTCATTAACTATGCAAGCAGAGGTACTCATAATCATTGAACAACAACCTAAGCCAAGCATCATCTGTTGGAACTCTAAGTATAATTGGTACTAGCAAACTTTTTCCCTTGAGAAGCTTCTTCAAGAGTGTTGAGATGTGCGTGAAGAAACAAAGATAAAGAGAAGTTGTTGAATAACACAAAGACAGTATGTCATTTTGGCATGCATCCACTACCGAACAAAGTAAAAAAACTAGAAGTGGAGACGTGTCTCTTAATCTAACAAGGGGACCACTTGTGCAGCGGTGCTAATGCAAATAGAAAGAGAAGGGAATGCAAATGTAATTTCAAAAATTCAAAAGCTGCGATATTTATAGAACATGGAAAGAGTAGGAAAAGGATACATGTATTCTCTTGTGTCTTGTCCTTCCATTGGAGAACTTTCAAAACCTAAGGGGAAAAAATTTTGACACGGTACATCAACATCTTGGATAGAATCTTTTTTTTATAAGAAAGCATGGGTGGCTTCCCGAATGGGATCACCTCTTATTAATTATTTATTTAAAAGAGGGGAAAAAGAGAAAATTACATGTACCTGTCACTACATTGCCCAAACCCTACAAAATGCCTTACAATGTGCCAACACATTTAGCGAATTAAATTTGTTGCCCTCAAAGATGGACCCATTCCACGCACACCATATAGCCCAAATTACTACGATTGGGAGAACGCAATCTTCTTGGCTACGTCCCCAAACATTGCGCAAAATTTCCCAAAAACTAGAGAAATCTTGAGGAAGGAGCCAGGTAATATCCGCCTACGCCCACACATTTGCTGAAAACGAGCACAAGAAAAACAGGTGGTCCAAATCTTCAGTCGCCAAGCTGCACCTGTTGCATGTAATATCGTCACCATCCAACAGCATCGCCCGTCGCTCCTTCGTGAGAGTCCTTTGAAGCCTAATAGCCAAAAAAATAATTTGATCTTGGTCAGCACCTTGTATCTCCAAATCATGTTGATATCCACCCTCTCCGCCTCCTCCATCCCTCCTCCCCGATAAAGTGAATATAAACCTTCTTGACTGAGAATCTACCATCATCCCACACATAGTGATCTCTGTCCCCAAACGGAGCCAGTTCATCTGCCAAGGCCGTCTGCATGTCCATGTACTCCATCACCCTTTGATCAGAAAGCTCTCCCACAAAAGTCGGTGACGATGACCCTCTCCAAAAACTTCCCCAACCGTCACCCCCTTATCCACTGCTCGCTGCCTTAGTCTTGGGAACCGTGTTCCCAAGACTCCTCCCCAGTTCAGTCATCCAAACAGAAGCAAAAGCCAACTCCATTTCTCCTACAAGGCTCACACATAGTGATCTCTGTCCCCAAACGGAGCATGTTCATTTGCCAAGGCCGTCTGCATGTCCATGTACTCCATCACCCTTTGATCAGAAAGCTCTCCCATAAAAGTCGGTGACCATGCCCCCTCTCCATAAACTTCCCTAATTGTCAGCCCCTTATCCACCGCTCGTTGCATTAGTCTTGGGAACCGCGTTCCCAAGGCTCCCTCCCCAGTCTAGTCATCCAACCAGAAGCGAAAGCCAACTCCATTTCTCCTACAAGTCTTCATTCCAACACCTTCACTACACCATGCCACAATGAGGAAGGCAAGCGTCCCCTTTCGGCCTCCAAAGACATGGATACCCCATATATCTTACTAATTAGATTGCAAACCAAATCCTCAGATTTCCCCCATATTCGCATCACCCACTTAGACATGAGCGCTTTGTTCATCTCCTACAGCCTCCTGATGCCCAATCCACCCTTCTTTCTCTGTGTCATAATCTTGTCCCAAACGATTAAGTGACAACCCCCTTGCACTTGCCTTCCGTCGGACTCGGACCAGAAGAATCTCCTCATGATCACCTCAATTTCCCTTCAAATCCCGGCAGGCATAATACGCGTAGAGCAGTAGAAAATCAATATTGCCGAAAAAACATACTTAAGGAGAATCGACTTCCCACCATTAGACAACAACCTCCCCTTCCAGCAAGCTAATTTACCTTGCATCCGCTCCACCACTGACCTCCAATCCCTAACTTTCACCCTACCCACCACCAAACACAATCCCAAGAAATCGACAACGCCGAAAGCGGGCAACGTAGTGCCCCAGCTGCCCTCCCCGCCTCCTCCGTAAACCCGAAAGGGACCACCAGAGACTTGTCCCTATTAATGTTGAGACCCGAGATAGCTCCAAAAATCTCCATTACCTTCCCCGCCATGTGTATCCCTTCTTCCTCCGAACCTAGAAAGATAATTGTGTCGTCAACATATTGCAAGTTGCAACAGCAGAACTGAGATATCCTCCCTCCTGTATCTCGACCACCAATCATCCGACGTCGCCAACCTCATCATAACTACCAGCGCATCCGACACTATCACGAATAGCAAAGGCGCTAACGGGCAGCCCTGCTTGATACCTCTCTCTGGCTGAAAGAAACCCCCTTTCTGGGCGACCATTGACCAATACCGCAAGCGAAGTCGTCGTAAAGCATTGCTTAACCCAGGTAATTCATCGAGCCGGAAATCCGCACTTCAGCAAAGAGATCCACAAAAACCTCCAATCCACACAGTCATACGCCTTGGAAAAGTCAACCTTCCAAAGCACCCCTCTTGAATTCGATCGCTTCCAATCAGTTACCACCTCCTGACCCGTAACCAGACCGTCCGCCATATCGTGCCCGGAGACAAAGGCCGATTGTTCCGACGACACAATCTAATGCATCACCTCTCTCGTACTTTAGCTAGAACCTTTGCAATGATGGATAGAATCTTTGTAACATTCCAAACCCCAAACATAATGCCATATCAGAAACTCACGAAGTACGGGTGTGGGTTATAAGACCGAAGACCTAAGCCTAGGAGGTTGCAAATAGTATCAGAACAATTTCCCCATGATAGTGGGAAAGGCTATCCGAGAGGTGAAGCTGCCTCTACAAAGAGATAAGAGGAAACGGCTACTCGGAGTGTGCAACTGCCACTATCATTGGGAATAAGTGATGGACCATATCGCAACGAGGTCATTGCGAATATAAGTGAAGGAGGTTGTAACACCTCAGCCCCAAGTGGTGTGGATTGCTACTTGACAATTTTGGCTTAAGCATTTTGAGTTGTTGTCAGTGGGTCCAATTAGGCATGAACCCAACAAGTAGCCGGGGTCAGATTTCTCCACTAATGGACAGGGGGCCTAAGCCCAGGACATTACAACCTTACTTATTTCTAGAGCGTGCACTGCCTACAGGAAAGTGGACCACAAGAGAAGATATTGTTTCATTTCATATTTGATTCTTTTTGACGCAAAAAGGCATTGTTGCCTTCCACGGGACAAAAATGGGCACAGGTAACCATCATCTAAAAACAAAACAGCAGAACAGTTCCTAATCTATAAGATTGAAATAAAATGTTTTTAATGTAGAGTAAGGATACTATGCAACTTTCTTCAAAAAATGTGTCGTTTCAACTACTGTCAGAGGTAAAATGAGTGAAATAAAAGGACAGGTTACAGTAGTCTTGATTCTACATTCTTTATGGAATGGCTTCAGATTAAGAAAATCTAGTTTTTTTTCCTTCACAGCGGAATTAAGTTTACGCTCTTTTCTTTTCCGTTGAAATCTTTGAATGGGTTCTTTCTTCAAAATCCAATAAAAAATCTTCCCATCCATCCATCTTCATGTATGGTATAGATGTTTCTGAAGAGTGATGGACGGTAGTGTTAACAAAGTATTTTCACCTGCTACGAAAATGTCAATATGTGCTTTGGCACTCGTTCCATATTTTAACATATTACATAACCACGTGATCACAGAAAAATACACATACTTAGTAATATATCGCATGCACGCATGCATGTATTATGTATTTTCCTGTCCTAAAAAGACAATCAGGAGGGGGAAATGGAAGTAATTGAATATTTCATGTATTTTCTGTCAAAAAAGATGTAAACGGAAAGTACACGGATAAAAACATATAAAAGCAGAAAACCGGTCCTTAATCCTCAAATTATCCAAGAACTCCACAAAAACAATATTTTAGGCATTCAGATCATATATTGTAACTTAGGAAATTAATAGGAATCATACAAGAAAAAACATAAGACCTGTAGATAGTACTTCTCATGTTCTTCGCGATAATCTTTTGTTAAAGTCCTCATGCTAACACCATAAAATTGCTCTGTTTCACTGACAAATCTGTGCCAATCGTCCATAGCAGATTCATAATCATGCATTTTCTGGTCACCTAAACCAGACCTGATAGGCGCAAGCCACATACGAGCATGGCTAGGGTACCTACATCAGGAAAATAGAAAACAACGATAAGATGAGTCAGATGACTACCCCTGGCATTTTACATGCAATCATTTGGCATTATTTTTGAACAATACTACAATTAACAGATTTTTCAAATAGGCGATCCAGTGCATAGCAGGGATGCAAAAAATGGTCTAAATGGTCATTTTTAAAAGTATGCGGTGTCCGACCGCATCGTTTAACCAAAAGCGGCCCATAAATGGTCGGGCCGCATAAACGGCCTTAAACGGCTTAAGCGGTCTTACGCGGCCTTTTAAACGGTCTGAAATAATCCTTTAAGAACATGGATCTACTTTTTTTAAAGGAACATCATTATCCATGACTTTTTGGATTCATGCTGTGAATTGTAATTGTATCTTGTCTATATTGATATTTAGATGAAACGTTTCCTTAAATTTGACAATATTTGATCTATATTTGTGAATTTTTTATTATATTTTTCTTATTTATTTATAGTTTTTTTATTAATTATATGTATTAAATAATTTTTAACTAATTAAAAATGCAAAACCGCATAACCCGTTTAATTTCCGTTTGAACTCCCGCATTCCGTTTAATCAGTAATCAGTGACCCTACCGACTGAATATCGCATACTGCTTTTTGCAACCTTGGTGCATAGAGCTTCCACTATGCAAGGGCTGGAATATGACCCTTTTGGATACTACATGCAACGTTTGTTTGTTATTTGTTCTATTAGAAGACGTTCCAGAACTCAACCCCCAATTATCTTATGTAAAGCACCTTGGCAGAAATATTGATGATGACAGGAGATCCAACACACGAGTAAAAGCAGCAGGTCATATAAAGTGTCTTCACTCAATGCACAATTGGGTTTTAGTTGGACAATCTCATACGGAATAAAAACGGGAAGATCGGGAAGATATTAGGAATACTGTATTAAGCCAACATGTTAACAATTAAGGCATTTATAGATAAGGACAAATTACAAAAAAGAGCCTCAACTATGCCCCGATTCCCAATTACAAGTCTCGTTTTTTGAAATGTAATTAACGCTTTACCAATGACATAATAGGGTCATGCAAGCTTACTGAAGTCTATATTCGATACAAAATTTATAAGATCAGATCAATGTTTGTTACATTTCAAAAACAAGGCCCATAATTGGTAATTGTGGCATGATTAAAGTTCTTTTGCGTAAGTTGCCCTAAAGGATACATAGTTCTCTAGTGTCCAAGATTATATAAAAAGTAATAGGACATTGATTTGTCTGAAAATAGCACGCTTAAATTCAATGAGATATCAAATGCCTGATGTTGACCAACTAATTACAGTGCTATCAAAAACCACTGAATGCTCGCCCGTGCACACACCTAAATGAAAATAGATGCTATATATGCGTCAAAGTATATAGCAAACACATCACATTTTCTGAACCTAAAGTTAAGTTCACACCAGAGAAACTAAAGTTAAATACGTGTATGGGGAAAAACGTCTAAAACGTCACCACAGTAAGTTCACAATCACATAAACTTCATTCAATAAATAAATATTACTCATAAAAAAAGCAAACGGTCATCTTAATAGTCGTATGGCAAACAATATAAAAGTTTCCAACATGCAAGGGAAATATTCATGGATTTATCAATGTTTTGCCTTTACAAGAAAAGACAATAATATGCATCATGACAAAACATTTAACATCTGTGCGAAGAGGCCTTCCCTTCTTTGTCAAAAGAAAAGAATGGGCATATATCACTGATACAATATACAAAAAGGATTCCCAAGTGGAGAATTTATCAGCTCTGCCTACCACCTTGCTCGTTGCATTAGGTAACTCAATAATCACTTCTTTGCTAGCTCATAAATAAGCATTATGGCCATGACCAAAGAGATCATCAGTAAAATCAACAAAACAAGGGCAACTTCATCTGACGATAAAAAAAGATGTGGCCAGTAGGCATATAGCATAATGGGAAACTATCTATTGACCTAAAAGCAACACTGGTTGTGAGATAAAATCAAATAGTTGAAGAAAGTTCACTCGACTAACATAAAATAGCATAAAGTTAAGTTTTTTGATGCTAAGAGTCGATGCCTTGCTCCATGGATTCGAAAGAACAAGACAATAGCCTAGCAAATATTTAGTTATGGTTCAATCTGATTTCGATGCGAATTCCGGTTTCAATCCCCAATTTGTTAAAAAATTTGACTTTTCCTCTTTTTTATCTCTATGATGGGATCTTACCTTAGACCATTGCCAAGGTTTCAGACATAAAGGAAAAAGAATTTTTATCAAACTACCACCTATTAACCATTTTTTTGGGAAATTTCTGTTTCTAATAATTGAACACCATTTGACAACCTTTGAACTATGTTGTTCTAGAGAGGTACTGCAAGGGAAATAAATCAATAGTACCCAGTTTAATCCCCTACTTGTCACCTTTTGTCCCAACTCATTAATGTATAATCAGCTGGCTCAAACTGAGTTGTGGGAAATGAAAAAGATTCCCCTGGGTTGTCCATCGATAACTTGGACTGCCTGATTTTCTGGATTCCTCCAACAAGTACAAACATGCATAAAATAAGCACTGCCCAAAGTGTCAAGCTCTGCTGACAAGAAGCAAACTCTAAATTGTGAAAAGCTCTGCCTTATTGCTCAAGTCAATGGAGACTCCCCTCTACCAAATTGGGTATTGCTGGAACTACTACTACTCATTTAATCTCTTTCTTCTATCGGACAAACAATACAAACCTTTAAGACTTCCAAAATTTTCCTACTCATTCAAAATGATTTATAACATGATTGCCAATGGAGATCATTCCTCCTACCAGCCAACTTTATATGGAAAGCATGGTTCCCAAGTAAGATGCCTGACTTTGGTTGGCTTCTTCTCAACACAAAGCTCTCCCTCTTTGACAATGTCAAAGAAAAAGATGTCTTCATCGCTTGCTAACATGTGTTACTCTGTGAGAACTGTGGGGAATGTACTGAACATCTCGTTTTCTTTTGCCCTTTCACTTTACGAATCTGGGTCCAAGCTAGGCTCAATAAAATTAGCCCGGAGAATAACAAGCCCTAAAGCAATTGACTGTTTTCGATAGAGATTCCTGAATGGTTTGATATAGTGATACTCTTTCAGGTTGCTCACGAAAGCTCAAGAGGTTAAACCTGGGGTTGCTGACGTTGGATCACTTTCTGAAGCAAGCAACAAAATTGTTGCCCCCCCCCCCCCCCCGCTTGAGTTTACTTGGAGAACTGTGAGGAATGTACTGAACATCTCATTTTCTTTGCCCTTTCACTTTACAGATATGGGTCCAAGCTAGGCTCAATAAAATTAGCCCAGAGAATAACAAATCCTAAAGCAATTGACTCTGTTTTCAATAGTGATTCCTGAATGGTTTCATATAGTGATTCTCTTTTCAGGTCTCTCACGAAAGCTCAAAAGGCTAAACCCAGGGTTGCTGACTTTTGATCATTTTCTGAAGCAAGCAGCAAAATTGTTGGCCCCCAACTTGAGTTTACTTGTGATGGCTGAGATGCTAAAAATATGTCTCTTTTATTGGTCCAGGGCCATGAAGCCCACTGGACAATGCAGACCCCGAAGAGTTACGATGACGTTTTTTACAACACCTCTCGATCTTATGATTGATCGATCAAATAACTGAATGATCATCCCGGTCCTAGTCAAAGATCCGAGTTTGAGCTTTCCGAACATTGATGACGGAATGTTAAAGGAGAAATCATCATCTATAAGTGTATGGTGAATCATTGATTGTGCATTCAACTAAGGGAATTCCTTCCAGTTTGTTATTTTTCGGTTTGATGTATAAAATGGCCATTGAACTTTGATGGTTTGATGCAGTCTGGAATTTACAAAGTAGGGCAGAATTTATGGGTTGGTAAGAATATGTAATTTTCTCCTATTTATGTTTTTGGGGATCCTCTATTATCTTCTCTTTATAATTTCGGTAGCCCCATCCCTTTTAGATAACGGAAGCCAATATGTACAATAGTTGAAGTTGAATACAAAGTTTGGAGTCATCTCGAGCCCATCTCCTCCCCCCTCACCCCCCTCTCCCCCTTGCGCATACCCGCACATCCTCCTCCCCCAATATCGCACAACCGGCACACCCCTCTTCTCCTTCCCTCTTCCTCCTCCAAACCACCCTGACCCAAAGACTGATGACGTCAATTGATGTCAGAGCATGGAGAACGAACCCCATCGATACGATGATCCTATCGATACTAGAGGACGAGGTTCAAGTTGAGTTGTCTCTACCACGTCTAGTGCTCACAATATTGACAATTCAAGCAATGTATCCTTTCAGGTGTCAAGGTCCAGAAGTGGTTGGATCTGTTGAAGACCTGGTAGTTGTCCAACCTATAAACAAAATGAAATAAAAGTCGTAGGTGTGCTGGACTCCCCACAGCAACCATCTGAGAAGAGCCATCTCCTCCAGCACCACTACCGCCCAGTGTTGTTAAAATCAAAAGACGCTCCAAGGCACTAGGGGCTCCGTATCGCCGGAGGTGCTAGTCTGAGAGAAGCAAGGCACTATGTTTGTCTGTATGTGTGCGTGCGTGTGTGCATGTTTGTGTGTGTGTGTTTGCATGCATGCATGTATGTAAATGCAACCTTATGTGTGTATATGTGTCTATATCTATATATATATATAGGCATATATGTATATATGCATCTATATATACATGTATCTTCTCAAAAAAATGGTACACACATACATACCCCTAAATTACATTCTAATATCGATGTACATGTATGTGTATATGACAATAGGTTTGTGTATATATATGTGTGTGTGTAAGTACAAATTATGTCTGAAATTATAGTACTTAAAACTAGAATGTACCTGTAAATGTATAAATAGAATTTATAGCTAATATTTACATGTAAATGTATGTGTATATGTGGAATTAAGGACTAGCATGTATATATGGTTATGCATAAACATTTATAACTGAATGTCTATTACATGTACATATGTGTAGTACATGTAAATATGTGTACATGTGCATACATGTACAAATGTATATGTGTATGCATAGATGTGCACACATATGCATATATTTACGTGTATATGATATATCTCTATATATACATGTATGCGCTCGTATGTAAATATTATATTTGTAATTATAATAACAACAACAACAAATCCTTTTCCCACAATTAAGTAGGGTCGGCTACATAGATTCTTCGCCTCCATTCAGATCTGTCTTGGGTCAATCTCGGACTTATATCCAAAAAACTAAGATCCCTTCGTATAGTCTCTTTCCAACACTTCTTGGGCCGTCCTCGCCCTCTCTTAGCCGGCTCAACATCCCAACACTCGCATCTCCTAACCGGTGCATCAGTTGACCTTCTTTGCAAATGACCAAACCATCTTAAGCGGTTTTCTCGCATCTTATCCTCGATCGGAGCTACACCAACTTTCTTTCGGATTGCATCATTCCGAATCCGATCTTTACGTGTATGTCCACACATCCATCTTAGCATTTTCATTTCTGCTACAGCCATTCTCTGCACATGTCTATGGTTCACAGGCCAACATTCAGAACCATAAAGCATAGCAGGTCTCACGGATGCTTTGTAAAACTTTCCTTTAATTTTTAAAGGAATTTTCTTATCACAGAGAACAGCGGAGGCTCCTCTCCACTTTAGCCAGCCTGCATTTATTCTATTAGTAACATCTCCATCAATTTCCCCATCATGTTGCAAAATAGATCCCAGATATCTAAAAGAATCTCTCTTCTGAATGGTATCGTCACCAATCTTCACCTCGATTCCTCCACCATTGCTTCCATCAAAGGTGCATTCCATATATTCCGTCTTAGCCCTACTTATACGAAAACCTTTAGTCTCCAATGCATGTCTCCAAACCTCAAGCTTCTCATTTACTCCATCTCTAGTCTCGTCAATCAACACAATATCATCAGCAAATAACATACACCAAGGTAACTCATCTTGAATGTGACTTGTCAACTCGTCCATAATCAAAATAAAGAGAAATGGACTCAAAGCTGAACCTTGATGTAAACCAATGTTGATATCAAAATAGTCAGTCTTCCCCGTCGGGGTCCTTACACAAGATAAAGCCATATCATACATATCCTTTATGAGATTAATGTATAGGACAGATACTTGTCTCTTCTCTAAAACTCTCCACATTATCTCTCGTGGGACGGAATCATAAGCCTTCTCCAAATCAATAAAGATCATATGGAGATTCTTCCTTTTAGCTCTATAAATCTCCATTGTTCTCCTCAGCAAATGGATGGCTTCGATAGTCATGGAAGGCCGTATCCCGATATATCGGCGATATATCGCCGATATATCGATATCGACATGGGACCGATATCGAAATCGATATATCGATATATCCGATTTCAGGCATTTTCTTCAGAAAGATTCCTAGATATAGCGATATATCGGCGATATATCGACGATATATCGCCGATATATCGATATCGACACGATATCGAAACGATATCGATATCGATATGTCCTTCCATGTCAATAGTTGAGCGACCTGGCATGAATCCGAATTGGTTTTCTTTTACTTGGGAAACTTGCCTTAACCTTCTTTCGATCACACGTTCCCAAATTTTCATAGTGTGACTCATCAGCTTGATACCTCTGTAATTTGAACAATTTTGAATGTCTCCTTTGTTCTTATAAAGAGGCACCACGATACTCCTCCTCCAATCTTCAGGCATTTTCTTGCTTCGCCAAATAACATTGAATAGATTCGTAAGCCAAGTCAAACCACGCTCATCTAAAACTTTCCATACTTCTACAGGGATGTCATCCGGTCCAACACCTTTCCCAGGTCTCATAACCTTCAAAGCCTCCTCTACTTCTTTTCTTTGTATTCGTCTATAGCATGCACGATTCAAGTAACTTTCACTACTAGCTAGATCACCCAAAGTGATCTCTATATTTCCTTCTCCAATGAAAAGTTTATGGAAGTACTGCTCCCATCTAGTCTCTATTTCTTCTGAGTAATAAGCACGTGACCTTCCTCATCCTTAATACATCTCACTTGAGAAAGATCTTTGGTCCTTCTTTCTCTTGCTTTGGCCAACCTGAATATATCCTTCTGGCCCTCCTTAGAGTTGAGATTTTTATACAAAACCTCATAAGCTTTTGACTTAGCTTCACTTACAGCCTTCTTTGCTTCCTTCTTCGCTATTTTATAGTCTGTGACAGATTCCTCTGTTCTATCCTTAGACATAGCTTTAAAGCAAGCTCTTTTAATTTTTAGCTTCTCTTTCACCCCTTCACTCCACCACCAAGCCTCCTTTTGACCCGGAGCTCCTCCTTTTGACTCGCCTAGCATCTCTTTGGCTACCTTTCGGATACAAGATGCTACTGCCTCCCACATCTCGTTTGCACTGTCGCTACAATTCCAAGATAAGTCTTCTAAAACCTTCTCCCTGAAGCGTGATTGCTTCAGCGGAAGATTCCACCACCTAGTTCTAGTGATCTTAGGAACCTTCCTTTTCTTTACCAGCCCTTTTATTTGTAAATCCAAGACTAACAAGCGATGTTGGGTTGTCAAACTCTCTCCAGGGATTACTTTGCAATCTTTGCAACACAATCGATCTCTTCTCCTCAACGCAAAGTAATCTATCTGTGTTCTAGTTGAGCCACTCTTATAAGTAATTAAATGCTCCTCCCTCTTCTTAAAAAGAGTGTTTGCTATGAAAAGATCATATGCAGTTACAAAATCCAGAATGACTTTTCCCTCTTCGTTTCTATCCCCAAAACCATGTCCTCCATGCACACTTGCATACCCTGAAACATCTTTTCCCACATGTCCATTTAGATCTCCACCTATGCAAACTATCTCTCTTTGTGGGATTCCTTGTAAAATCTTATCTAGATCCTCCTAAAAAGCGTGTTTAGTCCTTTCATCTAAACCAATTTGCGGTGCATAAACTGAGATGATATTCAGAATTTCTTCTTCAAACATCAACTTTAGCAAAATAATCCGATCCCCAAATCTTTGCACCTCAACCACACAATCCTTCAAATCTTTATGAACAACCACTCCATCACCGTTTATGCCCTTATTTTTACCTGAATACCAAAGTTTAAAGCATGTCTTCTCGATCTCCCTTGCTTTCTCTCCAATCCATTTAGTCTCTTGTAGACATAATATATGAATCTTCCTTCTTTCCATTGTATCCACTATCTCCATCAATTTTCCAGTTAAAGTACCGATATTCCAACTACCAATCCGTAACTTCCTTAGCAATCTCTTTTGGACTAACTTCTTTACTCGCATGCGTCCTGTTAGAAATATGTAACAACTTGTGAGGGTATTTTTGTCATCTTCTCCTGCCTGTACTCATTAGGGTTTTTAGGTTTGTCCTATATATGGACCCCTAGACCCATTGGAATAAGACAAGCAATTACATTCTATTCCTAACATGGTATCAGAGCCATTCTCGAGGCCTCTCTCTCGCCGCCTCCCTCCCGATCCCTAGCGCCTCTCTCTCTCGCGATCCCCCAGGCCTCGCGATCCCCCAGGCTTCTCCCCATTGCCCGATTCTCCCATCGCCAACCCATCGCCCTCCCATCGCCCGATTCTCCCATCGCCAACCCATCGCCCTCCCATCGCCCGATTCTCCCATCGCCCTCCCATCGCCAACCCGATCGCCTCATCGCCCGATTCCATCGCCTCCCACCCAATCGCCCCATCGCCTCCCATCGCCCACCTGATACCCCGCCGCCTCCCACCCTACGCCCATCGCCCACCCAGTTTCCCACCCGATCCCCGCCGCATCCACCCAATCCCCCCCCCCAATCGCGAATCTCCCCTATCGCCCAGTAGCCCTATCGCCAATCTCCTCTATCCCAACTGCCCCCTATCGCCCAGTAGCCATCATCGCCCAGTTCCCTTCCATCGCCCAGTTCCCAGTTACCCCTGTTCACTTCCCACACCCGGTCGCCAGACCCCCTAGTTTTCTTCATCGCTCATCCGAATCCAGTTGGCCCTATTCCAGGCCTATTCCAGGCCTTCATCGACAACGCCTAGTTGGCCCTATTCCAGGCCTATTCTAGCAACCCCAGTTCAACAACTCCAGCAACACGCCACGACGACTCCAGCAACCCCAGTTCCAAGCCTTCTTCAAACGGCGATTACTTCATCGACGGCTCCAGCAACACGCCACGACACCACGACTCCAGGACTTCCAGGACTTCATCGACGACTCCTCGGACTCCAGGACCTCTGCACTGGACGAAGAACTTCTGCTCTGTCGACGACTCCAGCAACTCTCGTGCACAGAAGCACTCCAACGGGCAGTCACCAGTCTAACAATATTATGCGGCCCCACGACTCCAGCAATATCATCCGGTGATATTTTACTACAGCATCATGTCCTCTGAAATTATCACTATTATCTAGCCTCTTGCTACTTGTCTTGTATGGCCGCCATGACTTCTACTCCCACATCTGTGGACTCCAAGTCCCTGTACCAATCTCAATCTATGATGGTTCAGGGCACTACTATAAAACTCAAAGGATCCGAGAATTATGTTCTCTGGTCAAGGTCTTTTAAAATATTTATTGGCGGCCAGCGGAAGGCATATGTCCTTACTAAAATTCCCCCAGCAGAGACGGACAAAGAGTTCGATACATGGTTCGTCGATAACTGTCAGGTTATCACATGGATGACAAACAGCGCTGACCCATCCATTGCATCCAATCTCCTATACAAAGAAAATGCAAAAGCAATGTGGGAGAGTCTTGAAAATACCTACTCACAGAAAACTACCAAATCTCGGCTTTCAGATATATATACTAGGATTTGGTCTACAAATCAAGGAGACACTTCCTTGATTGAGTATTACAGGCTGCTCACAGGTTTATTTGAGGAACTTCTCATTTTTCAACCGGCATGTTGTGATAAACAGGTTGGGGAACGAGCAGAATGGCAAGTATATCGATTCCTATCTGGTTTACATCCTCGATATAAATCTACGAAAGATCAGTTTCTTACTGCAGGTGCATTACCCACTCTTGAAACTATCTTCGGCCGACTTCAGGAAATTGAGTCTCCACAAACACCTCCATCTGCTGAGGTATCCGCTCACTTTGTTACGGGTCGATCAATCCCTTACAGGGGACGAGGACGTGACCCTGGACGAGGGCGTGGTCGTACCTATGGACGAGGTCGCGATTCTTCACGGGCCCAAGGTCGTGATCATACTACTGCTCGTTTCCCCCCCGTGTACTCATTGTGGTCGCCTGAATCACCCATCAGAACGTTGCTGGGCCAAATTTGGCATGCCTTCTAATGCCAACAGTGCGTATGAGATGACTACCTATGAGACTGACTATGATATTGCTGCACAGAGCCAAGAATCTGCGGATGCTGGTCAACAATCTTTTACTGCCTCTGAATATGCAAGTCTACGACAACTACTACAGAACTCTCATACAAATGCTATCACCTCTGCTTCAACAGCCAGTCTTGCCACAACTTCGAGTACAGTCGCCAACACAGCTACTACATCAACTCCTACATGGATCATCGACTCAGGAGCCTCGACACATCTTACAGGGGAAGGTAGTATTCTTACTTCTTCCCGACCATCCTCAGTTGTGAAAACTGTTCGTGTCGCCAATGGAGCGCACTCGCCCATTACTAGTGTGGGCACTATGGAATTTTCTTCCTCACTCAGACTCACGAACGTGCACTGCGCTCCAGCCTTTCCTCTTAGCTTATTATCTGTCCATAAACTATGCACTGAGCTTAACTGTCAAGTGATATTTGATAAATGTTGCTGTTATTTTCAGGACATCCGGACGAAGCAGATCTTTGGTGGGGGATATGAGAAGAATGGGCTGTATTATCTTAACATCCCTACTGATTCAAATTTTGCGGGAGCTGCGTCCATTTCCACTGATCCATTGCTATGGCATCTTCGTCTTGGTCACCCATCCGCCAAAGCCCTCTCCATGATGTTTCTGGAACTTTCGTCGCTAAAACCCTTTGAGTGTGAGGCGTGTCAGTTTGGGAAACATCATCGAGCATCCTTTCCTGCTCGAACTGAGCCTCGTCGTTCCCTCCTTTCGCTCTAGTCCATTGTGATATTTGGGGACCTTGTCCGGTTCGTACCCTCAGTGGCCATAAGTATTTTGTTGTTTTTATTGATGATTTCAGCAGACTATCCTGGGTTTATCTACTAAAAGAACGTTCGGAAATAAATATTATAATCAAAATTTTCTTTCAGTATGTCAAAACCATTTTCTCCACTACTGTACAAATTTCCGTTCAGATAATGCGTTGGAATTCACCCAAAAAGACCTTTCCACATTTTTTGCTTCTCAAGGGACCATACATCAAACCTCATGTTCCTATACATCCCAACAAAATGGGATAGCAGAAAGAAAATTAAGACACCTCCTAAACATTGCCCAATCACTTCTCTCTCAAATGAAAGTCCCCAAAATCTACTGGGGTGATCCTGTTATTAACTGCAGTTCATCTTACCAACAGAGTCCCCTCGCCTTCTCTAAATGGGTCTACTCCATTCTCTTTACTCTATCCCACAGAGTCTGCTTTTCCCCTACCTCTACGGGTCTTTGGATGTGTGTCATTCGTTCATAAATTCCCCAAATACAGATAAACTCTCGCCACGTGCGATCAAATGTGTCTTTCTGGGGTACTCTCGCACTCAAAAAGAGTATAGGTGCTATGATCCTCATGGTCATCGCTATTACATCTCGGCAGATGTTACTTTCTTTGAGAAAACAAGCTTCTTCTCTCATACTATCACTGATATACCCCTTGAACTTCCACCCCACCCATCGTCTACAAACGACGAAACGTTTCGGTATCTTCAGACGTCCCTTTACCCGTCTCAGTCCTCCAGGATGATATGCTCTCTTCAAGTATCTCCCACAAGGATGTCCCGGATGATCCTCTCGAGCTTCCAATTGCTCTACGGAAGAGTAAGAGACAGTGTACTTCTTATCCGATGTCTCACTACACCTCTACTGGTAGTTTATCTGACTATGATAGACGGTATACAGAGCTCTAATGACTTTTTCCATCCCACGAGATCATCACAGTGCTTACAGGATTCTGGGTGGCGACATGCAATGGATGAAGAGATGAATGCACTTATATCCAGACAAACATGGGATCTTGTTCAGTGTCCGAAAGGGACTCGACCGGTGGCTTGCAAATGGGTCTTCACGACCAAACAGACACCAGATGGCGCAATTGACAGGTTAAAAGCTCGCCTTGTGGCTAAAGGTTTTACACAAACCTATGGTGTAGACTATTTTGAGACATTCTCACCAGTTGCGCGTATGGGGTCTATCAGGACTATTATTTCGATAGCAGTAAATAAATCTTGGCCTATTTATCAGCTAGATGTGAAAAATGCTTTTCTCTATGGCGACCTTGATGAGGAAGTATACATGCTGCAACCTCACTGGATATGAAGTCGAGGGGAGTACGTATGTCGACTTCGAAAAGCGATATATGGTCTCAAGCAAAGCCCAAGGGCATGGTTTGACAGACTTACACAGAAATTACTACAATTGGATACCAGAGAACAAAATCTGATTACTCAGTATTTGTCAGAAAACGAGCAACTGGTACTGTTATACTTGCCGTTTATGTGATGATATGGTTCTCACTGGTGATGACTGCGATGGGATATCGGAAACCAAGGCCTTCCTTCAAAAGGTATTCGTTACTAAAGACCTTGGTCATCTACGCTACTTCTTGGGCATAGAAGTACTTCGTACTACTGAAGGACTTCATCTCTCACAGAGAAAATTACTGTCTGGACATTCTTACTGAAGCAGGGGTTCTCGGATGCAAGCCCTCTAGTATCCCTGCAGACCCAAAGAAACATGTCAACTTGTCTGACTCTACCTTTGATGATGTCACTCGATATAGAAGTCTTGTGGGTAAACTCCTCTACCTTACTGCCACCAGACCAGATATCTCCTATGCAGTTAGCAGAGCTAGTCAGCACATGGAACAACCAACTTACAGCCACTGGCAAGATGTCCTACAAATCTTACGATACTTGAAGGAATCTCCAGGACGTGGCCTCTTCTACGGGGCAAATGGGCACACGAAGGTTATTGCATACGCGGACGCTGACTATGCTGGTTCCCCAGAAGATCGACGCTCGACTACAGGCTATGCGATGATGGTTGGAGGAAATACAGTTACATGGAGGAGCAAGAAACAAACCGCTGTATCCAGATCCAGTGCAGAGGCAGAATATAGGGTGATGGCTCAAGCTACATGTGAGATCATGTGGTTATTGGCTTTCATTCAGGAACTCGGCATTAATATCACTACTCCTATTCCTCTATATTGTGACAATAAATCCGCAACCTACATAGCCTCAAATCCAGTATTCCATGAACGAACCAAGCATATTGAGATAGAATTGCCACTTCGTACGTGATGCTGTCAAAGCTGGAAGAATTGCTACTCCACATATTAGCACTGATCTTCAACTAGCAGATATCTTCACAAAGGCCTTACCCAAGAAACGACTGATGTGGATTATTTCCAAGTTGGGCATGACTGATAAATATACTCCAACTTGAGGGGGAGTGTTAGAAATATGTAACAACTTGTGAGGGTATTTTTGTCATCTTCTCCTGCCTGTACTCATAGGGTTTTTAGGTTTGTCCTATATATGGACCCCTAGACCCATTGGAATAAGACAAGCAATTACATTCCTATTCCTAACACGTCCATTATGCGAGAACCCTTGCAAATTTTGGACTGCATCCGGGCGGTGATGCAGCGGAACTAGTTTATTTACCCTTGTAATTATGCGAGAACCCGTGTAATTATAATACTCAGAATTAATATGCATGAGTAAATGTAAATGTATATGTGTGTGTATAACTTTTAAAATGATATGTAAATGTATGTGTTATAGATAGTGTGTATATGCATAAATAAAGCATGAATTTGTATGCATGTATAGATAGTTGTATGTATACATGTATCTATGTATGTATGTATGTATAATTAAAGCATGAATTTGTATGCATGGATATACATACATGTGCAAAACACTGAACAGAACTTTTTTTTTGAAATCAATAGAACTAATATATATCCAACTTAAACATTTAAAAAAGAATAAAAATGCAAAGAACTCAGGACAAAGCCTCAATTTTATTTCAGGCACTTGCTGTGAGCGCTAGGCACCTTAGGCAAGGCGCTCGCATAAGCAACGTCTGAGGCAAAACGTCTCACTTAAAGCAAGGTAAGGTGCCATGGCCTCACCTTAGCGCCTAGGCGAGCACCTTTGACAACATTGTTGCCACCACCTCATGAACCCCACAACTACCAGCACCGCGATCCCCTCCTACTCCCGTAGTCGTCAGCACCATAACCCTCCTCATCTCCCCACTAGCACAATCAACGTCGTAGCTCAAGCTCGTTGTGGCTCCTCACCACCGCCAGCCTCAACCAAGTCCAATCGATATGTCGCCTCCCTATCATTTGTGAGCACCCACCTCGCAACCCCCACTAAGATCATCCCTTGAGGACCCACCCTGATTGTCAATACCGGAGCCCATGCCACCCACCTCGAAAAAACTATAGACGTAGGCACACGAGTAACATACAGTATCTTCCTCCTTCGTCGCTTATTTCAAGGAAAACATCATTGTCAATCATGTCACACCACAACGAGCCCTTTCCCTTTCATTGTAGTCATTGATTTGGAGACAAAGAAATCCCCGGTAACACTAGAGGCAGATGTTGCATGTGGATATTTCCATATATATTCCCAATGTATTCCAAGAAAGGAATAAAAGGGCTTCCATGGGATAATTTGGGAGAAGCCCCTGCCAAAAGTGCTTCACATAAATGGTAAAATTTGAGGAAGAGAAATAAGAAGACTTCTCTATTAAATGGATATGAAATTTGCAATTACGACCATTTTACAAACATGTAAGATGGAAAAGGAGTTAGGCTTAACATATTAGTTCCAATTGAGATCAATTGTCGCATGTGCAACCTGATGATCAATCAACCCATTAGAAGATGGGTTTTTCAAGCGAAGGAGGACTGATGCAGCATGGGATTAACAAAATGGGGCAGAATTTTTGGGTTGGTAGAATATGTAATTTTCTCTCATTTTTATGGTTTGGAGCTTATCTATAATTTTCTCTTTTATGATCCGGCAACCCCACCCCTCTTATATAAGTGTTAGAAAACTTGAATGCGGAAGCGTATCAGAAATAAATGATAAAGAATAAATAAGAATGCGTGATTTTTAAGTGGAACTCTCCTCCCAAGGAACGGGATGAACCACGGGGCGAATGCCTCAAAGGGTTGTTTGTGTCTATTGCACTTTCTCACTTGATACAGGGGGTGAGGGGCTTCTTATATAGCCCTCACTGAGTCTCCAAATCTCATAACTGGTAGATGTGGGACTAAAGACTTAGATGTGGTAAATGGATCTTAGAGTGATCCATTTACCCATCTACAACTCAAGTGACGAATAACTCAAATACTCCAACATCCCCCCTCAAGCTGGAGCATGCAATGCTCAGCTTGGACAAACAGAAAGAAATCTAAACCCATGCTACATGCACTACGGACAATATCAACTCAACGCGCACAGCTGTCGACTATTGTCGAGGATGTTGCTTCTAATGATGTGCATGAGAGAGGATGAACGGGCTGGAGTGCAAATCAAACCGAATCTCCTCGGGCTTAGAGAATGGTATCTCTACTATGGAGTCCCTATGAAACCGCATGAAAACCCTGGCCGAAATACAAAAGGTGGGGACCACAAATAATGATGGCAAACATGTGCACATCTAATAAAGACCGCATACATGTGCGTGTCTGAAGCTGAAGACTCAGAACCAATCTGACGTAGAGTCTGAATATCTGTAGAGTCTGAACAATCTGGCTGGTCCGGGAAAAATCTGAATCTGAACTGAAATCTAGAACAGACTTGTGACTCTACACAATACTCCCCCTTTCTCCCAGACTTGTCGGAAAATGCATCGACAAAGTTGGGAGAAGACGATAAAATGGGGAAAAACATGAATAAGCCGATCTCAAAAAATTTGACTTTTCTATTCACATTTTTTCCTTTTTTTTCTTTCGCGTACGGTTTATTTTGTACGCACTTTTAAAAAAAATATCTCCCTTTTTTATGAGGCCAATCTCTTTGTTTTAAAAAAAAGTATGCCCTTCTTTCTTTTCTTTTTTTTCGGATGGCCACTCTTTCTTTTTTCAATTTTTTTGTAAATTCTCAACCGCAGCCCACAAGAGCACCCCCCCTGTTTTTTTTAACTCTTATGATCCATCTTGGTCGAAATTTACAACACATCCATAAAAATTTTTTTATGCACAATCCACCCCTTAAAAGAGATATCGAGCCCCTTAAAAACCCTAATTAGGGTTCCCTTGTAGGAACCCCTCATAAGTTCGTCCGCCCCCTGATGTGGGCTCCTGCATGCTGTGATGAAGCGACCGCACGAGGAGGGGGTAAGCGACGCCACTGGAACAGGCGAGACAGAGCTCGAGCATCGTCGTGCTATAGGAAGAGGGGGAGCCACAAGTTCCCCGTCGGGAAACCTCGAGCCCATGCGGAGGCATCGCCGCTACCTCTTGGATGTCATGTCGCATGTGCGAGAAGGGAGAAGGCAGAGAGGCATCGCCGCAACTGCTGTTGGAGCTCATAGGAGGTTGGGAGTTGCCGCATGGAAGGGGCGCGAAGTTCACTGAGCCTTCAATATCTGCGTTGGATGGGTCTGCCGCCTGGAAGGGGCTAAGTGTGCCTGGAGGGCGACGCGGGGTGCTAAGCCGAATGGGTCTGCCGCCAGGGGCGTAAGGCTTGCTTGGATCGGGCCGCAAAGATGTGGCTCTGGCCGCAGAAGAGGAGTGGTTCCGACTGCAAGAGAATGTGTGACGCGCTTGGGAGGGGGAATCCGAGGAAGGAGCAATAAGAGCGGTGGCCTAGTGCCACCGCTTGGAGAAAACGATGTTGTCACCAGCGCAAGGATTGCGCCATCGCGAAAGGGGAAGGACCTGAAGGACTTCGAGACCTCCGCCTCGGAGCTCTCCATCTGCAATGAAGGACTTGATGGTCCCCTGCTGCCTGGAAATGCTTTGGGCTACACAGGACTGGGAAACTCGTTACTGCTGAACTGAAATCTGTCGCTAGATCGGCTAGGCTGCGTGATTTAGGGTTCCAAGGAAGGAACCCTAGGGTTCGTTTGGTTGCAGGGTTGGGCAGGATTGGGTTGGGTTGGGTACTATTCACAGGGGTACCCCCTCCTCACAGTTTACTATTCACCAAGCCCTGTGAATAGTACCCAACCCTGCCCAACCCTGCAACCAAACGAACCCTAGTTGTCGTATGTTAGAGAAGAAATCCGCTATGCAAAAAAAAACTCGAACAAATCCAAAACTAAATCTTGGAGTTTGCGCAGCCGATGAGATGAGCGCAGAATAATTTATAGGGTTTCATCTAAACCTAGAACAAGAACTTGATCGAACAATAGACAAACATGAAATAAATCTTCAAGAATAAGCCAGAACCAACTTCTTGATAATCGAATCTCGAACCAAAATTATAACATGATGAAAAAAACCTCGAGAATCGAACCCGCCCTGATACCATGTTAGAAAACTTGAATGCAGGAGCGTGTCAAAAACAAATGATAAAGAACAATAATGCACACATGATTTTTACGTGAAACCCTAGTCCCTAAAGAGCAGGATGAAACCATAGGAGAACGCCTCAAAGGGTTGGTTACTAGGTTCAGAAATGCGGTATGTGGTATTCGTTCGGTCATACAGTCTAAAGCGAGTAAGCGAAAATGCATGGGAGTATACTGAAGTATATGCGGTTTATGTGGTTTATAATATTTTAATTTAAAATATTATAAAATAAACAATGAAATGTGATTATACAAAAAATTGATAACTAACAAAATCCAAAATAAAAATTTCAAATAAGATAATATAATCAATAAGATATATAAGCATGATGTTATAAATTGGTTTTTTAGTGTGTATTTTGAATTTAATGCATATATATACATATACATATTTAGATTCACAGGAACACAAGAATTCTATAAGAAAACCTTTAATGTATATAGATTCTATAGATAACAAAAGCTAAAGAATAATCATAAGTATACAAATCATATACCCAAAATTATATACATATATATATATATATCTCCAAGGGACAAAATATGTTGACATAAAATAGGGGAAAACTATATTTGCATATAAAAATTTATTAGAAGCACAAAAATGTAAAGTGCCAGATTGTTAGTCAATTATTTCATGTTCTATTTGAAGAATTAGAATAAATTTCATTAAAAAAAATTCAAAAGCAGTAAACATTTCATTAATAAGTGCTAAGAACAATGAGAAAAATGGATATGAGAAAAAATAACCTAGATCATATTCTCAAATGCAACATATACGAATATAACGAAAAGATGCATCAATGTAAATGATGATACAAGAGTTGCTCGGGAAAAAATCAAGTTAAATGACTCATCAACATGTCATGGATTAACATGAATCCTATCAGATATGCGGCCGCATAGTGA